>CM026204.1:1308971-1391288 GCA_014839995.1 Xenentodon cancila | reverse complement strand
TGTGTGTGTGTGTGTGTGTGCGTGTGTGCGTGCCCTGCATGTCCCATTACCTTCTGCAGGTGCATGTTCTTGGTCAGCTGCTCCTCCAGCATGTTCTGCAGCTTCTTGTTCATCTCTCTCAGATTCTCGTCTCCTGGTTTCACCAGATCTCTGAGGACTGAACCCAGACCTCCCCTGTCTCCCTGAGAGCCTCCGTGACCTCCAACGGTGCTGCCTGACACATCTGTGGAAACGTGGAGAGGAGGTGAAGCAGAATTGACAGCACGACTGCCACTGCTCATGTCATTTCCACAGAGAATGTTCCTGCAGGAATCAGCTGACTGAGTTCAAACCGAGAAAAAGGTGGAGAGAGGAAAAGGAGGCAGGAAAAGAGCAAACAAACCAAGTAAAGGAGGAGGTAAAGGATCTGGACGTGGTCTCTGAATCTGATGGAAAACCAGGGTGAAGGAATGCAGTTCGGCGCGAGACGAGAAACGTCTGCAAGCTGACGCTGCAGCAGAGCAGTAAATATTTAACAGGTGAAACTGTTCACGAGCGCGTCAGCTCACAGCTGCTCACAGCTGCCGGCAGCACAGTGGACGCCATAAAAAACCCTGCATGTTGCGACTGTCAGAGCTGCCGGGGAGCCGCAGAGCAAGGCAGATCAGAGATCAGTCTGACGTACAGTAAGTCTTAACTGAATGGAAGTGATGCTGGATGTAGATAATAGAGGAGTGTGTGTTCAGTAGACCACACACACACACAATCACACACACACACACACACACACACACACACACACACACACACACACACACACACACACACACACACACACACACACACACACACACACACACACTTTTACTGTCCTTTACAACCACCATCATTACTGCGTTAATGGGAGTGGGATGGAGAGGAAGAGGAGGGTTAACGCAGTCAAACATGAAATTGAAAACAGCAAGAGAGAAAGAAGGGGGCGGGCAGGGAACTATTTATACAGCACATTTCCCCCAGAGTCATTTACATGGAGGGAGCTGAGCTGCAGGTCACTAAATCTGCACTTTCAGCTGAAGTACCTGGTACTTCTAACTCCAGGGAATCAAAGACAGTCCTCCAGACCTTCCGTGTCCACAGATGACTTCTTGGAGTTTCTGCTGCAGGTCCGAGCAGTGAAACCAGCAACGCGGCATCTTCCTGCAGCATTGTGCTGAGAACCGAACCGCAGTTAAACGGAAACTTCTCGTTAACACGATGCTGTTTTACAAACTAAGTCTCGGCGGGTGCAGAAGTGCCACCAGAACGACTGCGGTGCAGTCCAGGAGCGTCCCAGAAACGGCGGTCCGCACCGCCCTGCTCTGGCTGATGCAGGACAAGTCTATTTTGGAGCTGAAGGCAGCAGAACGGGCAGGACGTCAGACGCTCGGCATTTTGCTGCAAACAAATATTCAGTTTGAACTCAAAACGATTTCCACTCATGTTTTGGGCTCTAATGAACGTTTAACTCTGTTCATTATTTAATGAGGGCTGTTGTAACTCTGGAAAGGTCCTGGCCTCGCACATGGAATGAGATCAACGCAGGTATGACATCATTTAGTCCCAAACCTACCGCCAGTTAACCACAACCTGCCACAAACCAACTACGGGCCCCAGACAGAGGCTGAAACAATCGTAAACAAGCGATAATTGTTTAAAACTTCTTAAATACGCTTAAATAATTCCACATTTCAGTCCACAGCTGCCACCGTGTTTGGAGTCTGCGCCGCACTGGCAGATATCCAGTTGTTTGGTTTCGTTTGGATCCTCCCGTCTCTGAAGCTCTTCGGGAGACACTGATCAGGTGTGATCAGCGGCGGCGGCGATTCGATCCCGGACTAATCCTGCTCATTCACATTCCTGCTCTAATGTTGATGCTGAACGTTTAACCGCAGGAATCCAGACGACACCTACGACTCTGCTCCGTGTTCAGTTACTGATCCTCGTCAATCCCGATCGCCATTGGAAAAGCCAACATCCTCAAATCACGTGGAGCAGAAACTAGTTTTCAAGCTGTTTGTGAAAACAGATGCGTGACGCTTCTAGCCTCGTGTTGCCTTTGAAGACAAGTCAACGTCATCACTCTGAGGACAGGGCGTTGAACTTTGACGCTCACCTCTGCGACTGTCCATCACGTATGTCTCTATGATGGCGCTTTTCCTGCAGATGTCTTCAGCCATCGACGAGCAGCTCACTTCCAGATGTTTCACCTGAAGCAGAAGAAGCTTGGTCAGCAGACGGGAACAGCAATAAAAAATGTAAACTCCTACTTCACATCTAGAAAGAAATAAAACTTGTGACTAAACCTTTTGTCCACTTTGATGTAGGTGGTGGCTACAGTGTGGTTGTCATGGTAACAGAGGGCTCTCACCTTCTCCTCCAGCATCCATTTCTCCTGCTGAACCTCAGCGAGCCGCTGGAACAACTCGCCGACCTCATCATCGGACAACTCAGCAGGCCGCTGCGACTGAGGGCTGCCTCCTCCAGACTGATGGACACAGAGACAGAAGGTGGTCAGAGGGGGCGTGGCTACATGGAACTGAACATTGGGTTGTCATCACTGCTGGCATGTTGAGCAGGTAAAACGCACCCTCAGGTTAGCACTGATCTGAACCAACACCAGGCACCACGACCCGCACCCCCCAGCACACCCCCTCCTCTGTCATGCGATGCTGTTGCCATGGGCAACCGAAGCCCTACAGTAAACAGACGTGACGGAGACTCTGTGTCTTGATAAAACACTGTTTCTATTTACAGGGTGTCCACGCAACCCCCCCCCCCCCCCCCCCCCCCCCCCCACACCCACACACACACACACACTGAGTTAAAAATGGCAACAGCAACTTCAAAGATGCTGAGACGATATAAATATAATAAAAGCAGAGGAAGAGGAGGACGATCGTCGAGGCTGACTTCACCACGTCTCCATGGAAACAGCCGTCGTAACAACCGAACGGCTGGACAGGTTCTGGGTCAGGCTGCAGAGCAGAATCTGTTCACGGCAGCGAGTCCATCACACTTCTGCTGAAGGCTCAGGAGGTTGCTGGTACCAAGGAAGTACCGAGCCCCTCCACAAGTCATCCGACTCTTTAAATAAGTTTAAAACATCGATGCTTCATCTAAACAGTTGGACATTTGACTGTCTTCAGGAGGACCAGGCACCTTTTAAAGTGAAAAACGTAAAAATTACTGGCAGCAGTGGCTTCAGGATGGAACGATCAGAAAACCGTCGCGATGACGACTCCGTTCTCCAGCGTTCTTGGGTTTGACCTGCAGATGCAGACTTTGATTCTGATCTTCTTTCATACATGAACTTCATCACAACATCTTCATCACACTGAGCGTGCTCAGAATGGTGATGCTATTCTCAGTTTTTGTTTGCTGCCACTCCATGAGGTGTTTTTGTCTTCACAGGTTGTACAAATGACTATTTCATTCACCATTACTTGTAAATGATTTCATAATTTATAAAGTACTTTTTGTTTTTCACAAGACTTTCTGTCCTTGGTGGAAATCAGAATAATGGGAACCAGGTGTTCCAGTCACTTCCGTGGCCACAGGTGTACAAAATCCTGCAGACTGTTTTTACAACTATTTGTGATTTAATGAGTCGCTCTCAGGAGCTCAGTGAAGTCCAGCGTGGAGCTGTGACAGGATGTCACCTGTCCAACAAATCCAGTCCTGAAATTTCCTGGCTCCTAAATATTCCAGTCAACATGGAAGTGTTTGGGAACGACAGCAACTCAGCCACCAAGTGGTCATGGAAACCGATGGAGCGGGATTAGGGGATGCTGACGTGCATAGTGTCAATATGTCCCCAATGTTCTGCAGAGTCGATCACTACAGTCCTCCAACCTTCACCTGACCTTCAGACTAGATCAAGAACAGTGCTCAGAGAGCTTCATGGATGGTTTTCCATGTCCGAGCAGCTGCATCCAGGACAAACATCACCAAGTGCAAAGCGTTGGATGCAGTGGTGTAAAATACGCCGCCACTGGACTCTGGAGCAGTGGAGACCTTCTCTGGAGTGATGGATGGAGCTTCTCCATCTGTCAACCTGATGGACCAGTCTGGGTTTGGTGGTTGCCAGGACAACGGTTCTTGTCTGACTGCATTGTTCCAAGTATAAAGTTTGGTGGAGGGGGGATTATGGTGTGGGGTTGTTCTTCAGGAGCTGGACTTGGACCCTTAGTTCCAGTGAAAGGAACTCAGTTTGGAGCTGGTCCCTTCAACATGACTGCACCAGAGCACAAAGCAGGTCCATGAAGACCTGGATGACAGAGTCTGGTGTGGATGAACTTGACTGGTCTGCACAGAGTCCTGACCTCAACCCGACAGAACATCTTTGGGATGAATTAGAGCGGAGACTGAGCGCCAGACCTTCTGGAACAATGGTCAGAAATTCCCATAAACACACTCCTAAACCTTGTGGACAACCTCTGCAGAAGAGTTGAAGCTGTTACAGCTCCAAAGGAGGACCAACGTCATATTGAACTATATGGTCGGCTGCTGCATCTCTAGAAAACTGCGTTTGCTGAACAAACAACTTCACATCCTGGTCTCAAAGCCCTGGCTTGGATCTGGATGAGTCCTGGTCTGGGTTTGAGTCTCAAGTTTCCCGTGAAAGTGATGGTGTTTCTCACACACAGAAATAAAAGTGACTACATCAAGCTGTAGTTCTGTACCTGACCCAACGTTCTGACATCAACTCCGCTGAAGAACTTTGCTTCAGTGACGACGGATGAAACTAAACGTGGCTTCGGAGCACCTACCTTGTTCTGACTGGCTGACTGAGACTCCTTCATCATGTCCCTGTAGGAGAAGGAGGAGACAGAGGACGAGTCTCCAGTCTGCTGAGTCCTACTGGGACTGTTCATCTCGGACAGAACCAGCTCCTCTAGACCTGAGAGACAAGATGATCTGTGTGAGCGCTTCAGGAAAACCCGTCAACAGAGCACAGACATGGAAAGCTGTGAGTTAGCAAGTGTTTGGTTTAAATGTTCATTAATGTTGTTGAAAACAAAAAGATGCGGTAAACGCAGACTCCGAACACGTCATCATTGATCATCTACTGTCCCTTTGAGACACTGTGGTGGGGAGGCAGGAAACTGATTTAACGAGGTGGACCGTCTCTTGACCAGCTGCAGTAACCGGTCCTCTCAGGACCGACGTCACCGCAGCAGACCAGGAACATCCCCGTCAAAGTCCTTTAATGCAAACCGGTGTACCCTGGGGGTACGTCACACTGAAGAAAAACAACTAGAAATAAGAAACACCTGATCAAATTTAATCAAAACTATTAAATGATAAATAATTTAATAGATATGTGTATTTTTAAAACACATTTTATATTCAGTATTTAATGTCAGCATCCTAAAATAAAAACACTAATTTCTTCCCCATTCTGGGACCTGGCACGTGCCAAGAAAGATCACCTGTCAATCACCTGTCAATCACCTGCCGTGGCCAAGATAACACTGTTGTTGTTGTTGTAGGACAGCAGCACTGGCGCTGAAGTCAGTCCCAAAGCAGGAAACTTACAGCCAGCAAAATGCTGCAAGTATTTCCAAGAACGTTTTAATGGGATTTACATTCAGAGCTGCAACCCGCCATCGGCCTTGTGTCTTCAATGGGGAGAAGTTGAAACCAGCTCATCTTCCATCGTACCACAAAACAGGACGTCATGTTGGAAAGTCACCCAAGTTCTTCAGGAGGAAACCTTCAGAATTCAGGTCACTGCAAGACACCATCCAAAAGCGAAGATCTGCTCCTACCAGCGACGGTTTTATAGTAAAACGTTTACTAAAACCTGTGTCCCTCTTGAACCTTACGACACCGGCCACGTCCCTTTAAGACACCATTCAAGTCCCTTTAAGACACCAGTCAAGTCCCTTTAAGACACCATTCAAGTCCCTTTAAGACACCAGTCAAGTCCCTTTAAGACACCGGCCACGTCCCTTTAAGACACCAGTCAAGTCCCTTTAAGACACCATTCAAGTCCCTTTAAGACACCGGCCACGTCCCTTTAAGACACCGGCCACGTCCCTTTAAGACACCATTCAAGTCCCTTTAAGACACCGGCCACGTCCCTTTAAGACACCGGCCACGTCCCTTTAAGACACCGGCCACGTCCCTTTAAGACACCGGCCCCGTCCCTTTAAGACACCGGCCCCGTCCCTTTAAGACCCCATTCAAGTCCCTTTAAGACACCAGTCAAGTCCCTTTAAGACACCGGCCACGTCCCTTTAAGACACCATTCAAGTCCTTTTAAGACACCGGCCACTTCCCTTTAAGACACCATTCAAGTCCCTTTAAGACACCATTCAAGTCCTTTTAAGACACCGGCCACTTCCCTTTAAGACACCATTCAAGTCCCTTTAAGACAGCGGCCACGTCCCTTTAAGACACCGGCCACGTCCCTGTAAGACACCGGCCACGTCCCTGTAAGACACCGGCCCCGTCCCTTTAAGACCCCATTCAAGTCCCTTTAAGACACCATTCAAGTCCTTTTAAGACACCGGCCACTTCCCTTTAAGACACCATTCAAGTCCCTTTAAGACAGCGGCCACGTCCCTTTAAGACACCGGCCACGTCCCTGTAAGACACCGGCCACGTCCCTGTAAGACACCGGCCACGTCCCTTTAAGACACCATTCAAGTCCCTTTAAGACAGCGGCCACGTCCCTTTAAGACACCGGCCACGTCCCTTTAAGACACCGGCCACGTCCCTGTAAGACACCGGCCCCGTCCCTTTAAGACCCCATTCAAGTCCCTTTAAGACACCATTCAAGTCCTTTTAAGACACCGGCCACTTCCCTTTAAGACACCATTCAAGTCCCTTTAAGACAGCGGCCACGTCCCTTTAAGACACCGGCCACGTCCCTGTAAGACACCGGCCACGTCCCTGTAAGACACCGGCCACGTCCCTTTAAGACACCATTCAAGTCCCTTTAAGACACCATTCAAGTCCCTTTAAGACACCATTCACGTCCCTTTAAGACACCGGCCACGTCCCTTTAAGACACCGGCCACGTCCCTTTAAGACACCGGTCAAGACCCTTTAAGACACCGGCCACGTCCCTTTAAGACACCGGCCACGTCCCTTTAAGACACCGGCCACGTCCCTTTAAGACACCGGTCAAGACCCTTTAAGACACCGGTCAAGTCCCTTTAAGACACCGGCCAAGTCCCTTTAAGACACCGGCCACGTCCCTTTAAGACACCGGCCAAGTCCCTTTAAGACACCGGCCACGTCCCTTTAAGACACCGGTCAAGACCCTTTAAGACACCGGTCAAGTCCCTTTAAGACACCGGCCACGTCCCTTTAAGACACCGGCCACGTCCCTTTAAGACACCGGCCACGTCCCTTTAAGACACCGGCCACGTCCCTTTAAGACACCGGCCACGTCCCTTTAAGACACCGGTCAAGACCCTTTAAGACACCGGTCAAGTCCCTTTAAGACACCGGCCACGTCCCTTTAAGACACCGGCCACGTCCCTTTAAGACACCGGCCACGTCCCTTTAAGACACCGGCCACGTCCCTTTAAGACACCATTCAAGTCCCTTTAAGACACCGGCCACGTCCTTTTAAGACACCGGCCACGTCCCTTTAAGACACCGGTCAAGTCCCTTTAAGACACCGGTCAAGACCCTTTAAGACACCGGTCAAGTCCCTTTAAGACACCGGCCACGTCCCTTTAAGACACCGGCCACGTCCCTTTAAGACACCGGCCACGTCCCTTTAAGACACCGGCCACGTCCCTTTAAGACACCGGTCAAGTCCCTTTAAGACACCGGTCAAGACCCTTTAAGACACCGGTCAAGTCCCTTTAAGACACCGGCCACGTCCCTTTAAGACACCGGTCAAGTCCCTTTAAGACACCGGCCACGCCCCTTTAAGACACCGGTCAAGACCCTTTAAGACACCGGTCAAGTCCCTTTAAGACACCGGCCACGTCCCTTTAAGACACCGGTCAAGTCCCTTTAAGACACCGGCCACGTCCCTTTAAGACACCGGCCACGTCCCTTTAAGACACCGGTCACGTCCCTTTAAGACACCGGCCACGTCCCTTTAAGACACCGGCCACGTCCCTTTAAGACACCGGCCACGTCCCTTTAAGACACCATTCAAGTCCCTTTAAGACACCATTCAAGTCCCTTTAAGACACCGGCCACGTCCCTTTAAGACACCGGCCACGTCCCTTTAAGACACCGGCCTTTTCAAACAGGTGCAGTTGATTCACAGGCTACTTTAAAATGTTGGATTGTCAGCTTTGTGCTGAGTGGCTTTTTAAACTTTTAAAACTGTTCATCAAGTATGCATGAAGATAAGGACGGCCCTGCTTGCTCTGTGTGTGTGTGTGTGTGTGTGTGTGTGTGTGTGTGTGTGTGTGTGTGTGTGTGTGTGTGTGTGTGTTAGTGTGTGTATAGAGCAATGAAAATGGCATAACTGTAAAACAAACTGATGGTCCAAAATGTGCAAAGCCAAGGCAAATAAAGTGGACAGTTGAGCCTGAGTGTGTCTGAGAGTGTGTGTGTGAGTGTGTTAGTGTGAGTGTGTTAGTGTTACTGTGTGTGTGCCAGCAGACACAACTGTGTCCACCTCAGTGCTGCATTAAAGATTGAGCCGAACATTCTGAAATGAGCCAGAACCTCCTGACACAGTTTTATGGTGCCACTGATTATCTCACCCATCGTTCACGTTATATGATCTCACACCCACAGAGATGTTGCTCCTTTCTGAGCTTTTAAAGGGGAGCTTCACACCTTCGGGAGATGTAAACCCTCCCCCTGAACTTGTGTCTTCAGACAGAGACAGACATCGAGACATTGCGACATGTGTGTCTTCCACGATTTAAAAGGTCTAACGATGTCCAAATTTACCAGAACAAACAGTCCAGTTTGACTGGACAGTCACTGGACAGCCTCCATGACCTGTCACCATGGAGACCAGCACATTAAAACATTAAAAATCACCTCAGTGGTGCGACTCTGACTCCAAGACAGATCATAACGTGAAAACACTCCAAACTAAATGCAAGTGCTGGCTGTGATTTCACAGCTGCAGGTGCGAGTACCTGTCCTGGTCTTGCTGTTGGTCAGGATCTCCTGGAGTCGCTCCTGCAGTTTGTCTGCTCGCTTCCTCTCAAGCTGCAGCTGCCGCTTCAAGTCCTTCAACTACACACACACACACACACACACACACACACACACACAGTCATCTCCAAACGTTCCCGCCTGTGAGAGCTGGTCTCAGTTGGCCAGTGAACTCACCGCCGCACTGCCCTTCTTCTCCAGGATCCTCTGACCGTCCACAGTGTCTTTTATGTCCTGCAGGTGACAACAGACACTTAAATATTTGTGTCATAGTTGCAAAATCTGCTTCAGTGTTTTCAGATAACTTCTGACCGTTTTCACTTTTCAGAGAAAATAGTCGTCACATTCATCTATCGTTAAGTGACAGCAGGCTGTAGCTACATGAAACCTTTCCACATTGGTTGGACTCATAACTGTGATAATAAAAGAGTGCAGTTATTTAACACAGAAATAAAACTATTTAGAGGTAGTACATTCCCTGTGTGTGGATTCATCTGACGTAGAAGCGAGGACCTCCTCTGAAGATCAACAGCACAAATGTTCATGAAGCCACCAACTACCACCAACAGAACTGATCTGCTGAGGATCTGCTGAGGTTCTAGTGGGAAGAAGAGCACCTGCTTGAGCTTTCCGATGGCGTTGTCGTATTCGTCCCTCTGTTTCTCCACCTCCACCAGCTTCTGCTTCCACCCCTCCATTTCTGACTGCTTCTCCTGAGGACACAAACATCTCAGTCATCTGCCAGAAAAGAAGTCCAGGACTTCTCCTTCCAGTTGCTGAAAGAGTTACAGATTTAACAAAGCTTCGTCCTCCCCAGTGATGCCCCCTCACTCTTAATCCTGCTGACCGAGGAATTCATTCAAAAACAAACTCAATTTAATCCCCCTCTAATCTGCTGCGGCTAATTAATTTGAGTAAAATCGACATTAAAGGCGACCTGCTGCCCTGACAGAGACGAGGAGCAGCGAGAGCTTCTGGAGGAGAACAGTTAGTTCTGTCGGGTCAACACTTCAATCAGCGGCTCGGCAAACATTTTATCAGTCTACAAAGACTTAGACGTGTCGGCGCGACGCTCCGCACTCGCGAGCGTTTCACCGCTACCACGAACCCGTGAGCTGTGATCAGGAAGTGAAAGAAACCAAAACAAAAGCAGACAAAAGTGATAAATTTATCACTTTTGTTGCAGTTTATTCATCATTTGAATCTACAACTCGAATCGAAAAAGGTTTGAAATGAAAAATACAGCTTTAAAAACAAGTTTTTTTTCTTTGCAGGCAGAATGAACTCAGGGTATTTATAGTCTTTTATATTTACTTTTTATGTCCATTTCATGCATCCTCCGCTTCATTTAATCTCCTACTATTCTGTTCATCCATGTTTGTATTTCACACCTGCAACATCTTCCAACAAACGGAGAGCGAGTGGCGTTTTGACCCCTTTGTTCCTGTCCTCCTCACAGCGTGGAGGTCCCTGGATCAGCGTCCAGCAGCCCAGAATCCACACACGGGGTTCCTTTCTAGTTTTGTTTTATTATAACGTTTGTCATACTTGTGATGAATAAAAGGTCCAAACAAATGAACAAAAAAACTAAAACAAAACTAATGTAACTTTTCTTTGTGTTCACCAAAGAACATTTAAAAAAAGGACTGAAGAATTTTCCAGGTATATTTAAGTCATTTCTTTACATTTTTCTCCAACATGAGAAAGCTGAAACCGAACCTGTGACACCCAGTGTACCAGCCAAGAACTTGACATGGGTGCTAATTAGACTTCTTCCATCATTAATTAACTTTTCCTATTAAGTTTCTTCATTGTGCTCTCGGCTTCGGGCTGTTTTCCAGCAGATAACACACACAGTAAAGAGAGGAGTCGGTCTCTGGGGACAGTTTCTCCCTGGAGGATGTCAGAGGGACGCCCTGCCACCTGACAATGTGATTGGCTGCTTGGACATTCACACCGACACGTCCCATCATTCCACGCTTGTCAGACTGGGAGCTGTGGTCCTAATCATCACCAGAGATGCAGTCAGTTTACTGCATGTGTTCACACACACACATGGGTTTTCTGGATCAGTCGTGTTTTTTGCTCTGCGAACGCTCTGCGAACGCTCTGCGAACGCTCTGCGAACGCTCTGCGAACGCTCTGCGAACGCTCTGCGAACGCTCTGCGAACGCTCTGCGAACGCTGGCAGCTCCAAACATCAAACTGACACGTGTTTTCTGCGGTGGTCAGACTCAGACAAGCCACCTCCGCTCTGATCCTTTTGCACATTTTAACCTCTTCATGTTACCATGGAGACAAGTACACTTTAATTAGAAACACATTCAATTACAGCACACCCACTGACGATACACTCCCACACACACATTTCTATGCGGAGGCTTGTGAATGCTTCCCTGAGACCAACCCACCTGGACCAGAGTAAAGCTGCCATGCGGTGCCATCTAGAGGAATCTTCTGGTAACAGCCTACTAGAAGTTTCTCTGATAAGACTCTTATTCCTGTGATTATGTTCATACTTCTTTTTTTAGGCAGGTTAAAAGGTTTTCTTTAACTCAACATGTTTCCATTGCACCTGCAGTCTTCCTCAGAAGATGTCACGTGACGTTGTTGTTCCTGGGTCCTGCTCGCTGTTTTATTGAGTGGCCAGACAGCAGAGGACGACTGGGCCCCCTGCTGTCTGAAGCTCTGCTGAGGACCACGTCCCAGGTGTGGGACTGGACATAAGCTCTCTGATGTCTGTTGGTGGTCCTCAGGGATGCTTTCTGGTGTCAATGGCTTCTTGGATCCAGCAACTGTGTCCATTGGCGCAGATGAGTTTAGCATTGTCCTGGTCCATGACATGGTCTTCTCTGCAGTGGTCGGTTAAGGCTGATGTCATGTTTGTTTGCTGTTCTTGTGCATCTTCATGGCCTTTCTTTTGTCACATTGTTGTGTTCCACTTTGCATGTATAGAACATTCTGCCTCTTTCTCCGTCATCATAGTGGGCGACTTTAACATTCATATGGATGTTGACAACGACAGTCTTAAGTTGGCTTTTGATTCTCTTCTAGAATCGATGGGGATTTTACAAAAAGTTAACGAACCGACGCATCGTCTTAATCATACTCTTGATCTGGTCCTCGTCTACGGTGTAGAACCTGATCTGGTCCTCGTCTACGGTGTAGAACCCGATAATCTGTTAGTGTCACATGTAAACTCCCTCCTATCCGACCACTATTTAATAACGTTTGAATTCAACATTGTCAACGTTACACATAATAGGAGGAATTACTTTAGCAGGTGTCTATCCGATAAAGCTACTACGACAACACTGGACCAGATCAACTTGTCCCTGGTCTTGGGATATGTGCCACAGGTTTTTAAAGTTAATTAAACCATTACTTAAAAAACCCTCTCTTGACCCAGACATTTTAGATAACTATAGACCGATTTCCAACCTTCCATTTATCTCTAAAATTCTGGAAAAGGTCGTTGCAGCAGCTGTGTGAACATTTGTATAGAAATGATCTATTGAAGTTCTTCAGTCAGGGTTCAGATGCATCATAGCACAGAAACAGCACTGGTTCCAGTCTCCAATGACCTTCTTATGGCCTCAGATAATGGATTAGTGTCCATACTGGTTCTGCTGGACCTCAGATAATGGATTAGTGTCCATACTGGTTCTGCTGGACCTCAGATACTGGATTAGTGTCCATACTGGTTCTGCTGGACCTCAGATAATGGATTAGTGTCCATACTGGTTCTGCTGGACCTCAGATACTGGATTAGTGTCCATACTGGTTCTGCTGGACCTCAGATAATGGGTTAGTGTCCATACTGGTTCTGCTGGACCTCAGATACTGGATTAGTGTCCATACTGGTTCTGCTGGACCTCAGATACTGGATTAGTGTCCATACTGGTTCTGCTGGACCTCAGATAATGGGTTAGTGTCCATACTGGTTCTGCTGGACCTCAGATAATGGGTTAATGTCCATACTGGTTCTGCTGGACCTCAGATAATGGATTAGTGTCCATACTGGTTCTGCTGGACCTCAGATAATGGATTAGTGTCCATACTGGTTCTGCTGGACCTCAGATAATGGGTTAATGTCCATACTGGTTCTGCTGGACCTCAGATAATGGATTAGTGTCCATACTGGTTCTGCTGGACCTCAGATAATGGGTTAATGTCCATACTGGTTCTGCTGGACCTCAGATAATGGATTAGTGTCCATACTGGTTCTGCTGGACCTCAGATGATGGGTTAATGTCCATACTGGTTCTGCTGGACCTCAGATAATGGATTAGTGTCCATACTGGTTCTGCTGGACCTCAGATAATGGATTAGTGTCCATACTGGTTCTGCTGGACCTCAGATGATGGGTTAGTGTCCATACTGGTTCTGCTGGACCTCAGATGATGGATTAGTGTCCATACTGGTTCTGCTGGACCTCAGATAATGGATTAGTGTCCATACTGGTTCTGCTGGACCTCAGATACTGGATTAGTGTTCATACTGGTTCTGCTGGACCTCAGATAATGGGTTAGTGTCCATACTGGTTCTGCTGGACCTCAGATAATGGGTTAGTGTCCATACTGGTTCTGCTGGACCTCAGATACTGGATTAGTGTTCATACTGGTTCTGCTGGACCTCAGATAATGGGTTAGTGTCCATACTGGTTCTGCTGGACCTCAGATGATGGGTTAGTGTCCATACTGGTTCTGCTGGACCTCAGATAATGGATTAGTGTTCATACTGGTTCTTCTGGACCTCAGATACTGGATCAGTGTCCATACTCGTTTTTTTGTCTGTAAACAAAGAGAGGTCTGGCCCTTCTTTTCCTCTTCTGTACATGTTCTGCAAACCAGAACCTCAGGAGCTGCTTGCTGACCTGCAGTCCCACCTCTGACCATCCCAGCCTTCACCTCCGCCTGTCTGTATGGATGTCTGTTGGATATCTTGTCTTTGGTACCTTTGACGGTGTGTCTGTGTCTCTTCTCTTCCTGCTCTACCTGCTGGTCTTCAGCAGGAGGGTCCCCCCTTATGATCCAGGTCCTGGTCCAGGTTTCTTCCCCCTTATGATCCAGGTCCTGGTCCAGATTTCTTCCCCCTTATGATCCAGGTCCTGGTCCAGATTTCTTCCCCCTTATGATCCAGGTCCTGGTCCAGGTTTCTTCCCCCTTATGATCCAGGTCCTGGTCCAGATTTCTTCCCCCTTATGATCCAGGTCCTGGTCCAGGTTTCTTCCCTCTCAAAGGGTACTTTTTACCTGCTGTTTATGTAATAACTTATCAGGGTCATCTTCTGGTCTCTGGACAGATCCTGGGGACAACTTATGTTGTAATAGTAATATAAATAAAAGTGAATTAAATTTCTCACATGCATGATTTGTTGCAAGATGTTTTGTTTTGTGTCTATTTTAACCCGTCTGACAAAAGAACCTTAAACAAAACTCAGTTATGATTTAAACAACATCTGTTTATTTGACCTAAAATACAAGGTGAAACCTGATTTGTAAGTTTATTCATGAATTCATTAGTGATTAGTGTAAGAGATTTTCAGTAAAGCCACATCGCTGTGTCTGGTGGAACCATCAGGTTAGGGTTTCCCTCAGAGTTTAAGGACCTGGAAAGCAGCTCTGTTGCAGTTTCTGCTCTCAGGTTTAATTCCGTCGCCATGTTTCCGTCTCAGTTTGTTCTGCATCTCTTTTCAGTCTGTCAGACCTCCGTGTGACTGAGTAAACGGGTGTTCTGTGTGTGTATCTACCTCCAGTTGGACTGTGTGTTCCTTCTGCAGCCTCTCAATCGCCTCCTGATGCTGCAGAGCATTCTTCTCAATGTTCTCCTGCTCTCACACAGGGAGGTCTGGCATCAGTAAATGTGTTGTTAAAGTCGGTACAGACTGTCGTGATGAGGTTCCGAGGAACCTGGGTGACCCGGTTCTGCAGCCCTCACCTCTGCCTCTTTGAGGCGCCTCTCATACCATCCTTTGGTCCCCTCCATGGACTGAACCTGAGCTTGCAGCTCCTCCAGCTGCTGCTGCAGACCCTCCATCTCCTTCGTTCGAGCCTGGACACACACATTAACATCGTTCTGATGCTGCAGAAGAAACCTGCCAGATCTTGTTCCTCCTTCTCTGGTTGATCCTTTTACCTTTTCCTCTCTTAGCTGCTGTCGGATCTCCTCCTCAGAACGATTCTTGTCTTCATGGAGTCCTCTGAGCTCCTTCTCATAACGAGCTCTTACCCCAAGAACCTGCGAGGAGATGAGAAGAGCACACGAGAAGAATAAAACAAGGAAAAAGGACAAGGAAAGGAGAAAAGGAAGCATGTGCATAGAAAGGAGATCAGAAAGGGAAAATAAAACAAGGAATGAAAACAGGGATTGGAAAGGAGATAAGGAGAAAAGACAAGGAAAGGAGAGAAAGCAGGTACATAAAGAAATAAGGAACAAAAACAGGGAAAGGAGAGGAGATGAGGACAGGAGACAAGGAAAGATGAGCATAAGGAGGAAGAAGAGGTGGAAAGGAAAGGAAAAAATTCAAGAAGGACGAAAGAGGAAACAGGAAGAGACAGAGGAGAGGAGACACAGAGACAGAAAGACAAGAGAAGTAAAAGAGAGGACATGAAGAAAGGAAAGAAGGAGAGAATACAACATGAAAAGAAAAAAACAATGTTTTAATAAGCATAATTCAGACTCCTGTAAATCACAATGGTTTTTCTTTTTGATTTAAAAAGACAGACATGGGTAAGAAGTAAAAGGTATAATGAAGAGAAACGTCTGAAGCAGGAGCGTGACCACATCCCTGAGGAGCTGCAGCTCTGCAGACCTCACCTCCTTCTCGTGCTGCAGTTTGAGGTCAGACAGCGCCTCCTTGTGGTTGGACTTCTCCTGGTTCAGCTGCTGAGCCATGTCATCCAGCATGGCCTTCCTCTTCTCGGCTGTCTGTTCGCACACACAAACACACAGATTAATGCAACATCAATGAGTGTGTGTGTGCGTGCGCGTGAGTGCGAGTACCTTCTTGGCCTCGTCCAGCTCTCTCTGCAGTCTCTCCTTCTCGTGTCCTTCTTCTGTTAACTGCTCCAACAACTTCCTGTTGGCGAAACTCATCTCCTGCAGAGAACACACAGAGGAACATGTGAAGAAGCAGCACAGAAGCTTTCCGTCACCGCCGTGATAAATCTGACAGATCCTTCACGGCTCAGAAAACTGGTATCTGCAGAGACCCAGAAGTGTTTTGGTGGAAATGTTGTCCAACAAAGTAAGTAGTGTGGAAGTCCTACAGGAATTGGTCCTATTTAAACAGTTTTTGAGAATTCGAGGCCGTCAGCCGGACCTGCAGCTGAGAGTTGAGGTCGTCTCTCTGCGCCAGCAGACTCTCCTGCTCGGTTCTCCTCTGCTGCAGCTCGGCCGTCAGCGCCTCCTGCTGCTCCCGCAGGAGGTTCATCTCCTGCGTCTTCACCGTCTGGATCTAAACACATTTTTTAAAAAAAGAAATAAAAAGCATGTGTGACAGCAGAGAATTTGTGTTTATGATGCTACCACGAAGAAGTGGAGCTGGTGCAACCAGGACCCGTGGAGCTGGTGCGTCTCCGTCTAGTCCACCGGTCCACGGTCACTCTGAAACCGCCCCTAGTCTCCGTCTAGTCCACCGGTCCACGGTCACTCTGAAACCGCCCCTAGTCTCCGTGTAGTCCACCGGTCCACGGTCACTCTGAAACCGCCCCTAGTCTCAGTCTAGTCCACCGGTCCACGGTCACTCTGAAACGCCTCTAGTCTCAGTCTAGTCCACCGGTCCACGGTCACTCTGAAACGCCTCTAGTCTCAGTCTAGTCCACCGGTCCACGGTCACTCTGAAACCGCCCCTAGTCTCAGTCTAGTCTCCGTCTAGTCCACCGGTCCACGGTCACTCTGAAACCGCCCCTAGTCTCAGTCTAGTCTCCGTCTAGTCTACCGGTCCACGGTCACTCTGAAACCGCCCCTAGTCTCCGTCTAGTCCACGGTCACTCTGAAACCGCCCCTAGTCTCAGTCTAGTCTCCGTTTAGTCCACCGGTCCACGGTCACTCTGAAACCGCCCCTAGTCTTCGTCTAGTCTCCGTCTAGTCCACCGGTCCACGGTCACTCTGAAACCGCCCCTAGTCTTCGTCTAGTCTCCGTCTAGTCCACCGGTCCACGGTCACTCTGAAACCGCCCATAGTCTCCATGTAGTCCACGGTCACTCTGAAACCGCCCCTAGTCTTCATCTAGTCCACCGGTCCACGGTCACTCTGAAACCGCCCCTAGTCTCCGTCTAGTCCCCCGGTCCACGGTCACTCTGAAACGCCTCTAGTCTCCGTCTAGTCCACCGGTCCACGGTCACTCTGAAACCGCCCCTAGTCTCAGTCTAGTCCACCGGTCCAGGGTCACTCTGAAACGCCTCTAGTCTCAGTCTAGTCCACCGGTCCACGGTCACTCTGAAACCACCCCAGTCTCCGTCTAGTCCACCGGTCCACGGTCACTCTGAAACCGCCCCTAGTCTCAGTCTAGTCCACCGGTCCACGGTCACTCTGAAACGCCTCTAGTCTCAGTCTAGTCCACTGGTCCACAATCACTCTGAAACCGCCCATAGTCTCCGTCTAGTCCACCGGTCCACAATCACTCTGAAACCGCCCATAGTCTCCATGTAGTCCACGGTCACTCTGAAACGCCTCTAGTCTCAGTCTAGTCCACCGGTCCACGGTCACTCTGAAACGCCTCTAGTCTCAGTCTAGTCCACCGGTCCACGGTCACTCTGAAACGCCTCTAGTCTTTGTCTAGTCCACCGGTCCACGGTCACTCTGAAACGCCTCTAGACTTTGTCTAGTCCACCGGTCCACGGTCACTCTGAAACGCCTCTAGTCTTTGTCTAGTCCACCGGTCCACGGTCACTCTGAAACGCCTCTAGTCTTTGTCTAGTCCACCGGTCCACGGTCACTCTGAAACGCCTCTAGTCTTTGTCTAGTCCACCGGTCCACGGTCACTCTGAAACGCCTCTAGTCTTTGTCTAGTCCACCGGTCCACGGTCACTCTGAAACGCCTCTAGTCTTTGTCTAGTCCACCGGTCCACGGTCACTAAAAAATGACTGATGTCGTCATGTTGCTCTCTTCACTGTGCTGAATTTTCAGGCCATAGCTCAAATTTTTCACTGAAAACAAGAAAATCAAAAACATAAATTTATCTACTTTCCAAACCCCCTTCATCCTAACAGGGTCATGGGGGTCAGCTGGAGCCGTACCCAGCTCTTTACAGGCTGAATGCAGGGGTCTACCTGGACAGGTCGCCAGTCTATCGCAGGTCCACATATAGACAAACAACCACACACTCACTTACGCCTACAAGAACCCTCGATCAACCTAACATGCCTGTTTTTAGACTGCGGGAGGAAGCCGGAGAAAAACCCATGCAAGCACAGGGAGAACATGCCACGGCAGACACAAAGACTCCTACTGGGCTCGGGATCCAACCAGAAACCTTTTTGCTTTGAGGCAACAGTGCTGACCACCAAGCGCAAAAACAAAAAAACGTTATTGTGGCAGGACTGAAGGCAAGTCTTTTCATTTTTATTCCAATGATCATTCAAATGATTTTGATTAAAGACGATGATGATTAGAAATCAGACTTGACTGAGACGTGCTGCTGCTGTACAAGAAAGATGCTGTCAGCTTGGATGTTAAATATTTACAGTTTTAGCTTCCCTCCATCGGGTCCCCGTGAAACTCAGAATCCAGTTCAACATTTTATTACTTGTGTATAAAGTCGTAAACATCCAAACTCCTGGTTTTCTCCAAGACCTGATGGTTCCTCATGTTCCTAACAGAGTTCTCCGTTCTCAGAGTGCAGGTTTACTCGTAGTTCCTAGAAGATCCAGATGTAGATCTGGAGGACGGGTCTTCTGTTATCAGGAACCATCACTATGGAACCAACTTCCAGTTTGGGTGAAGGAGGCTGACACCACCTCCACCTTTAAAACCAAACTTCAAACGTTTGTGTTCAGTAAAACATCTAGTTGGTGTAAACTTTAGTGTGTCAGGACCAGTAGTCACAGCTGCAGCTGCAGGACCAGACTGGAGCAGCTGGTCTTCAACACAGCTTCATCCTGGATCTGCTGCTGTAGACCTGCTGCAGGGGGACACCAACATGATCCACTGACCTGCGGTCCCACCTCTGGCCTGCAGTCCCACCCAGGTTTCCAGGTTTCTTCCCTCTTAAAGGGGAGTTTTTACCTGCCGTTGTTTATGTAATAATTGCTCGGGGGTCATGTTCTGGTCTCTGGAAAGATCCTGGAGACAACTTGTGTCCACACAGAACCGGTTCACTGCCTATATACAAACACAGAATGGCTTAACAGTCCTTGTGGAAGTTCTACTTAAGTTTATGGATCAGTTCTGGAGCAGCTAGGCTTGCTGTTAGAGAAGGGTTCTATGGTAATGTTCTAGCATGACGGCGTCACTGAACATCATTGTTAGTATGCCAGTTCTAAATCAAGTTCTATTCAGAATCCTGGGCCATGGAACTTCTCAGGTTCTACTTCTGCTGACAGCATTCAAAGTAGTGATTCAGTTAAGGCTCTAGTTGTGTTCTACATCTTTTAAAACAGTTAACTGGATGAACTTCGGTAGTTTATGAGATCACTCCAAGGTTAAGGCTCCAAATGGGGGTTCTGTTAGTTCTACGGACAGTTACCTGCTTCAGAGCAGACAGGTCCGTCCTCAGAGCACTGTTCTCCTGGAAGACAGTTACAGTTCTGACATGTAGAAAAAGTAAGCAAGTAAAATTAAAATAGTTCTAGATGTTTCTGTGTCAAAGGTTTAAAGAAGACGGAACTATTTAAGGTTTTAGATGTTCTCCAGGTATAAAATCAGCTCTTTAGCAGGTAATCCTAGTCTTGTTCAGGTTCTTAACAAAACCTTTTGGATACTAAACTATGATGGTCTTGTCTGGGACTTAGAGGTGACAGGAACTTTTTGGGTAGCTGGTTCTGTCCTCTGGAACGACTTGCTATCACAACCAAGAACAGCTTGAACTGCCGCTGCATTTAACTCTCCACCGAAAACCCGTTTCTAACCACTGAGTTTATGAGTTTAGATTTCCTGTCATGCGTTTTGCTCCGTTTGTCTTAACATGCATTATCTATATTATCTATATTGTTCGTTGCAAACGCCTTGGACATCCTTAGTGTTTATAAATGAGCTATATAATCAAATTTGACCTCGCTGTAATGCATGAGTGCCAAGTGTGCAGTAGTGGTTGTGTCCGATGATGGTCCGTTTGCCCGTCCACCACCGTGTTTATAGAACCTCCCGGATAACAGCGCTGTTTTCACAATCCACACTGGAAGAGAACATGGTGCTGTGAGAAGACTCCTCTAGTTTGAAGATATTGTTGGAGCTAATGTATCCTTAGGTAGTTCTTTCAAGACTGGTCTACAGAAAGTTCATGGTCCACTGACAGGTGTCCAGGTCCAGACCTTCATCCCTCCACTGTGGACAGTGGGTCTGAGGCGTTTCTGCTGGTTTTCTCCAAACTTGGTTCTGGACATGAAGACCAAATATGTCCACTTTGATCTCGTCTGTCCAGAGGATGTTGTTCCAGAAGCTGGTTTGTGCAGATGCACAACCAGGCCACAACTTACCTTCTTAAATCCTCTGTAAACAGGAAAGTTTACGTACATTGTCCACGTTTTTTTCTTTTATGCTTTATATTTGTTAAATTAACAGTTGTACATTATAGAAATGTACATACTGTAGTTTATCTGAAGTTGCATTTGCCTTGTAAGACCCTACACCATCAGATTAAGACAAAACCATGTAATTAAAGAAGTAGTACTAACTAACTGTAAGACTGTGCGAAGTCAACACAGTATAAGAGATCTAAAACCTATCTAAGATGATGCCATGATCTTCCCAAGGGAGGTTAGTCCTCAGAGATTATGTGATGTTGTGGTTCAGGTTCTGTTTTTTAAACCTTGAGTTAAATGAAGATGAGGATGTTCTTCAGGGTTTGTTACCTGCTCTAAAGCAGCTAGGTTTGTCCTCAGGGCATCGTTCTCCTGCAGGATGTTTTCCACCTGCTCCTGACTGACAGCACTCTGATTGGCTGCCTGCAGTACCGTCAAGCCACAGCAGGGGTCAGTAGAGAGGGAGAGGTCAGAAAAGGAGAGATATAAACAAAAAGGACAAATGGGAATAAAAGGGAAAAATTCAGATAAAAATGAAGAGAAGGTAAAGATGCAGATCAGAGCGAGGGATGAGAGGAGGATAAAGCAGGTTAGAAAGACAGAAAGCAGCAAGCTGACAAACACCAACAGCCAATGTAACACTGAAAAACCTTTAGAAAACATTGCCTGTAACAGAAATATGACAGCAGAGCAGCCATCGTGTAAACGTGTAACTGTTTTTATTGATCCACAGGTAAAGTCATTCCTGTAAAGACGGTTGTAAACACATGCAGGACCCCACTTCTCCCTCCTCCAGTTAAAAGGCTCAGTGCAGGTGGTGCGTTTGCGGTGTGTTTTTGGTGCGTTGGTAGTGCATTTATGGTCATTTGTGATGATGTTGGTGGTACATTAGCTGTGTTGTTGCTATGTTGGAGGTGCGTTGGTGGTGTGTTGGTGGTGGTGTTGGTGGAGCGTTAGTAGTGATGGTGGTGTGTTGTTGGTATGTTGGCGCTACATTGGTGGTGCATTGGTGGTGATGGTGGTGCGTTGGTGGTGTGTTGGTGGAGTCTTGGTGTTGTTGGTGGTGCGTTGGTGGTGTTGGTGGTGATGGTGGTGCGTTGGTGGTGTTGGTGGTGTTGGTGGGGTCTTGGTGTTGTTGGTGGTGGTGGTGGTGATTGTGGTGCGTTGGTGGTGCGTTGGTGGTGATGATGGTGTTGGTGGTGTTGGTGGTGATGGTGGTGCGTTGGTGGTGTTGGTGGTGTTGGTGGGGTCTTGGTGTTGTTGGTGGTGCGTTGGTGGTGCATTGGTGGTGTTGGTGGGGTCTTGGTGTTGTTGGTGGTGCGTTGGTGGTGCATTAGCTGTGTTGGTGATGGTGGTGCGTTGGTGGTGTTGGTGGTGTTGGTGGGGTCTTGGTGTTGTTGGTGTTGTTGGTGGTGCGTTGGTGGTGTTGGTGGGGTCTTGGTGTTGTTGGTGGTGCGTTGGTGGTGCATTGGTGGTGGTGGTGGTGATGGTGGTGCGTTGGTGGTGTTGGTGGGGTCTTGGTGTTGTTGGTGGGGCGTTGGTGGTGCATTAGCTGTGTTGGTGATGATGGTGTGTTGGTGGTGTGTTTGTGGTACTTTTGTACTCCAGTACCTGGTCTTTGAGTGTATGGACAGCCAGTTCGTGTTCCTTCTCTTTGCTCTGGAGCTGCTCTCTCAGCTCGGCGATCGTCTGACCAGACATACAATCACATTGATTAAAGATCAGAAATAGAAGTGCGTGAACTTTCAAATAATTTAACAGCTTCATGTACATCAGAAAAAAAATCTATTAGATTTCATTCATTTTTAATGATCGACTGAACAAACTTGTGATGTCAATCTAGAGCTAATGTCACAGTCAGTAAGGTCTCACCTGATTGGCGGCCATCAGGTCTGACTGGATCTTCTGGATGCGGGTGTTTACAGCCTTCAGCTCATCTTCTCTCCTCTGATTGATCTCATCAATCTTTGTCCTTCAGAAACAAAAAGTCACCACACAACGCCATTCACATCTGGACCTGAGAAAAGCGTTTAACCCTACACATCTGTATCATGTCTGAGACGTTTGTTGAATTCATCTGTACGAGGAGCTCTTAAACACCAAACCAACAGCTGACAGTCTGTAAGCTGGTAAACAGCTGCACCTTGACCTTTTGAACAGCTCTGTCAGATGCTGACATTTTTTTTTTTTTTTTTTTTTTTTTTTTTTTTAAATCAGCAAGTTGAACCAACAACAGGTTGATCAGAAAGAGAGAGGGTCGCTCTGACTGGCTGCTCAGCATACTGATGAGCCCCTGACACGAACACTCGCGTTCTTGTGACGTGTTGTTCCATGATGGAACGTTAACCTGTCCAGTGATGACCTGAGTCCAGTGATGACCTGAGTCCAGAGGAGTTTTCCACTGGAATCTGGTTTATGATGGCGAAACACTAAAGGTTAAGACTGAATGCAGGGTTGGGTTGTAGCAACTCAAAAGTAGTAGGTTTTGTGCCTGTTCTTTGATTCTTAGGTTGGTGAGAGTTTACTAAGAGTGGTTATGTGGAAACCAAATCGCCACCTCCATCACTGCCAAAAAGGTTTTCCTGTGTTGAAGGTAGTGATGTTGATGGTGATTTAGTAGATGTGGGTGAAGTACCAGTAAGAAGTTTTTAGCGGGAGTAGCCCGAGGGAGTTTAGTGGTTCTGTTATGAAACTGGTCATAAGGAGAAAATGGCACCAACAACAATATGATATACTCAAAGTCATGTCCCTGGTGTAACAGACGCAATCTGGTTGGTGGACCGGTGGACCATCTACTAACATCCTGGTTGGTGGACCGGTGGACCATCTACTAACATCCTGGTTGGTGGACCATCTACTAACATCCTGGTTGGTGGACCGGTGGACCATCTACTAACATCCTGGTCTGTGGACCATCTACTAACATGCGGGTTGGTGGACCGTTGGACCATCTACTAACATCCTGGTTGGTGGACCGGTGGACCATCTACTAACATCCTGGTTGGTGGACCGGTGGACCATCTACTAACGTCCTGGTTGGTGGACCGGTGGACCATCTACTAACATCCTGGTCTGTGGACCATCTACTAACATCCTGGTTGGTGGACCGTTGGACCATCTACTAACATCCTGGTTGGTGGACCGGTGGACCATCTACTAACATCCTGGTCGGTGGACCGGTGGACCATCTACTAACATCCTGGTCGGTGGACCGGTGGACCATCTACTAACATCCTGGTCGGTGGACCGGTGGACCATCTACTAACATCCTGGTCGGTGGACCGGTGGACCATCTACTAACATCCTGGTCGGTGGACCGGTGGACCATCTACTAACATCCTGGTCGGTGGACCGGTGGACCATCTACTAACATCCTGGTCGGTGGACCGGTGGACCATCTACTAACATCCTGGTCTGTGGACCATCTACTAACATCCTGGTTGGTGGACCGGTGGACCATCTACTAACATCCTGGTTGGTGGACCGGTGGACCATCTACTAACATCCTGGTTGGTGGACCGGTGGACCATCTACTAACATCCTGGTTGGTGGACCGGTGGACCATCTACTAACATCCTGGTTGGTGGACCGGTGGACCATCTACTAACATCCTGGTTGGTGGACCGGTGGACCATCTACTAACATCCTGGTTGGTGGACCGGTGGACCATCTACTAACATCCTGGTCTGTGGACCGGTGGACCATCTACTAACATCCTGGTTGGTGGACCGGTGGACCATCTACTAACATCCTGGTTGGTGGACCGGTGGACCATCTACTAACATCCTGGTCTGTGGACCGGTGGACCATCTACTAACATCCTGGTTGGTGGACCGGTGGACCATCTACTAACATCCTGGTTGGTGGACCGTTGGACCATCTACTAACATCCTGGTTGGTGGACCGTTGGACCATCTACTAACATCCTGGTTGGTGGACCGTTGGACCATCTACTAACATCCTGGTTGGTGGACCGTTGGACCATCTACTAACATCCTGGTTGGTGGACCGGTGGACCATCTACTAACATCCGAGTTGGTGGACCGGTGGACCATCTACTAACATCCTGGTCTGTGGACCATCTACTAACATCCTGGTCTGTGGACCATCTACTAACCTACCTACTGAGTGAAAAAGTTAATACTGATGCGGCAGGGGGCGGAGCTGGTATCTGGTTGGTGTGTGAGAGCTCCAATGCATTTCTGTCATTTTTGCTATTCTTATGTTTTATTTTAAATCTATAAAGTACTAATAAAACAGATGGAAATACTGAATAACATAACTTCTAACTAAAGCAGCAGGAGAAAGGCAGGAAAGCAGAGGTGAAACATCTGCAGTTCTGACCTGCTGTCGTTGTAAAGCACTTCCTTCTCTGTCTGCAGCTGCTGAAAACTAAACACAAACACAAATTTTTATTATTCAGCTTGACTGTAAAATAGCTGCTGGAGATCCAGAACATCAGCAGCATCAGAGAAAACACCTCAAAGTCACTACATGGCATTTCAGTGTGCTGGAGCGGCATCGCTGCCACATGACTGGCTGATTACATACATGCAGTCATGTGAAACAACAAATACTGGCGATTTTGAGCCTTTTCCGACACGTAAACCCTCAGAACTGAGGCAGTGTTTTGTGTGTCACATGACTTCAGGTTGGCAGGTGTTGGCAGTAACAGGGTAGATGTAAGATGCTGTGCTCACCTCTCCTGCTTTTTCTTCAGTTTATCCGACAGCTGAAAGACGAACAGATGGGTCACGTTTAAGAAGCTTGTCTTTTCTGTAAAAGTAAAGATCGTCTCCACACATTTACCTTCGTTATCTCCTCCTGTAGTTTGGAGATTTCAGCCAGTTTGGACGCCTGGCGGAGGACAGGAGACAGACAGTCAAAGCAGATGTAGATGTTCTCTAATCCTGCTGCATCTTTGCTGCACTTTTATTTGAGAATCAAATCACACAACTGTGTCACGCATCATTTTTTTACTTCACAGTGCTACCGCAGTGTTTTAATGTGCTTACTGCATCAGCTCTGACTGGCTCTTACAAAAAAGTAAAGCTGACACGGATACTGCCCGGCTCACGATGATTCTGATCAATTCGCTGTCTAGTAATGATTTAAACTTCTCAGACACAACCAGGTGAAAGTCACGTGACTCAAACAAGCCATGGTCTGATTCTGCCTGAACAGGAAAAGGTGGGATGTTTGTTTGTTTTAAATCCTGTTACATGCAGCACTGCAACCACATTGATGCAAAAAAGCCTCATTTGTTAAACAGCTGCTGTTCCTCAGTGACTTCCAACGTGGAAAGGTGGATGTTCCAAGGTCAACGGCCACAAGCGATAGTCAAGTTATTAGAAAGTGGAAGAGTTCAGGAACAGCAGCAACCCAAAGCTGGGGACCACGTAAAATAACAGTGGGTCAACAACTGCTGCGTATCACGGTGCAGAGACGCCTCAAACACTCCACAGCTGAGAAGCTCAGAGCACCGCATCAGCGTCAACACAAAAACTGGTGGGAGCTTCATGGTGTGGGCTTCCACGCTGGAGCAGCTGCATCCAAGCCTCACGCCACCCGGTTCGATGCCAAGTGTTAGGTGGAGTTGTGTACAGCACACCAACACTGGACTGTGAAGCGGTGGAAGCGCGTCTTGACGTGACACAATGAAAACAGAGCAAACAGGTTTGGGACTGCAGCTGACGTCTCAGTTTTCTGACTGAAGATTAAAAGTTCTTAACTATCGTGGTGAAATATTGATGTTCTTTTTTGGTGATGAACTAGTGAATTTTGTCATGAAAAATAAATTTTATCTGTAAGAAAAAAGTTAAAAGCGTAAAGCAGCAGGCTCATATGTGAGAAACTCAAGCTATCAAACATTCTGAAGTTTTACATGAAAATGAAAAAAAAGTTCAAGAGTTTTAGGTGAAAGTGATGTGCGAGGTAAAACAGGTGAGTGTGTGTGTTCACCCACCTCCAGGCCGTGGATCTGCTCCCTCAGCAGCCTCTTCTCCTCCTGCTCCGTGTTCAGGGCCATCTCCAGCTCTGGTCCAAAGCAGTGAGTTATTGGACAGAGAGCAGCCGACCAGCCTGCCTGCTTACCTACAATCTTCTCTATGCTCTTCTCTGACAGGCCTAAAGGGGGCGCTGCACACAGCAGGGGCAGTCCGTTAGGGCAGACACACGCTACAGCAGCGCCTCGCGCTACACCTGACGGCTTCGCTCTTTGAGGGTAACATCGATCGGAGGCCGCGCTTTTCTGTCGGAGCTGCAAAGCCAAACATGTCGGGGTTCGGTGTGGTGCGTTCACCGACGTGCTGCTGTAAAGAGCGTTCTAATCAGAACCAGTCACAACTTTGGAACGTTGAGCCAAGTAGTTGGACCAATTATATACATTCAAAAGTAATTTTTGATTTGATTCAAAAAAAAAAAAGGGGGCATAAAAATGACACGGGGTGCAACAGAAATGTTCTCCAGGTTATCCAGGACCTGGTCGTGGGAGCAACAGCCTGAACAATGGTCTCCAGGCCTCCATCTCCCCAGCCACCTCCTCCAGGTCTACCAGGGGAAGCCAGTGTTCCCAAACCAACCAAGCCCGATAATCCGTCCTAAGGGTCCAGGATCTGTGCTGAGACCTCCTTCTGATGGGACACACCTGAAATGCCACAAGCAAAGTAGCAGTTCTCCTCGCTCCGATAAGGGTTACTGGGGTTCCCTCAGCGCCAGCCTGGTGAAGGCTCACAGCTGAGTGTTTGGTGGTCCGGCCATGGTCGTGGGGTTCCACCAAACACAACCCGAAGCCGACCTCTTGTGAACAGACCAGCTGAAGACACTGGAAAACACGGGGCTGTGGACTGGCCAACAGCATGATTTAGAGGCCTTGGTGGTCCGATGTCCAGTCGCTGGTCTAATTCGGATTTGGCTGAAGAGCTTATCCCAACAGTACTGGTACCAGTACTACCATTTTCCGTAGTACTGGTGAGTGATTCCAGTACTGGTATTGGTGTATAGGTATCAAAACAACCATTTTGATCTGGAAACTGGCGGAGGTTTTTATGGGAACGGCTGCCAGGTTCAGTCTCTGCTCTTAGACCTGAATGTCCATTTAAAAAAGTCTTTGTTAAACTCCTGTTATGCACTTTTTTTCCTTCATATTTTTGTTCTTACCGCTAAATCGAATTGAATACTGAACTGCCATAAATTGATTGTACAGATTTAGTTAATTTTCAATTATTTGACGTTATACCTTCAGTCTTTTTAATTTTTGTTTTTGTACTACAAAGTGCACAAATTTAACAGATGAACTTCCTGCAATCTGATGTAATATTTGAAGTCAGCAAACCAATTCTATCAATGTCTTTTTTTGTTTTTTTTTTACACCAAAAACCAGAACTCAAAACTTTACTTAAAATAGGGTGGCCTTAAGTAGGCTCCACCCCTTTCCTTTGCCTTCAAAGCCCCTCCCAAAAAAGGAGGTATTCAAGTAACCATAGCAACTGCCCTCCACAGTCCCCTCGTGCAAACTCGTCATGGAGGACACTGACCAGCATGCGTTCTTCATCCAGCGATAATAACTGGCTTTAATCTAAAAACGCCATGTGATTGGTTGTGTTCACGCGGCGTCAAAGGAATTCTGTGTGGGACGGTCTGACAGGAACCAGTGGAGCCTCAGCAACACCGACGACAGTCGCCAAGTTCAACTGTTGGTGAAGTTTTGATGTCATACACATTGTATCACATCACGTCAACATGCGCAACCACGGGAACAGGCTCACTCTCACTTGCTGACTCGTATTTTGGAGGGATTCTCTCTGAACTAAACCACAAATTAATTCTTTCTCATGTTGAGTGACAAATACAGAAACGTATTTAATAATGAGGTTTTGGTTTTGCAGCTTCACCAGAAAATCAGTGGCTGTTACAGCAGGCTGGAGATCGGGAGAACGTTGTTGCTGGTAACCTTGTAGTGTGTGTCTGCCCGAGCAGCCGGCTGATCTACTCTTCAACAAGCAGGATCTCAGTCGGAAGCAGCCGTGGCGTCAATCACAGACCTGCGAGGCCGTGACAGGCGAGGCCGTGACAGGCGAGGCCGTGACAGGCGAGGCCGTCAGCAGAGCAGCTGAGGAGCGCTGCTCTGCTGGAGAACTCATGGAACCCTGTTTTACACGGATTTCCACCTACGACCAAACGGGCATCAATCCTGCTGCACAAAGATGATTCGCTCATCGAGTTTTTAAGCTTCTTGGACAACAATATCTGTTATCTGCAATAAGTTCATGGTGTCAGAAAAAAGGCTTTTAAAACAAATGTCTGTGTGAAAGGTGACAAGTCCTTTTTTAAAAACAAAAGGAAAACTGAGTATATTGTCGCTCAGGAAAACGGGTTCCTCGTTTCACATTTCACCAGCTGATCTACTTACACGACACTACACGTCACCCAACGCTCGCACAGCCAAGTGTTACTGATACCTCATTTACATAATCATATGTAACAGTGTGCACATTTCATGGCCTGGACATTTGATCGTTTAATCTGCTATAATTGATTGATAATATAGCCTGTACACTTTAAATCTGTACACTTTAAAGTCTTTATGATCAAAACCACCACATCTCGTAACAGTGACACCAACATTGTGGTTTATTTTGTACAGATGTTTCTAGTATACATCTCTCTTCCTCCTCTTTTAGTCTGTTGTCACTTAATCTTGCTGATGTACAAATTAAATTTCCCATTTTGGGATGAATGAAGCCCATCAGTCTACACACCCACCAGCCGCTGGAAGGTCACGGCGGTGATGAGTCCACCAGTTGGGCAGCTGCAGCCGCACCAGAGCTCACGCTTGTGCAGCAGGGTTGATGCTCTGACCCACCAGACCGGACCCAGACAAGCAGCATCCAGGTCTCTGACAAACACCAGCTCTGGTGACATTCAGGGTTTTTCTGCCGTTCTCGTAATCCCTGGTCCAGATGCCAGAATGAAGATATTCTACAGATTCTAGTCCTCAACAAAAAACTCCACCCTGCTGTTTCTCATTTAATGACGAGAAACAGCAGTTTCACTGAACTTAAAATAAGACAAGTGAGATGTTTTTGGAGATCTTCATCCTGTACAGGCAGGGCCAGTTTCACTGACGCTCAGAAAAACGCTGAAGAACCCCAGGCTGAAGCTTCAGGTGGAAACAAACCTGATTGTCCTCAAAGTAAACCATCTGACAGTAAACCTGGCCGCATCATTAAATCCACTTTATCACAACAGTTTGTGTTGATGAAGCAGGAAACAAACTCGCTGAGGCCTGAATGACGACAAACCCCGTTTCTCTGCACCGAGACGGTTCAAACATCACCGAGTACAGAAAAGGAGAAATAACGATTCCTGAGGAGAACAGAAGTTAATCATCTGAATGACAGGAGCCCAATGTTTCACAAATGACCCGTTAAATGACAGGAAAACAAACTGTACAATAGATGTATACAAGTAATTAAACTCATTTTTAATGAGGCCTGTTATTAAGAGTTCTGCTCTAAATTAGCTAATAAAATCACCTTGTATTTAAATAATTTGGTATCTAAACAGCTGGTAAAGACAGAGTTCATATCTTTTTTGGGTCCATGTAGTGAAAACCTGTAGAAGATGATGTTCTAGAAGTCCGTTGAAGAACAGCTCGGAACCACAGGGTGGGAATGCTGCCATTCCGGTTTTGCTGCGTCCTCGGGTTTTGTCAGTGCGTCAGTGGTGGAGCGTGTCCCGGCGTTGCCTCCTCACCTGGATTCCTGAGGTCAGGAGCTCACCCGAAGTTTCAAGATCACAGCAGAATCATGCGGCCGTCTGGTTGAAAGACGGGTGCGCAGCCCCGACTTGATGTAGATTCACATTAAAATCTCCTCTGCTGGTACGTGGTGCTTCGGAATTGTGGCCGGAACTCCACAGGTTCATGCAAGTCCATGTTGGAGGATTCGCTTCAGCGCTCTCCTGTCGGACTTCCTGTCAGCTGGACTTCATCATGGTCCATGTGGATCCCCCCTCAGGTGGAGCCCCCTCAGGTGGAGCCCCCTCAGGTGGAGCCCCCCTCAGGTGGAGCCCCCCTCAGGTGGAGCCCCCCTCAGGTGGAGCCCCCCTCAGGTGGAGCCCCCTCAGGTGGAGCCCCCTCAGGTGGAGCCCCCTCAGGTGGAGCCCCCCTCAGGTGGAGCCCCCCTCAGGTGGAGCCGTCGTGTACATACAAGGACGAATCTCAGGAACGGCAGGATGGATCTGAATGATTGACACCTCACAGCCAACAGAATCCAGGTTACCTCTGGTATTAGCCAATCAGAATGTGAAGACGCTCGCGTCCTCTAGAAAGTTCCTGTCCTCCAGGTTTTGTGTCCTCCTACCGGTAACAACCTGATGCAGCAACAATGATCTTGACTTGTCAGACACTGGTGGAGGGTTTTGAGGTCCATAAAAAGGGACTGACAGGTGCACAACGGGCAGGAATAATCAGGGAAAATTAAGCGATAAAAACACGTAATAATAAATAAAAGCAAATACATTAAAAAAATATATATTGAGAAACAAATCAAAACCCCCAAAAAACAAGAACGTATATTCTAATAGTGTCTAAACAAGTTATTAAAGATGAATTTTACGATATAGTTTCTTAATGTCTCCGTGTTTATTTTCCTGTTCTTTTGCAGATTTTGAAGTTTTTTTATCTGATGCTCCCGTCTTTCAGCGATTACTCCGAAGGTAAAAGCAGTCTGATAAAAAGTGAACTGGAGCTGAAAACTCACCGTGTAACTGCTTCTCTGAGTGCTGGAGCCGACTCCCCGTCTGAAAGAAACCAGAAGCTGTTGTTGTTTTCTGTTTCTGTACTCAAACCATCGCTGGAAACTTCATTTACTTTCATTTAATTCTGTATGCAGGAGAACAGGTGTGTTAAAATAGTCTTCCTGGAACATGAAACCGCGTTCGCCCGCCGGCGAGCGCCGCGTTCGCCCGCCGGCGAGCGCCGCGTTAGACCGCTCTTCATGTTCTGGTCCTGTCAGACTTTAACCTCAATCACACTGATCTGTTAAACCAACTTAAATAGAAATGCTCAACAATCACCATATTAAAGGAAACAAAAAGATGATATCAAAGATTACTTATCAAAATATATTTAGCCACCTCAATCAAACAAATTCATTGAAACAATCCTGCCACTTTGAACACTTCGCTGCACTGCATCAATCATTGCCGTTTATTTATTCTACATCCCTTTGGATCAGTCCATGCATATCCTCCCCATCCTGACCTTTCACAATAAAAGTCCTGCTCAAAAGGAAATACGGCAGAAGTAGAAATTCAATTACATTTTATTATTATAGCGTCTATTACAACACTAGTTGTCTCCGGGATCTTTCCAGACACCAGAACATGACCCTGATCAATTATTACATAAACAACGGCAGGTAAAAACTTCCCTTTAAGAGGGAAGAAACCTGGACCCGGACCTGGATCAGGACCTGGATCATAAGAGGGACGCTCCAGCTGGGTAGAGCAGGAAAAGAGAGATAGGAAAGAGAGGATGAAGAACAGAGGAGAGACACAGACATATTGCCAAGAAAGATATGAGAAGGGAAGCAGTATTTCTGTGGTAAACGTCCAGCAAACAGCTGAATGTGTGTTTGGACGTCTGCAGCTGCATGAAACCGAAACTGACGATGCAAGCGATTCTCACCTGTCCCGCTCTCTCATTGGTTCCCTCAGCTGCCGGTTCCTCACCGCCCCCGTCGACATCGAAGACTCCGTCGGCGCCTGCTGGTGCATCGGTCTCCGCGGCAGCGCTCTGGTTGTTGTGGGCGCCCGCCTGCCTCTGCAGCTCCTTGTCGAAGTGTTCTTGGAGGGCTAGGAGGGGTCACATACGTTGGTCATCCGTCCACCACTGGTTTCAGATTAGCTTCTGCTGCTCAAGCTGCCATCAAGTCTAACAGCATGACTGACTGTCATGTTCTGCTCCAATCAAACTATTTCAAACTAACATTCACACATAACGACAAGAGGAGGTGGATCAGGGCGGTTTGTGTTCTGCTCCAGTGCTGCTTCTCCTCTTCAGTTTACAGCTGCAGACGCACTTGGGTGACGAGACCTTCTCTTATTTGTTTTTATGCGCTGTTAAGACAAGAGTCCAGTGCAAAAGTCAAGTTACATTTACTGGGATTCACTGGGACTCACTGGGACTCACTGGGACTCACTGGGACTCACTGGGACTCACTGGGACTCACTGGGACTCACTGGGACTCACTGGGACTCACTGGGACTACATTTCCTTCGCTGCATGTGTCTCTGTCCCTCCGAGTCGCCGTCTCTCTCTCTCTCTCTTCGTCTCATTTCAGTTTCAGTAAGCTTTATTGGCATGACTATAGATTAACAACTATAATATTGCCAAAGCCATTACAAATTTACAAGTAAGGTACAATAGTCCGGGTCTCCGTCCGGGTCTCCGTCCGGGTCTCCGTCCGGGTCTCCGTCCACAGTATCACCAAAAGCCAGGATCTTTACAGAAGGAAAGTGAAACCGACCTGACAGGCAGCATCAGTTTAGGTGGAGGACGTTCTGGCTGAACTCTGCTGTTTGTGACGTTGTCTTGCGGTTTTTATGTGGAAACCTCCCAAACAAAACTCTCAAGCTTCTCTGTGCCTCTAGTGGCGACATGCACGTTCTCAGTGAAACTGCTCATCACCTGCTGTTAACCAGCTCACCTTTCATTTTCTTCTGCAGGGTGGAGTTTTCTGCCTGGAGGCGGAGCAGTTCTCCATCTACGGGGCCAGAGGCAGAGTTAGGTGGTGGGCTGGACACTGAGGCTCCTCCTACTTCCTTGAGGCCCCGGTTTTCCTGTTCCAGCTGCTCGATCTGCGTGCACAGCTGGAAAAACGACAACATCAGAGTCACTTGTTTCCTTCTGCAGGGCGGGGTTTTGGGGGGTCTGGTTACCACATGGAGATGCTCAGATGTACCTTGGACAGCTCCGTCATCAGCGTGCTGTTCTGCAGCCTGAAGTCCTCCTCCTGACTGTGGAGTTTCCCCTGAAGCATCTCGTTCTCGCCGAGCAGCGCCTCCACTTCCTGCAGCCAAACACCAACAACCAGCTGTGAGACGCGACACCCGGCATTCACACACACACACACACACCCGGATTCACCGTCTACTAGTTTTACGATCCAGAAGAGAAGAAACTCACCTGAGCTTTTTTGCTTTTATTCAAAGCCTGAAGAAAAGACAAACACACAAAATCGTAAATACGCTACAGAAAAAAGCAGCAGCTATATCTGTACATATATACATATATGCAGTGATCCAAAGATATGTGAATATCTGAAAAATTTGAATAGTTTATTATTTGAATAGTTATTTATACAGATATGTGTGTATCTAAAAAGCACATGTGCACATGAATGTATCAGCTGTATCAGATGTCCACACATAACCTTTGTTATATGTGTGTGTGAGTGTGTGTGTGTGTGTGTGTGTGTGTGTGTGTTTGTGCGTAGATGTATAAATTACTTATGTATCTATTTTGTTGCTTTCTCTGCTTACAATGTAAATAATTATGTATTAGATAACTGCATACATGTCTCCTTATCCCTATATATATATGTGGACATGCACGAGTACTTAAATACTTCGATGCATATTATTATATAGATAACTTTTTAAATACTTGTACACACATACGCACACACACAAAAAAACCCTTGATTACAGATTATGTGCAAACAAGGGCTAAAAAAAAAAAAAAAAAAGCAGCAGTTGTAAAAGAACAAAAGAAGATGATGGACAGGACGACTACCTTGTGTGCCTTCATGAAGTCTTTCTCCAAAACCACATTTTTCTGTCGGAGGGCGTTCAGCTCTGAAACAACAATGCAGGATTTTCTTGTAATGTTTTCCAAAGTGCTGCGCAGACAGGCAGTAAAGCTGAAACTGGGATTAATAACATCGCTTTTTCCTGAGAACAGTCCTCGCCACCAGGTGCATTATGGGAAGGTAAAAACTCAATCAATACCAAATCTCCTCAGAAGAAGTGTGAGATCTCCGAATGCAGAGGGAAGCAGGCCTTTACTCCCAAATCAGTCTGACGTGAACTTCTCTACAGTCTTACTTTGACATCTCCAGTTCAAACCCAGAGGAGCGCCCAGAGGAGCGCCCAGAGGAGCGCCCGGTTAGTGCCTGAGGAGCGCCCAGAGGAGCGCCCGGTTAGTGCCTGAGGAGCGCCCAGAGGAGCGCCCAGAGGAGCGCCCAGAGGAGCGCCCAGAGGAGCGCCCGGTTCGTGCCTGAGGAGCGTCCTGAGGAGCGCCCCGAGGAGCGCCCCGTTAGTGCCCAGAGGAGCGCCCCGAGGAGCGCCCCGTTAGTGCCCAGAGGAGCGCCCCGTTAGTGCCCAGAGGAGCGCCCCGTTAGTGCCCAGAGGAGCGCCCCGTTAGTGCCCAGAGGAGCGCCCCGTTAGTGCCTGAGGAGCGCCCTGAGGAGCGCCCCGTTAGTGCCTGAGGAGCGCCCTGAGGAGCGCCCCGTTAGTGCCTGAGGAGCGCCCTGAGGAGCGCCCTGTTAGTGCCTGAGGAGCGCCCTGAGGAGCGCCCTGAGGAGCGCCCTGAGGAGCGCCCTGTTAGTGCCTGAGGAGCGCCCTGAGGAACGCCCTGTTAGTGCCTGAGGAGCGCCCTGAGGAGCGCCTGGTTAGTGCCAGACGAGCGCCCTGTTAGTGCCAGACGAGCGCCCTGTTAGTGCCAGACGAGCGCCCTGTTAGTGCCCCGAGGAGCGCCCTGTTAGTGGCCTGAGGAGCGCCCCGAGGAGCGCCCTGTTAGTGGCCTGAGGAGCGCCCAGAGGAGCGCCCTGTTAGTGGCCTGAGGAGCGCCCAGAGGAGCGCCCTGTTAGTGGCCTGAGGAGCGCCCAGAGGAGCGCCCTGTTAGTGCCCCGAGGAGCGCCCAGAGGAGCGCCCTGTTAGTGGCCCGAGGAGCGCCCAGAGGAGCGCCCTGTTAGTGGCCCGAGGAGCGCCCAGAGGAGCGCCCTGTTAGTGGCCCGAGGAGCGCCCAGAGGAGCGCCCTGTTAGTGGCCTGAGGAGCGCCCAGAGGAGCGCCCTGTTAGTGGCCTGAGGAGCGCCCAGAGGAGCGCCCTGTTAGTGGCCTGAGGAGCGCCCAGAGGAGCGCCCTGTTAGTGGCCTGAGGAGCGCCCAGAGGAGCGCCCTGTTAGTGCCTGAGGAGCGCCCAGAGGAGCGCCCTGTTAGTGCCTGACGAGCGCCCTGAGGAGCACCCGGTTAGTGCCAGACGAGCGCCCTGTTAGTGGCCTGAGGAGCGCCCCGAGGAGCGCCCCGTTAGTGCCCAGAGGAGCGCCCAGAGGAGCGCCCCGTTAGCGCCCAGAGGAGCGCCCCGTTAGCGCCCTGAGGAGCGCCCCGTTAGCGCCCAGAGGAGCGCCCCGTTAGCGCCCAGAGGAGCGCCCCGTTAGCGCCCAGAGGAGCGCCCCGTTAGCGCCCAGAGGAGCGCCCCGTTAGCGCCCAGAGGAGCGCCCCGTTAGCGCCCAGAGGAGCGCCCCGTTAGCGCCCAGAGGAGCGCCCGGTTAGCGCCCTGAGGAGCGCCCGGTTAGCACCCTGAGGAGCGCCCGGTTAGTGCCCTGAGGAGCGCCCGGTTAGTGCCCTGAGGAGCGCCCTGAGGAGCGCCCGGTTAGTGCCCTGAGGAGCGCCCTGAGGAGCGCCCGGTTAGTGTCCTGAGGAGCTTTGACACTTTGAAGGAGTCACATCTGCCAGAAGACCTTTTCCATGTTTGTCCAGCAGCTAAAACACAACAAACTACCTTCCAATAATTTTGGGGCTTAGCTCCGCCTCCACCTGACATGAAAGTGATTGATTCACAGTTAAACCAATCAGATCAAACTTCACTAAAGGAGTTAGAAAAGAACGTTTACCTGCGGTGTTCTTCCTGAGGTCATCGGACAACTGGTAGTTCTGAGTCCGCAGCTCCAGAAGCTGAGCCTGCACATGAGCGCGCGCACACACACACAAACACGCACGCGCAGTTCAAACGTGGTTAATGAAAACCGCAGCAACATTAACATGACTTTGTTTTGATGATGACAAACACCAACAATTTCAGGTGACGTGTGATTTGCAGTTGAACTTTTCCTCAGTTCTGATCCCACTTTTGTTTGTTCTTTGTGATTCTCCAGTTCCACAGGTTCCTAAATCAAAACCAGGTTCCAGACGCAGAAACGGAGATCTGAACACAAGCAGGCTTCCTGAAACACGACTCTGTCCTCCAAACGAGACCAGCACACACCAGCGGGTCACGGATTCGTTGGAGCTCGCCTGAAGCTCACCTGAAGCTCACACACCGGCAGGTGTCCAGGTGAGCGTGTCCGTCACAGGGTCCATTACCTGAACGGAGAACGCGCCTAGAACGTAAACGTCCGGATCCCCGGGAGTCCTGGTTCTCGCATGTCCCGCGTCGAACGGCTGTACGGTAAATACTGGTCCCTGCAGGCGCCGGATCCTCCACGTGTGGACTGTGGCCGCTGCGCATCCGCGACACCCCGCTCTGCCGCGCGCAGACCCCGTGACCGCCGTCTGCGCGAGCGTCCTGGGAAAGCTAACAGGCTCAGAGCTAACGAGCTAACGCCGTCACAACGCCGTTTCTACACCTTTCAGATCAATGACGGCGCGCAGACTCCCCGGCCGCCCCCTGACGGGCTCGAAGCGTCAACACCGGCCCCACGGCTCCGGCCCCAGCTCCCAGGGTGACCGCAGAACCCGCCACCGGGAGCTGCTGCCTGCTCCCACCCCGAGCGGCTAACGCTCGGCTAAAGTCTCCGGGTCTTGGCCGCAAGACAGGTGTTTGTTTTTATCAACGCTGACATCTATCTGTGCGTGAACCAGACGACGTGACAAAAGAATCCGCCGTGCGTTCGCTCACCTGCATCCGGTGGAACTCCTCCTCGGACAGAGCCTGCGACATGGCCATGTTGACGGACTGCCGACAAGCAGCCTGAGCCAGCGGGGTGCTGACAGGGACAGGACCGCGGACAGAGGTCTCACTCTGACGGTGTTTCCGAGAACGGAGCAGCACTGCAACCAGAGGTCTCACTCTGACGGTGTTTCCGACAACAGCAGCACTGCAGACAGAGGTCTTACTCTGACGGTCTTTCCGAGAACGGCGCTACTGACAGGTAGAGGACCGTGGACAGAGATCTCACTCTGACGGTGTTTCTGAGAACGGCGCTACTGATAGAGAGGGGACCGCGGTCAGAGGTCTCACTCTGACAGTGTTTCCGACAACGGAGCAGCACTGCAGACAGAGGTCTCACTCTGACTGTGTATTGACAATGAAGCCGCACTGCAGACCAGAGGTCTCACTCTGACGGTGTTTCCGACAACAGCAGCACTGTAGACAGAGGTCTCACTCTGACGGTGTTTCCTTTTTTTTTTTTTTTTTTTTTTTCTCTTTTTTCTTTTTTTTGTGTTTTTTTTTTGCTTTTTTGCTTTTTTTTTGTTTTTTTTGCTCTGACGGTGTTTCCGACAACTTAACAGCACTTCAGACAGAGGTCTCACTCTAACGGTGTTTCTGAGAACGGCGCTACTGATAGAGGACCGCGGTCAGAGGTCTCACTCTAACAGTGTTTCCGACAACAGCAGCACTGTAGACAGAGGTCTCACTCTGACGGGGTTTCAGACAACGGAGCGGCACTGCAGACAGAGGTCTCACTCTGACGGGGTTTCAGAAAACGGAGCGGCACTGCAGACAGAGGTCTCACTCTGACGGGGTTTCAGACAACGGAACGGCACTGCAGACAGAGGTCTCACTCTGACGGGGTTTCAGACAACGGAGCGGCACTGCAGACAGAGGTCTCACTCTGACTGGGTTTCAGACAACGGAGCGGCACTGCAGACAGAGGTCTCACTCTGACGGGGTTTCAGACAACGGAGCGGCACTGCAGACAGAGGTCTCACTCTGACTGGGTTTCAGACAACGGAGCGGCACTGCAGACAGAGGTCTCACTCTGACGGGGTTTCAGACAACGGAGCGGCACTGCAGACAGAGGTCTCACTCTGACTGGGTTTCAGACAACGGAGCGGCACTGCAGACAGAGGTCTCACTCTGACGGGGTTTCAGACAACGGAGCGGCACTGCAGACAGAGGTCTCACTCTGACTGGGTTTCAGACAACGGAGCGGCACTGCAGACAGAGGTCTCACTCTGACGGGGTTTCAGACAACATAGCGGCACTGCAGACAGAGGTCTCACTCTGACTGGGTTTCAGACAACGGAGCGGCACTGCAGACAGAGGTCTCACTCTGACGGGGTTTCAGACAACGGAGCGGCACTGCAGACAGAGGTCTCACTCTGACGGGGTTTCCGAAAAGAGCAGTGCTGCTGTGAGAACCGAGTAGCACCATGTAGAGGACACTGTAAGAAATGACTACAGTTTCTCATAAAAGAGAATTTGATATGTTTTTTTTTTTTTGTGAAACAGTTTAAATAAATATGAAAGACGTTTGGAGAAAAGAAAAAAGTTTGCGTCCAGGATGAGAGAGGTTGGCTGTGATCCTGGCTGCAGGTCTGCGGACATGTTCACCTCCTCAAGAGATGGGAGGTTGCAGACAATCTTCTCCAGCCTTCTCTGCTGAGCGAATGATGCACTGCAGCTTGGCCTTGTCCTGGCCATGGCTACAGCAAACTAGACTTAAATGGTGGATGTGAGGATGGCGTTGATGATGGTGGTGTAGGTATTCAGCAAACGTCTTCAGCTGCTATAGCAAGTACATCCTCTGCTGAGCCTTCTTGGTGAGGGAACTGTTTTTGTGCTCCCGCTTGAGCTGCTGGATGAGGGTGATGCCCAGGAAGCAGAAGGACTTAACAGAGGTCACCAGGGTGTCACAGAAGATAACTGGGGAGATGGGTGGAGGCTTCTTTCTAAAGTTTACGTTTATCTTCACTGTCTTGAGAGTGTTTAGCTCTGGGTTGTTGATCCTGCATCAAGACACCAGACAGTCAATCTCAGTCCTGCAGGCTGAGTCATCCCCATCAGAGCGAGGTCATCGAGGGGGGTGTCATCTGCAAACTTTAGGAGTTTGACAGACTGGTGTCCAGATTTGCAGCTGATGGTGTACTGTCAGGTTTAAACGACCTAAACATTTATTAAACACACAATAAGGAAGAAAGACAAAGTCACTAAGTTTTCATACATCATCATGGAGGACGGACAGAGAACTCAGCCACATCTCAGCTGCTCTTGTCTCTGTCCACCCCCCCTCTGATGGCCTCTTGAGGCTTTTATTGAAAGTCAGGAGGTCACAGATGACATGAAGATAAGCAACTTGTACAAGATATATTCTCTGACGTGTACAATTATCTTATAAGACGAGCAGTGTACAGAGCGTAAAATAACAATGAGATAAAACTAAGAGTGTGTTAAAGTGATAGGTTTAAACTTTAACACACTCTTTGTTTAATCTCATTGTTATTTTACGCACGGTATACTGCTTGTCTTATAAGATAGTTGTACACGTCAGAGAATATATCTTGTACAAGTTGCTTATCTTCATGTCATCTGTGACCTCCTTACTTTCAATAAAAGCCTCAAGAGGCCATCAGAGGGGGGGGGCGGACAGAGACAAGAGCAGCTGAGATGTGGCTGGTTCTCTGTCCGTCCTCCGTGATGATGAATGAAAAACTTACTGACTTTGTCTTCCTTCCTTATTGTGTGTTTAATAAATGTTAGGTCGTTTAAACCTGAAATTTAATTGGTCCTTCGAGCCGGATCCCAACAAACCAAGGAATCCAGCAGGTGTGGTGGACTTCAAGGTAACTGTGGACGTTTATAAATTTCAAGACTGATCGTCCGCCTCACCGGCTGGAGTCCAAGGTTGACGGGAGAACCGAAGGAAGACAGAGTCGGTAAGTGAAATCTTGTTGTGTTACCCTGAAAGAATAGGGTGTTGAGGGACGACGGAGTCCGATAAAGTCCGTGTTAAAGGCCGTGGAATTCTAGACACTGACGGTAAAAGAGGGGCGACGGAGTCCGATAAAGTCCGTGAGAAGATACGTGAAAATTCTAGATACTAATGGTAAAAAGAGAAAAATAGACGACGGAACTGATAAAGTCCGTGGGTAAAGTGACGTCATTTCTGTGTTGAGTGATTGTGAGTGTGACTGGAGACACAAAACCAGCAGGTATTTTGTCTCATGTAAACCAGTAGGAATGTAAACAGCAACCTGTTGTGGAAGCAGAGGCCAGAATCCTTCGCTTGTGAGTCGAGTAGAAGCGAAGATTACCACTTCTGGAGATTTAATTGCTGTCCTACTGACAAAAAATCCAGGTGTTAGAATACCCTAGGTATTGAGACCGACCTGGACTAAAACATCTAAAAATAAAAATTAAAAATAAAAAAAAATAAATAAAAAAATGGGGAAGTTGATCAGTAAAATCGACCATAAAAGAGGATTGGTTTGTGAGGACTGGAAATACATGCAGAAAAAAGATCCGAAGTCAATAAAATACCTGAACCTGTGGATCAGTAAATATGGTTTTAAGGGAAAAACTCACAGAAAATAGTTGAACTGCAGGATAAGATAACTATTGACACAAAACAGAACACCAAGAAGATGCGAAAACGCGGTTTTAACCCTATCATTTCCTCCTGCTTTAACACATCTTTGTTTATTTCACGTCGTCCAAGATCACTTCAGGTGGTCTTCAGTCATGGAGTCATTTTTCATGAGAACAAAGACATTTACGCTCATAGGGGTTTTTATAAGGCAAAAAAAAAAGAGATATTAATATCATCATTATCAGAGTCAAGACCCAACAGCAGATCCTCTGACCATCCCAGGCAGACGCTGGGATGGTCAGAGGTGGAACTGCAGGTCAGCAAGCAGCTCCTGAGGTTCTGGTCCACAGGACATGCAGAGAAGAGGAAAAGAAGGGCCAGACAAGCACAAAAAACTACCAGAACAATGGACCACAATTAAGTTTATGGGATACTGTTAATAAATGAGGGTTGAGGTGAAGCAGAGACAGAGAAGGCAAAGAGAAACAGAGAAGGTGAAAGGCACCACTCAGTGGATCATGTTGGTGCCTCCCTGCAGCAGAGGCCTATAGCAGCATATCTACACCGAAGCTGTTTAAGATGAGCTGCTCTAATCTGGTCCTGCAGCTGCAGCTTTGACTACTGGCCCTGACACATTACGGTACTAAATGTACACTAACTATATGCTTTATTAAACAGAAATTTTTTAAGTTTAGTTTTAAAGGTGGAGGTGGTATCAGCCTCCTTAACCCAAACTGGAAGTTGGTTCCAGAGTGATGGTGCCTGATAACAGAAAGCCCGTCCTCCAAATCTACATTTGGATCCTCTAGGAACTACGAGTAAACCTGCACCCTGAGAACGGAGAGCTCTATTAGGAACATACGGTTCTATAAGGTCTTGCAAATATCGCGGCGCTAGGCCATTTTGGACCATCTAATCCCTTCCTAAGCTGTTTGGACCACTAACAACAACCTCTGTTTTATCAGAATTTAGGAGCAAAACATTAGTGGACATCCAGTCCTTGATGTCCTGAAGACACCTGAAGTTTGTCTGATGGTTCTGTTTCATCTTCATAGACAGATACAGCTGCGTATCATCAGCATAACAATGAACATTAATGCCGTGGTTCCGGATAAAACTTCCTAAAAACTGCATGTATAAACTGAACAGGATTGGCCCTAGAACTGAACCCTGCGGGACACCATAGCAGACCCTCGACTGTACTGAAGAAACCTCATGAACATGAACAAACTGGAATCTATCAGACAGATGATATGATTTAAACCAATCTAGAGCTGTTCCTTTAATCCCAACAACATACTCTAGCCTCTGCAGTAAAATGCTGTGATCTATAGTATCAAAAGCAGCGCTGAGGTCCAGCAGAACCAGAATGGACACTAATCCATCATTTGAGGTCCAGCAGAACCAGTATGGACACTAATCCATCATCTGAGGTCCAGCAGAACCAGTATGGACACTAACCCATTATCTGAGGTCTAACAGAACCAGTATGGACACTGATCCATTATCTGAGGTCCAACAGAACCAGTATGAACACTAACCCATTATCTGAGTCCAGCAGAACCAGTATGGACACTAACCCATTATCTGAGGTCCAACAGAACCAGTATGGACACTGATTCATCATCTGAGATCCAACAGAATCAGTATGGACACTAATCCATTATCTGAGGTCCAACAGAACCAGTATGAACACTAACCCATCATCTGAGGTCCAACAGAACCAGTATGGACACTGATTCATCATCTGAGGTCCAACAGAACCAGTATGGACACTGATTCATCATCTGAGGTCCAACAGAATCAGTATGGACACTAATCCATTATCTGAGTCCAGCAGAACCAGTATGGACACTGATTCATCATCTGAGGTCCAACAGAATCAGTATGGACACTAATCCATTATCTGAGGTCCAGCAGAACCAGTATGGACACTAATCCATCATCTGAGGTCCAACTGAACCAGTATGGACACTAATCCATTATCTGAGGTCCAACAGAACCAGTATGGACACTAATCCATTATCTGAGGTCCAGCAGAACCAGTATGGACACTTATCCATTATCTGAGGTCCAGCAGAACCAGTATGGACACTGATTCATCATCTGAGGTCCAATAGAATCAGTATGGACACTAATCCATTATCTGAGGTCCAACAGAACCAGTATGGACACTAATCCATCATCTGAGGTCCAACAGAACCAGTATGGACACTAATCCATTATCTGAGGTCCAACAGAACCAGTATGGACACTAATCCATTATCTGAGGTCCAACAGAACCAGTATGGACACTAATCCAGTATCTGAGTCCAGCATAACCAGAATGGACACTAATCCATCATCTGAGGTCCAACAGAACCAGTATGGACACTAATCCATTATCTGAGGTCCAACAGAACCAGTATGGACACTAATCCATCATCTGAGGTCCAGCAGAACCAGTATGGACACTAATCCATCATCTGAGGTCCAACAGAACCAGTATGGACACTAATCCATCATCCGAGGTCCAACAGAACCAGTATGGACACTAATCCATTATCTGAGGTCCAGCAGAATCAGTATGGACACTGATTCATCATCTGAGGTCCAACAGAATCAGTATGGACACTAATCCATCATCTGAGGTCCAACAGAACCAGTATGGACACTAATCCATCATCTGAGGTCCAGCAGAACCAGTATGGACACTAATCCATCATCTGAGGTCCAACAGAACCAGTATGGACACTAATCCATCATCCGAGGTCCAACAGAACCAGTATGGACACTAATCCATTATCTGAGGTCCAGCAGAACCAGTATGGACACTGATTCATCATCTGAGGTCCAACAGAATCAGTATGGACACTAATCCATCATCTGAGGTCCAACAGAACCAGTATGGACACTAATCCATTATCTGAGGTCCAACAGAACCAGTATGGACACTAATCCATTATCTGAGGTCCAACAGAACCAGTATGGATACTAATCCATTATCTGAGGTCCAACAGAACCAGTATGGACACTAATCCAGTATCTGAGGTCCAGCAGAACCAGCACGGACACTAATCCATTATCTGAGGTCCAGCAGAACCAGTATGGACACTGATTCATCATCTGAGGTCCAACAGAATCAGTATGGACACTAATCCATCATCTGAGGTCCAACAGAACCAGTATGGACACTAATCCATCATCTGAGGTCCAACAGAACCAGTATGGACACTAATCCATTATCTGAGGTCCAACAGAACCAGTATGGACACTAATCCATTATCTGAGGTCCAACAGAACCAGTATGGATACTAATCCATTATCTGAGGTCCAACAGAACCAGTATGGACACTAATCCAGTATCTGAGGTCCAGCAGAACCAGCACGGACACTAATCCATCATCTGAGGTCCAGCAGAACCAGTATGGACACTGATTCATCATCTGATGTCCAACAGAATCAGTATGGACACTAATTCATTATCTGAGGTCCAACAGAACCAGTATGAACACTAACCCATTATCTGAGGTCCAGCAGAACCAGTATGGACACTAATCCATCATCTGAGGTCCAACAGAACCAGTATGGACACTAATCCATCATCCGAGGTCCAACAGAACCAGTATGGACACTAATCCATTATCTGAGGTCCAGCAGAACCAGTATGGACACTGATTCATCATCTGAGGTCCAACAGAATCAGTATGGACACTAATCCATTATCTGAGGTCCAACAGAACCAGTATGGACACTAATCCATCATCTGAGGTCCAACAGAACCAGTATGGACACTAATCCATTATTTGAGGTCCAACAGAACCAGTATGGACACTAATCCATTATCTGAGGTCCAACAGAACCAGTATGGATACTAATCCATTATCTGAGGTCCAACAGAACCTGTATGGACACTAATCCAGTATCTGAGGTCCAGCAGAACCAACACGGACACTAATCCATTATCTGAGGTCCAGCAGATCCAGTATGGACACTAATCCATCATCTGAGGTCCAGCAGAACCAGTATGGACACTGATTCATCATCTGAGGTCCAACAGAATCAGTATGGACACTAATCCATTATCTGAGGTCCAACAGAACCAGTATGAACACTAACCCATTATCTGAGGTCTAGCAGAACCAGTATGGACACTAATCCATCATCTGAGGTCCAACAGAACCAGTATGGACACTAATCCATCATCCGAGGTCCAACAGAACCAGTATGGACACTAATCCATTATCTGAGGTCCAGCAGAACCAGTATGGACACTAACCCATTATCTGAGGTCCAGCAGAACCAGTATGGACACTAACCCATTATCTGAGGTCCAGCAGAACCAGTATGGACACTAATCCATTATGAGGTCCAGCAGAATCAGTATGGACACTAATCCATTATCTGAGGTCCACCAGAACCAGTATGGATACTAATCCATTATCTGAGGTCCAACAGAACCAGTATGGACACTAATCCAGTATCTGAGGTCCAGCAGAACCAGCACGGACACTAATCCATTATCTGAGGTCCAGCAGATCCAGTATGGACACTAATCCATCATCTGAGGTCCAGCAGAACCAGTATGGACACTGATTCATCATCTGATGTCCAACAGAATCAGTATGGACACTAATCCATTATCTGAGGTCCAGCAGAACCAGTATGAACACTAACCCATTATCTGAGTCCAGCAGAACCAGTATGGACACTGATTCATCATCTGAGGTCCAACAGAATCAGTATGGACACTAATCCATTATCTGAGGTCCAACAGAACCAGTATGGACACTAATCCATCATCTGAGGTCCAACAGAACCAGTATGGACACTAATCCATTATCTGAGGTCCAGCAGAACCAGTATGGACACTAATCCATTATCTGAGGTCCAGTAGAACCAGTATGGACACTGATTCATCATCTGAGGTCCAACAGAATCAGTATGGACACTAATCCATTATCTGAGGTCCAACAGAACCAGTATGGACACTAATCCATCATCTGAGGTCCAACAGAACCAGTATGGACACTAATCCATTATCTGAGGTCCAACAGAACCAGTATGGACACTAATCCATTATCTGAGGTCCAACAGAACCAGTATGGACACTAATCCAGTATCTGAGTCCAGCATAACCAGTATGGACACTGATTCATCATCTGAGGTCCAACAGAATCAGTATGGACACTAATCTCTCATCTGAGGTCCAGCAGAACCAGTATGGACACTAATCCATTATCTGAGGTCCAACAGAACCAGTATGAACACTAATCCATTATCTGAGGTCCAGCAGAACCAGTATGGACACTAATTCATCATCTGAGGTCCAACAGAACCAGTATGGACACTAATCCATTATCTGAGGTCCAACAGAACCAGTATGGACACTAATCCATTATCTGAGGTCCAACAGAACCAGTATGGATACTAATCCATTATCTGAGGTCCAACAGAACCAGTATGGACACTAATCCAGTATCTGAGGTCCAGCAGAACCAGCACGGACACTAATCCATTATCTGAGGTCCAGCAGATCCAGTATGGACACTAATCCATCATCTGAGGTCCAGCAGAACCAGTATGGACACTGATTCATCATCTGATGTCCAACAGAATCAGTATGGACACTAATCCATTATCTGAGGTCCAACATAACCAGTATGAATACTAACCCATTATCTGAGGTCCAGCAGAACCAGTATGGACACTAATCCATCATCTGAGGTCCAACAGAACCAGTATGGACACTAATCCATCATCCGAGGTCCAACAGAACCAGTATGGACACTAATCCATTATCTGAGGTCCAGCAGAACCAGTATGGACACTGATTCATCATCTGAGGTCCAACAGAATCAGTATGGACACTAATCCATTATCTGAGGTCCAACAGAACCAGTATGGACACTAATCCATCATCTGAGGTCCAACAGAACCAGTATGGACACTAATCCATTATTTGAGGTCCAACAGAACCAGTATGGACACTAATCCATTATCTGAGGTCCAACAGAACCAGTATGGACACTAATCCATTATCTGAGGTCCAACAGAACCAGTATGGATACTAATCCATTATCTGAGGTCCAACAGAACCAGTATGGACACTAATCCAGTATCTGAGGTCCAGCAGAACCAGCACGGACACTAATCCATTATCTGAGGTCCAGCAGATCCAGTATGGACACTAATCCATCATCTGAGGTCCAGCAGAACCAGTATGGACACTGATTCATCATCTGAGGTCCAACAGAATCAGTATGGACACTAATCCATTATCTGAGGTCCAACAGAACCAGTATGAACACTAACCCATTATCTGAGGTCCAGCAGAACCAGTATGGACACTGATTCATCATCTGAGGTCCAACAGAATCAGTATGGACACTAATCCATTATCTGAGGTCCAACAGAACCAGTATGAACACTAACCCATTATCTGAGGTCCAGCAGAACCAGTATGGACACTAATCCATCATCTGAGGTCCAACAGAACCAGTATGGACACTAATCCATCATCCGAGGTCCAACAGAACCAGTATGGACACTAATCCATTATCTGAGGTCCAGCAGAACCAGTATGGACACTAACCCATTATCTGAGGTCCAGCAGAACCAGTATGGAAACTAACCCATTATCTGAGGTCCAACAGAACCAGTATGGACACTAATCCATTATGAGGTCCAGCAGAATCAGTATGGACACTAATCCATTATCTGAGATCCAACAGAACCAGTATGGACACTAATCCATTATCTGAGGTCCAACAGAACCAGTATGGATACTAATCCATTATCTGAGGTCCAACAGAACCAGTATGGACACTAATCCAGTATCTGAGGTCCAGCGGAACCAGCACGGACACTAATCCATTATCTGAGGTCCAGCAGATCCAGTATGGACACTAATCCATCATCTGAGGTCCAGCAGAACCAGTATGGACACTGATTCATCATCTGATGTCCAACAGAATCAGTATGGACACTAATCCATTATCTGAGGTCAAACAGAACCAGTATGAACACTAACCCATTATCTGAGGTCCAGCAGAACCAGTATGGACACTAATCCATCATCTGAGGTCCAACAGAACCAGTATGGACACTAATCCATCATCCGAGGTCCAACAGAACCAGTATGGACACTAATCCATTATCTGAGGTCCAGCAGAACCAGTATGGACACTGATTCATCATCTGAGGTCCAGCAGAACCAGCATGGACACTAACCCATCATCTGAGGTCCAACAGAACCAGTATGAACACTAACCCATCATCTGAGGTCCAACAGAACCAGTATGGACACTAATCCATCATCCGAGGTCCAACAGAACCAGTATGGACACTAATCCATTATCTGAGGTCCAGCAGAACCAGTATGGACACTGATTCATCATCTGAGGTCCAGCAGAACCAGTATGGACACTAATCCATCATCTGAGGTCCAACAGAACCAGTATGGACACTAATCCATCATCCGAGGTCCAACAGAACCAGTATGGACACTAATCCATCATCCGAGGTCCAACAGAACCAGTATGGACACTAATCCATTATCTGAGGTCCAGCAGAACCAGTATGGACACTGATTCATCATCCGAGGTCCAACAGAACCAGTATGGACACTAATCCATTATCTGAGGTCCAGCAGAACCAGTATGGACACTGATTCATCATCTGAGGTCCAACAGAATCAGTATGGACACTAATCCATCATCTGAGGTCCAGCAGAACCAGTATGGACACTAATCCATTATCTGAGGTCCAACAGAACCAGTATGGACACTAATCCATCATCTGAGGTCCAACAGAACCAGTATGGACACTAATCCATTATTTGAGGTCCAACAGAACCAGTATGGACACTAATCCATTATCTGAGGTCCAGCAGAACCAGTATGGACACTAATCCATTATCTGAGGTCCAACAGAACCAGTATGGACACTAATCCATTATCTGAGGTCCAACAGAACCAGTATGGATACTAATCCATTATCTGAGGTCCAACAGAACCAGTATGGACACTAATCCAGTATCTGAGGTCCAGCAGAACCAGCACGGACACTAATCCATTATCTGAGGTCCAGCAGATCCAGTATGGACACTAATCCATCATCTGAGGTCCAGCAGAACCAGTTTGGACACTGATTCATCATCTGAGGTCCAACAGAATCAGTATGGACACTAATCCATTATCTGAGGTCCAACAGAACCAGTATGAACACTAACCCATTATCTGAGGTCCAGCAGAACCAGTATGGACACTAATCCATCATCTGAGGTCCAACAGAACCAGTATGGACACTAATCCATCATCCGAGGTCCAACAGAACCAGTATGGACACTAATCCATTATCTGAGGTCCAGCAGAACCAGTATGGACACTAATCCATCATCTGAGGTCCAACAGAACCAGTATGGACACTAATCCATCATCCGAGGTCCAACAGAACCAGTATGGACACTAATCCAGTATCTGAGGTCCAGCAGAACCAGTATGGACACTAATCCATTATCTGACTCCATAAGAAGGTCATTGGAGACTGGAACCAGTGCTGTTTCTGTGCTATGATGCATCAATGTATGTGGGATCGTTGTCAGAGGTCCAAGTGGAGCTGCTGGATCTCTTGGTTCTCCGAAGGCTTCTTGATGTTACGGCAGACAGTTGTCAGTTCTTCAGCTGAGATATCAGGATTCACTGAAACAGGAAGCAACAGGGTGACTAAAACAACAAAAACTCAGGATGAGGAATAAAGTCACCATCCAGCATCCTGCAGCATTTCTTACCCGTTTGGTGTCATTTCGATTGAATTATTATCTCCTCTACTTGGTCAGGTGTCTTAAAATGCTTCACTGACTTTCGGGTCTATTCAGACTCTAAATGTCTGAATCCACCCTATTATCAGACTTTGGCTCACCTTTCCTATCGGAGTTTTCAATCCAAATGACCTCTGACCCCTTCCCTCCTGTTGAGACATGATCATCATCATGGCTCACACAGCAGCCTATTGGTACAGATCTTTTTTTTTTTTCTTCCTTCTTCTTCCATCCAGAAATCTGAAACCAAACCAAGATCGGCTGTCTTTATGAACGGGGACAGAGAAAACGGTGTTCCTGATGTCCACCACTGTGAAGACAGATGAAGCGTTGAAACGTTGTTTTGTTCCATCACCGAGTTCCTTCACTCTGCGTCGCAGCTGCATTTTATCTGGATCCAAAACATTACCGTCATACTGGGGGTCCCAGTCACCTCCTACATGACGCCAGTCACTGCCCAGAGCAGTCATCCAAACCCGCTGGACCTCTCCGTCATCAAGGTGGCAGGACCGTCCGAGGTCCTCCACGTCACGGACAGATCCCTCCACATCCTCCCCATGGGAGGTCAGGCCTTCTTCAGCCTTTTTAACATCGTCAGTGTTAGGATTTGCAACTTCAATGAGAGGAACAGTGTCAGCGGCTGGCGGAGAAGTAGGTGTGTTATTCAGGGTCAGTTCAAGGATACACTCAGGTGGCGGAGGGGTCAACAGTGGATAGATCGGGATACTGTCAGAAAGAATTCTGTTATCCTCGTCACTTTTTTCCTCTTCCTGTCTTCTCTGTACAGGCCCGTCTCATCTGCTCTGTAAAACATGACCTCGGGTTTTTTCCGTCTACAGTCCCCCCTCCCTTCTCCTTGTTCATGCCTCGTCGCCTCGTTCAACCATATCTGGCTTTCTGCGAAACCGCGCTTTCGCATCTTCTTGGTGTTCTGTTTCGTGTCAATAGTTATCTTATCCTGCAGTTCAACTATTTTCTGTGAGTTTAGAGTTCCCTTAAAACCATATTTACTGATCCACAGGTTCAGGTATTTTATTGACTTCGGATCTTTTTTCTGCATGTATTTCCAGTCCTCACAAACCAATCCTCTTTTATGGTCGATTTTACTGATCAACTTCCCCATTTTTTTATTTGTTTTTTTTTTTTTTAGATGTTTTTAGATGTTTTTAGTCCAGGTCGGTCTCAATACCTAGGGTATTCTAACACCTGGATTTTTTGTCAGTAGGACAGCAGTTAAATCACCAGAAGTGGTAATCCTCACTTCTACTCGACTCTCGAGTGGAGGATTCTGGCCTCTGCTTCCACAACAGGTTGCTGTTTACATTCCTACTGGTTTTACATGAGACAAAATACCTGCTGGTTTTGTATCTCCAGTCACACTCACAATCACTCAACACAGAAATGACGTCACTTTACCCACGGACTTTATCGGTTCCGTCGTCTATTTTTCTCTTTTTACCGTCAGTATCTAGAATTTTCACGTATTTTCTCACGGACTTTATCGGACTCCGTCGCCCCTCTTTTACCGTCAGTGTCTAGAATTCCAAGGCCTTTAACACGGACTTTATCTGACTCCATCGTCCCTCAACACCCTATTCTTTCAGGGTAACACAACAAGATCTCACTTACCAACTCTGCCTTCCTTCGGTTCTCCCGTCAACCTTGGACTCCAGCCGGTGAGGCGGACGATCAGCCTTGAAATTTATAAACGTCCACAGTTTTCCTGAAGTCGACCACACCTGCTGGATTCCTTGGTATGTTGGGAAGCGGCTCGAAGGACCAATTAAATGTCAGGTTTAAGGAGGACGGACAGAGAACTCAGCCACATCTCCGCTGCTCTCATTTCTGTCCGCACCCCCCCTCTGCTGGCCTCTTGAGGCTTTTATTGAAAATAAGAAGGTCACAGACGAGCAACAAGTACAAGATATATTCTGATGTGTACAATTATCTTATAAGACGAGCAGTGTACAGTAGTATAAATATCAACGAGATAAAACAAAGAGTGTGTTAAAGTTTAACCCTATCATGTACAGGAAGAAGAACAGAGGAGAAAGGATGCAGCCTTGGGGGTGATCCAGTACTGATGGTCTGGGAGTCAGAGACGTGCTTCCCCAGCCTCATTACCGGCCGTCCGCCTATCAGGAAGTCAGTGATCCACCTGCACAGGTAGTCAGGAATGTTCAGTTTAAAAAAAAAAAAAAAAAAAAAAAAAAAAAAAAGGAATGTTCAGCTGGGAGTGGCAACAATCCTCAAACCTGGGGGTGGACCCTGCGGTTAGCTTGTGAGACTCCAAGCGGGCTGCAGACGATTGCTAAGACAAAAACCCAGAATGGGAGGAGTCAAACTGTGCAAAGTGAAGATTGATTCAAGCCATCAGGCAGGGTAAGGAATGCAGGGTAAGGAGTGCAGGGTTAGGAGGGCAGGGTTAGAAGTGCAGGGTTAGGAGTGCAGGGTAAGGAGTGCAGGGTAAGGAGTGCAGGGTTAGGAGTGCAGGGTAAGGAGTGCAGGGTAAGGAGTGCAGGGTAAGGAGTGCAGGGTAAGGAGCGCAGGGTTAGGAGTGCAGGGTAAGGAGTGCAGGGTAAGGAGTGCAGGGTTAGGAGTGCAGGGTAAGGAGTGCAGGGTAAGGAGGGCAGGGTTAGGAGTGCAGGGTTAGGAGTGCAGGGTAAGGAGTGCAGGGTTAGGAGTGCAGGGTTAGGAGTGCAGGATCGGGGCAGAGGGCAGTTGAACTCGGCTGCAGACGATTGCTAAGACAAAAACCCAGGAATGGGAGGAGTCAAACTGTGCAAAGTGAAGATTGATTCAAGCCGTCAGGCAGGGTAAGGAGTGCAGGGTTAGGAGTGCAGGGTTAGGAGTGCAGGGTAAGGAGTGCAGGGTTAGAAGTGCAGGGTTAGGAGTGCAGGGTTAGGAGTGCAGGGTAAGGAGTGCAGGGTAAGGAGTGCAGGGTAAGGAGTGCAGGGTTAGAAGTGCAGGGTAAGGAGTGCAGGGTTAGGAGGGCAGGGTTAGGAGTGCAGGGTTAGGAGTGCAGGGTTAGGAGTGCAGGGTAAGGAGTGCAGGGTAAGGAGTGCAGGGTTAGGAGTGCAGGGTAAGGAGTGCAGGGTAAGGAGTGCAGGGTTAGGAGTGCAGGGTAAGGAGTGCAGGGTAAGGAGTGCAGGGTTAGGAGTGCAGGGTAAGGAGTGCAGGGTAAGGAGTGCAGGGTTAGGAGAGCAGGGTTAGGAGTGCAGGGTAAGGAGTGCAGGGTTAGGAGTGCAGGGTAAGGAGTGCAGGGTTAGGAGTGCAGGGTAAGGAGTGCAGGGTTAGGAGTGCAGGGTAAGGAGTGCAGGGTAAGGAGTGCAGGGTAAGGAGTGCAGGGTAAGGAGTGCAGGGTAAGGGGTGCAGGGTAAGGAGTGCAGGGTAAGGAGTGCAGGGTTAGGAGAGCAGGGTTAGGAGTGCAGGGTAAGGAGGGCAGGGTTAGGAGTGCAGGGTTAGGAGTGCAGGGTTAGGAGTGCAGGGTTAGGAGTGCAGGATCGGGGCAGAGGGCAGTTGAACTCGGCTGGGGATGTTGGTGGACAGCTGAAGTCTGCTTGTCTGTGCAGATGCAGTTTTGTGAACCTCAGTCATGATTCGTGCTCATTTCAGACAGAAGAGTTAATTAAATAATCAGTGAATCTCCCTTTAGCGATTTATAATGTATTTTGAATTTGAAGAGGCTTTTTCTTGTTGGACTTGAACATTTAGCATGCTCAGGGAGGATTGGCTCTGAAATTCCTCTCAGTGTTGCACAGTCCGGCCTTGGCAATCATTTACTGGGATGTCCATTCCTGGAAAGACTGACAACTGTCCTAAATGTTTTGCCCTTATAAATAATCTTTCTCACTGAAGTGGTTGTATAACGCTATCCAGATTGATGTGAATCAACGATGGCTTCTCTAAGAACATTGCAAATGTCCTTTCCTCTTGGCATTGTGTTGACACGCACCTGAAGGCTCCAGATCGACAAACTGCCAAAGTGATCTGCTTTTGTTCCGGTCTGAGCAACCGCAGAGGATCAGTTCAACGAGGATCAGCTGCACCTGGCTGAGCCTGTCCTCACACATCCACTTTCTTTTCATTTTGGCTTCGATTGTGTTTGATATTAAATGGCAGGATGACAACAAGTTATATATTGTTGTTCATGTAAGGTTTTATTTCACTCTGGTTTCACTCGGGTCCTGCTGAACTTGCAGGATGGTGTTTGAGTTTAATTTGTCTGCTTTTGTGTTCAAAGACTTGTGTTTTTATCTTTCAGTGTCTGTACCTTTGTACCTTTTTAAATAATCTTTTTTCCCACTGTGCATGTTTGAGATAAATCTCCTATCTCCAAACATCTCAGTTAAAACCAGCCGAACAAGATGCAGGAAACGAGTGAATTACATTTGTTCAGTAGTTTGTGCTTCAGGAAGGAGCGCTCTAATGTTGGCACGTTAAAACTCAGTGAGGTAATGGTGTTACAGTCCTGAGCTGTTCCTTCACTCAGTGTTTCCTCACACTTCCTTGTTCTCTGCTCTGACAGGGAGGCTCTTTGACCTCGTGTTGGATTATTAACGAACGCTATGACGTTTTCAGGCAGAACTGAGACGCTCACACAGAGAAAGTGAAGGGAGAACTAAAACAGCAGACGGAGGCGTTTGTTTCAGGTTGGGCGCTGCAGCTCAGTCCGCCGCCTCTCACAGCCAGGTGCTGCAGCTCGGCTCAGGTGTGGGATCTTACTGGACAGGACATGGAGGCGCTGCCGGCCCTGCTGTCCACCCTGAAGGCCCAGGACGCCGGAGCCGTGGAACAGGAGTACAACGTGAGTGTCTCATTTCAATCCTCAGTCTGGGAAACCAGTTTTTCAGTGTCACTCTGAGGACGCTGCATGTCTGCATCCCCAGCAGTTGGAACATCTTTATCATTTTAGGATCAAAACTGTTGTTCTGAACAGCACTTAATCAGTTAAAAAAAAACAACACAAAATGAAGTCTTAAATTCAAATGTGCATCGTAGGGCCAGGAAACATGTTTGAGTGACTCTCTGGTGACGCCGGTTTGAGGTCAGTTTGTTTCGGCGTCCCCTACCTTTGACATTCATTTACTCTACACACACTTGTAAATGTTCAACACTTTTATTTCATCACTCTGCATCTGCGTGTAATTTTTTGGTTTCTTCTACTTTCCTGGAAAAACCTGTCGTATTTGAATATTTTTACCTCTGCGAGTGTCGATTCAAATGAGCTGCAGCCAGTGAACAGCTCAGTTCAGCCATATCAGCTCCATCTGTGTCAAACATGCAAATCTCCACATGACATCTCTGACGTAAACCTGGGCCTGCTGTCAGGCTCCAGACTGTCCGCTACGGTGTAGTCATGTGGCTCAATAAAATGACTCAATGACAAAATGTAGAGGTGGTGTATACAAAAAAAATCACCGCTATCCTCCTGAGACCCAGCAATACATTTTTGTTTATCATCACCTGTTTTTGTTCCTAAAGTGGGACTATTGTCCATTACAGAGGACACAAACGCAGTGCTGGATCTCAGGAGGATTTATTGTTTCCACAGACAGGTGTTGCTAATGAGATGCAGCTGATTAACTGAACATAAAGAAGAAGCAGCCCCAGACTGTATAAAAAGAACTGGACACACCCCCTGTGACATCACCCCGTTAAAAACCTGGCTCCCAGGTGTCGAGCTGGCCCCGTTCATAACCGCCTCCAGGGGTCTGGTGTTGAGCTGGCTGCGTTAATAACATGTTCATGTGTTCGGGAGGTGTGATTCTGGACGGGTGGAGGAGCGGTTCATGTGGTTCTGGACCGGTGGTCTTGGTAGGAGTTTAGGAAGAAGAGCATTTTGGTTGCATCATCATAAACATTGTAACTTTCAAAAGCTTCAAACCAGGTAACTGGACTGTCTTTTTCTTTGCTGCCACGGAGGTTTGACTTTACATTCAGGGGTTTGAATCCGTTTGAGTTCACTGGTGTTTGGTGAACCGGGGCGGCCACTCCACTCCACTCCACTCCACTCCACTCCACTCCACTCCACTCCACTCCACTCCACATACGGACTTCCAAAAACACAAGAAGGGAGCAGCACTAAAAACCCACAGTCGGGGGCATCAACCCTGTCACCTGCAATAACACCTCATCACGATCCCTTCGGGTTGAAAGCACTCAACATAACATGGTCTTTGACAACAACATCCAACAACTGACACCGGCTCCATGTGGAGGTGAAACTGTCATCTCATATGTAACAGGAGTGCCTGAGAAACCAGAAGGATCTTCTCCAAACACAACATCCTGGTCCACCTCAAACCAACACCATGCTCACTTCACCCGAAAACTCCCAAATGGAAACGACGTGTTGTCTCTGACGACTCTGAGCAGTGACGAGTGTAAGGAGCTTCATGTCAGAGAAACCGAAGAACTCCACAACGGCATGGACCAGCAGAAGAGCAGCTCATCACATCCAGTTTCAGGTCCACCTGCATCTCAGGGATCAGGGACACTGTTGAGGAATGTCCAGATTTTGACCGGAGAAAACAGATGGTTTGAAAAAGCAGTAAATTAAACCTCCGGTAACAGACAGGAAAAAACAACCTTAAAAGAGGAGAAGGAGTGAGGCTCCATCGTCAAACACCTACAACGCAGCCTTGAATCTCCCACCAGGTGGTTTCACAACCGTTTACACCTGAATTCATGGGACCAGAACCAGGTAAACAGCTGATACTGGACAAGAACATTAACAGACCCACAGGAACCGTAACATCCACGTTCATTCATAGAGTTGTACTGGCGCAGTCTGGACGTACGGTGGTGTCTCTGGCCGAGAGCGTCGATCTGGGTTGCTCAGACTGTCCTGCTCGCTTACAACAGTGTTTCCACTCCACTTCAAAACTGAATCTGTGCACTCAGGGTTCAGCGTGGTGCCCACGGTTGAGCTCTTCTCGCTGTTCGCTTGTTCTCCCGCCAGAGTTTCTCTGTTGGACTGTTGCTCAACAAAGCAGATACCTCAAGCTGGTCCCGCCGGAGTGTCTGTGGTCAACCGGGTTCAGCAAAATACTGCACGTGAAGCCATAAGTGCTTTACAGTTATCGGCATATCAACAGTTATTTAATGCAAAAGACAAAGACAAAAAGCGGCTACCTAACATACTGGATGACATGTGAATATAAAAAAGACCTGTATGGTCATATTTTGGGTTTGTTACGATAAAGTGAAATACAACTGGTATCTCCAGGAGTCAAAGTAGAGTTGACGTCTCTCGACACTCGCTGCGTTTGTCTTACCTTCATCGTCGCAGTCCAGACGGGCAGATTTCGCTCCTTGTGAATAATCATTTACAGTAAATTAACTTCAACATAAACTGGAATACAACCATATTTTAGTTTACATTTACCCTTCAAGGTCCCATATTCTTTTGGAAGTGACTTTTAAAGGTTCAAAATGGTCTTAAACTGTCATCGAACCAGTTTTCCGTCGGTTGCTGACTGGAACGTTTTCCTGAGCCTTCCAGGGATTTTTTAACTTCCTACAGCTCATCTGTTCACAGTTTAGTTTGTGATTTTATAAACGGTCACAGTTGTTGAACGGCCGCCCGGCAGCTCGTCTCACGCCCGCGACGCGACCCTGCAGAGCTCTGTCGGGGTCCTCCGTCGGAGCTCACGTTCTCCTGGGGTACGTCTTCAGCGCTCTGGTTCACTTGAACCCGCTCTTTCCAGAATCACGCGACTCTTCTCTGCTGCTTGTTTTAATAAACTCTGGTTTCTCTGGTATTTTCTGTTTTTTCAGATCTAAACGGGTTTCTCCAGTGTTTTAGGACAAACTGCTGATATTTGACATAAATGAAAGTTTTAGAAGTTTAGTTTAATAAAAAAGCAGAAACAGGACGGAGTTTTTGTGACTTCACATATAAAATACATGTGTATGTGAAAAAGGCCGTGGTCCCAAAGTCGGCCTCCTACCTGGGTCTGCACCAGCCAACCACAAAAGCAGCTCCGGCCACAACCTCAAGTTCACACGCAGTTCAGAAAGTAACTAAACATCGAAGACAGTTTTCTCCCTCCAAGTCGCTGAGGAGGCGACGTTTTTAGATGATGTTTTTATCAGTCAAAAGTTGAAGTGCAGCTTTAAGCAGTTTGGGGGACTCATGAAGATGTTTTGGCTTCTAGAAACATCTAACAGACTGACGTTGGAACTGACTGACGAGCACACCCCTGAGACGGTAAATGATGAACCTCCCGTGGCGTCACCCGGAGGTTTCAAACGGGAACTTGGAGCGTTGGTGCTTGATTGTGCTTGTCGTTCTCAGATCTAGCCCTCTTTCTTCTTAATTAGAAACGGGTTCATCCACGCAGAGATCCGTGCGACTTCTGTGTGAACCCGCCTGTTCATGTGCTCAACAGTTTCAGTTGAACAACCAGAGGCTTTTTATAAACATTGAAGCATCTTTAAGACCAGTGACTGGCTGGTTGTGGCGAGTTCAGCCGAAACCGCTGACCGCTTTGACCCACGTCTTCCTGCATTCACAACAGTTCACGAGACGCCGCAGCCGCCTCAGACACAGCCAGGTGATGGAGGACAGATCCGGTTTACGTTTCCAACATGTTCACTTCTTCATCTGCCAGATGAGTCATCAGGTGGTTCACATCAGCTACTTCCTCATTCTCAGTCTCACTTTGGTTGATGATTGACTTGCTGCAGCACCCTTCCTCTTCTTGTTCCTGAAATAACTCCAGAGTCAGCCTTGAGAGGATCTCAGGTTCTGGTTTTCAGTTCTAAACTCGATCACAGAACTGAAGCATCTCAAGAAAAGATCCATATGACTCAGTGAAATAGAAGGAAGTTCTGTGGAGAACTGGTCGACACAAAACAACCCTGTCACTTAGAACCTGAATCTAGAAATCGGTCAATCATTCTTAAAAGAGACATTTCTCAGAGGAGAGGGGGAGGAGTTACATTAAGTAGCTGACTCCACCCCCCCTAAAACTGTCTGTTATTGACAGATGTGTAGACATGGCTGAAAATGGAGCTTTTGTACTGAATCTCATTGATATTTTAACTACATCATCCATCCATGACAGCTAACCATCACTGAGACCTAACGGTCGGTAGAGGGACTGCAGGTCTGGATCCAGACTTGCAGTCCCTCTACCGACCACTAAGGTCTGGATCCAGACCTTAGTGGTCGGTAGAGGAACTGCAGGTCTGGCTCCAGACCCTAGTGGTCGGTAGAGGAACTGCAGGTCTGGCTCCAGACCTCAGTGGTCGGTAGAGGAACTGCAGGTCTGGCTCCAGACCTCAGTGGTCGGTAGAGGAACTGCAGGTCTGGCTCCAGACTCTAGTGGTCGGTAGAGGAACTGCAGGTCTGGCTCCAGACCTCAGTGGTCGGTAGAGGAACTGAACCCCCTGTAAGTTCATCATGTTGACACATGATTCAAATGTAAAAGCCCCCACGTTGTAACAGCGTAAAGATGACCACTCTTAGATAAAAACTCGCTGATCTCACATCTCAACATCTTATTGCTGATTGTGTGTGGTGGCAGGTGCTGCGCTCACAGATGCTGCTCTTAAAGAGAGAGCGGGGTTTGACCACCGATGTTGGAGCGCTGAAGGAAAACATCAAGAGGAACCGCTACAAAGACATCCTGCCATGTATGAAGACACCTTCCTTCTGTCTCCTTCACTCTCTTCTATTTTGACAAAAAGAAGGGACAAGTAATGAAAATCAGAGGTTGCTTTTGAATTGTGGTTCAACAGAATCATTGAAAAAAAACACACTAATGAAACTGATCTGGATAAATTAGTTAAAAGGTGTAAAGTAATGTTTCCATAGTGACATTTTAAACTAAAATGTGTCCTGGAATTAACATCCCTGCTGTCTTCAGTCTTCAGTGCTGCCCAGAGTCAGTTACAGGTCCTCCAACAGGATAACAGCCCAAAAGACACAAGTAAAACCAGCCAAGAAACACTCAGCACCAAACACTGGACTATTCTGAAGGGCCCTTCCATGAGTCTTGATCTACATCCTGAAGAACATCTGGAACCTGCAGTCTGGAGGAGAAACCTTCAGACCTGAGACATCTGGAGATGTTTGTTCATGAGAACCAGAACACCTGTCCACAGGTGGACAGTCTCCCTGACGGTTGAACTCGTCACTGGACTGAAGGATCCACTCAGAAGGTTGTAAAACTAAATATGGAGCTGATGATCCAGCGTTTATGTCCAGGACAGTTTTATTATTAATGAATAATTCTGTTGAACCAAAATTTAAAAGCAGTGTCTGATTTTCTTTAGTGAATGTTTAGTAAATTATTTATTATTACAGTTATTTCAGTGAATGTTGGTGGTTTCTTTTTCTGTGTAAAGGAAGGACTAACATATTTTTCCATGTTTGCATTTGAGAAAATAAGTGTGGAAAACCAACTGTAGAAAAACAATTGTCCTCATTTTGTGTCTCTTTAAGTCTTCTTGTGTCCATTTCCTACCACTTAATTTCACTTACCATAAATAATGTTCTTGTTTGTAGTTTTTTTGTGTCTCTGGCTCATGTTTGCGTCTGTGTTCAGATGACCAGTCTCGGGTGGTGTTGTCTCTTCCGGCCGCCGACTCAAACTCTGATTACATCAACGCCAGCTTCATCAAGGTGAGCTGGCGGATCCGTGGTGAAACGCCTCACCTCAACAGATTCTCGATTGTTCACGGTGCTGCAGAGCTGCTCTGCTGGTTGTAATGCTGCTGGCTGTCCTGCAGGGGGCGTCAGAGGCCCGCGGGTACGTCGCCTGTCAGGGGCCTCTCAGCTCCACTTTGACCGACTTCTGGAGGATGATCTGGCAGCTCCACATCAAGGTCAGACATAAACCAGGAGAGACCAGGAACTAGTCTGAGCCATCAAATGAAACCAGTGGAGTACAGCGTTGGGCATGAGTAAACATATGTCTGTACTCCTGTACCAGTTCTACCTCAGTGAATAAAAGTAAATAAAACAGTAAATACAAACAGAATAAAAGGATTTGCAGCTATGAGAGACCCATATTTTATTCACAGTGAAACAGAAAACGTGGAGGCGTTTAGGTTATGTTCATCAAATACCGCTGTGTCTGCCCTTACAGACACATTACAGAATTCTTGGAGGTCTTGAGACTGAAAACAACGGTAAAGTTCTGTCATGTGAACCTGATCCAGGAGCCCTGCAATCTCCTCTGAACCTCTCTTGAAGTGGAAAACTGTTCTGTGGTTGGACCAATCAAAGCCTGAAATTGATTTTAGAAACCACGGACGCCACGTCCTTCAACCTGAAGGTGAAGGGAGTATCAGCCTGTTACCAGCCCACTTCAGAGGCTTCTCTGATGGTCTGGAGGTCCATTGGTGTTAATGGGATGGACAGCTGGCACATCGTCTTTATGCGGTAAACTTTATCTAAGTTTTAGAGCAACAGCTGCTCCCATCCAGACAATGTTTTCAGGAAAGGCCTTCCATATTTTAGGAAGACAACACTAAACCAAATCCTGCATCCACCACAGGAGCATCACAGCAGGTGATGAGTCCAGGTGCTGAACTGGTCTCCTGCAGACCAACAGAAGACATCTGGAGCATCATGAAACAGAAAAACATGTCAAGGAAGATCCAGGACTGATGAGCAGCTATAATCCTGCAGACCAGAATGGGACGACGTTCCTCTTAAACTCCATCAATAGCTGTCCTCACTTCCAAATGTTTATGAGTCATTAGAAGAAGAGGAGATGCTGCGCTGCGGTAAACTTCACCCTGAGCCAACTCTTTTGAGACGTGATGCTGCCATCAGTCTTGAAGTGACCTCTGTTGTGGATCAAGGAATCGAACCCCAGAGCAGAGAGCCAAGGAAAGTGGAACTGATTTATTTATGACTATTGCAGTCCAACCAGGCAGGAACAAAGCTTGGCAGAAGCAGAATCCCCATAGATGAACTGGACTCGACAGTTGGAACCGGACGGAATCTTCTGGCAACCAGGAGTGGTGGGAAGGCCTGGTAAATAGGTTGAGGCTGATGAGGGGATTGAGTGCAGGTGTCCGAAGTGGCTGACCACGCCCCTGCCATCCATATGGTCTGCAACACAAAGAAGGGGAGGGGAAAAACACCACAGAGCCTCCACAACCATCACAACCTCATTCTTTTCCTAAGATGGTAAATTTCCCATCTTTGAATATTTGATGTCTTTAATGTTCTGTTGTGAATAAAATCTGGGTTTGTGCGTTTCTGGAATCATTCTGTCTGTTGTCCCAGCTTTTGACCGAGTTGCGCTCGTTCATGCACGTCGACATCAGCGAGCTAAAACAGCAGTTCCATCAGCAGGTTTAATGCAAAGCTGAATCAGACTTTCCTCATCAGTTTGGAGTCTCTTTTCTGGTTCAGTTCTGGTGTTCGGACGTTGTCACAGTGACTCCAGACGTCTGACGGGCTCTGACTAACGCCTGCCTCTGTGTTTCAGGTGATAGTCATGGCCTGTAGGGAGGTCGAGATGGGAAAGGTAAAGTACAGTCGGCCATGACATGTTAACATCTGTTTGTTCCATTTGAAGAATTGTATTTTGTTTTTCATTTTATTGAAAACCTTTTTCAGTTTCTGATGAACTTTTCCCACCGTCTAATATGATGTTCCAAGTGTTTTCTTTTCACCCATCAGCTTTGAGGAACAATGAGACGAACAAACCTGTTCGTGTAGTAAAACGAGCAGAAATGTTCCCACACAGCAAGGAAGCTTCGGCCCAGGTTCGGCCCAGGTTCGGCCCAGGTTCGGGCCAGGTTCGGGCCAGGTTCGGTCCCGGTACGGCCCAGGTTCGGGCCAGGTTCGGGCCAGGTTCGGCCCCGGTACGGCCCAGGTTCAGCCCAGGTTCGGGCCAGGTTCGGCCCAGGTTCGGCCCAGGTTCGGGCCAGGTTCGGCCCCGGTACGGGCCAGGTTCGGCCCAGGTTCGGCCCAGGTTTGGGCCAGGTTCGGGCCAGGTTCGAGCCAGGTTCGGCCAAGGTACGGCCCCGGTTCGGCCCAGGTTCGGGCCAGGTTCGGCCCACAGCTGCAGTTTTTTTTGGCCCACGAGCGGCAGACTGGCCGCGCTGACTCGGCGTGGGACCAGCCTCAGGCTGGCAGAGGATTGGGTTTGGCCGGCCAGGTTTCTGCTGCTGAAACTGGGCCACGTGTGCACCAGACGTGGTCCAGTTCCTCACCGGGGCCACACCTGAGCTGAGCTAAGAGTCAAGAGTAGGCCAGACTAGGCCCAAAAGTGTCTGGGTTGAAAGGAGCAAAAATATAAAACCCTATTATGGATTTTATTTTAATGTCGTTAAACATGTTTGGTCTGAAAATCAGATGTCTGGTGACGTAACTTCTGGTTTTGTCTCAACATGTTGTCTTTGTATCTGGATCCTTAAATACTTAAACTGACACCACTGATCTCAGAGCTCTTTTGTATTTTTGTATACTCCTGGCACTCTTAACGTTCATTTATTTATAAGTGCTTCTCTGATGATGACTTTTCGATCTTTTCTTTTATCTGCAGAGAAAATGTGAGTGTTACTGGGCTGCAGCTCATCAGTCTGCTGCGTTCGGACCGTTTACCGTCAGCAACGTAAGAACACATGAAGAACATTCAAAACGGCCCTGACCAGCCTGTCCACTGACCACAATCAAAGTCTGAATGAAGTATTTTCATGAGGAGTCCCAGCTCTTATTCGATGTGAATCCATAAACGTGTTGCTGCGACGTGTCTCCAGCAGGAGGAGTCACGAGCCAACGCGGACGTGGTGATCAGAAGTCTGAGCGTCTCCTTCCAGCAGGTTAGAGCGCGTTTGCTTTTCACTCCACGGCTTCATGTCACACATGAACTCTTTCCTAATGAGGTCAGTTTTGGAGATTCTTGCTTTAAAATGTCAGAACTAATTTGAGTTTATCTCAGCAACTACAAGGTTTATTTGAATAAATTTGGTATCAAAATAAGGTAACAGGTGTGAGATTCCAGGAGAAGTGTAAAATAAAGTATACATACGTTCAGAAGAGAATAAATGGAGATGCAACACAGCAGAAATATGATTAAATCTTCCACCAGAGATTATGGGTGTTTGTACAAGGACATAAAAACTCGCTCACCCATCCCAATAATGGGAACCAGGTGTTCCAGTCACTTCCGTGGCCACAGGTGTACAAAATCCTGCAGACTGTTTTTACAACTATTTGTGATTTAATGAGTCGCTCTCAGGAGCTCAGTGAAGTCCAGCGTGGAGCTGTGACAGGATGTCACCTGTCCAACAAATCCAGTCCTGAAATTTCCTGGCTCCTAAATATTCCAGTCAACATGGAAGTGTTTGGGAACGACAGCAACTCAGCCACCAAGTGGTAGGTCATTCTGCAGAGTCGATCACTACAGACCTCCAACCTTCACCTGACCTTCAGACTAGATCAAGAACAGTGCTCAGAGAGCTTCATGGATGCTTTTCCATGTCCGAGCAGCTGCATCCAGGACAAACATCACCAAGTGCAAAGTGTTGATGCGGGGGTGTAAAACACGCCGCCACTGGACTCTGGAGCAGTGGAGACCTTCTCTGGAGTGATGGATGGAGTGATGGATGGAGCTTCTCCATCTGTCAACCTGATGGACCAGTCTGGGTTTGGCGGTTACCAGGACAACGGTTCTTGTCTGACTGCATTGTTCCAAGTATAAAGTTTGGTGGAGGGGGGATGATGGTGTGGGGTTGTTCTTCAGGAGCTGGACTTGGACCCTTAGTTCAAGTGAAAGGAACTCAGTTTGGAGCTGGTCCCTTCAACATGACTGCACCAGAGCACAAAGCAGGTCCATGAAGACCTGGATGACAGAGTCTGGTGTGGATGAACTTGACTGGTCTGCACAGAGTCCTGACCTCAACCCGACAGAACACCTTTGGGATGAATTAGAGCGGAGACTGAGAGCCAGACCTTCTGGTCCAACATCAGTTTGTGTACCATGAGTCCAGTGGAGTTTTCCTCTGGGATGATTTCTGATCAGACTCAGTCGAGAGACGGACGGTAGAAAGTGGAGTGGTTGTGTTGTTGGACTGCTAGTTCAGTGAGTTTGTGTCAGCGTGGCCGTCTTCTGCCCGTTACGATCTTAGTTTTAAACGGGCTACGGTAGCGAGGAGCAGCCGGAGGGTGGTGATGGTGCTCTGCGGCTGCTTTCTCGCCCCTCGTCCTTGGGAAGAATTTACCTTCAAGCTTTCCTCCCTGCATTCACACTGGCAGTACAGACGAGCTGACAGGCCCTCCTCCATTTGATCTTCTTCTTCCATCTCCTCGTCTTCATGTTCTCCTCCTTCCTCCTTCTGCTCCAGGAATCTCGTTCTCTGGTTCACTACCAGTTCCTGTCTTGGCCAGATCATGATGTTCCTTGTGAGACTTTAGGAGTTCTGGACCTTCTGGAGAGAGCCAGGAGCAGCCGAGGAGCTGACACCTCTCCTCTGCTGATACACTGCAGGTGTGTACACACACACACACACACACACACACACACACACACACACACACACACACACACACACACACACACACACACACACACACACAGCCTAAACCTCTAAACGGCTGTTAATTCCACATCATCACTGCAACTTGTTTGTGCCAGCAGAGCTGATCACAGGTCATCTGCTCATGAACATTCAACAGGACAGATCACACACACACACACACACACACACACACACACACACACACACACACACACACACACACACACACACACACACACACACACACACACACACACACACACAGAGCAGGAGGCTGTGAATATGCAGCAGGTAACACCTGCTAACGATGGCACAGTTAACATGAACACTGCATCTGCTCTGATGTGTGTGTGTGTGTGTGTGTGTGTGTGTGTGTGTGTGTGTGTGTGTGTGTGTGTGTTGCAGCGCCGGCTGTGGGAGGACAGGAGTCATCTGTGCTCTCGACTACATCCATGACCTTCTGGTTACCAAGGTAACACACGCTAACAGCAGGTCCAGGTTCAGACGGTCCAAACTTCAGTCGGTCCAAACTTCAGTCAGCCCGGGTTTCAGTCGGTCCAGGTTCAGTTGGTCCAAACCTCAGTCGGTCCAGGTTCAGTTGGTCCAAACCTCAGTCGGTCCAAACTTCAGTCAGCCCGGGCTTCAGTCGGTCCAGGTTCAGTCGGTCCAGGTTCAGTTGGTCCAAACTTCAGCCGGTCCAAACTTCAGCCGGTCCAAACTTCAGCCGGTCCAAACTTCAGACGGTCCAAACTTCAGTCAGCCCGGGCTTCAGTCGGTCCAGGTTCAGTTGGTCCAAACTTCAGTCGGTCCAGGTTCAGTTGGTCCAAACCTCAGTCGGTCCAAACTTCAGTCAGCCCGGGCTTCAGTCGGTCCAGGTTCAGTTGGTCCAAACCTCAGTCGGTCCAAACTTCTGTCAGCCCGGGCTTCAGTCGGTCCAAACTTCAGTCAGCCCGGGCTTCAGTCGGTCCAGGTTCAGTTGGTCCAAACTTCAGTCGGTCCAAACTTCAGCCGGTCCAAACTTCAGCCGGTCCAAACTTCAGCCGGTCCAAACTTCAGTCGGTTCAAACTTCAGCCGGTCCAAACTTCAGCCGGTCCAAACTTTAGTCGGTCCGGGCTTCAGCACAAACACAGAGTTGCTTTATTTCACACCTCTGATGTCTGTCAGCTTCCGTCTGTCCAGACGGTTGAGTGTGTTGGTGTGAAGGTTTGTGGTTTCACCGCAGCTGCTCTTCACTGTTTGTGTCGTTGGTTCTGCAGCAGATCACAGCAGACTTGAACATCCTGAAGGTCGTCCTGGACCTGCGGCTGCAGAGACCGTCTGCCGTGCAAACCAAGGTAGGTGTTTACAGACGCTTCGGGACAAAACTGCACTTAAACACACACTCACAGCCTCATATTGTAAAGTGTTTTTCTAAATTCTAACAAAAGTGGAGAAAGTGTGGGTGTGTGTCACTTTGGTGTAAAAGCATCCTGAGCAACCACAAGAAGACAGTTGAGAGGAAAAACCTGGTTATCAGGACAAAAAAACCTCCATCAGAACCAGAACCAGGAAGGGCGGTCATCTGGGGCTCTGATACGGAATATGACACAGACATAGAAGAAGAGTTAGCACATCGATAAAGTTATCCCTTAAACTTCATCAGAAATACAACATTTAAGCCTAATCTTCAGGCTGAGACCTCACATGAAGCACAAAGAGGGAAGCGTGGATCAGGAGCATCAAAGCCACCAGGATGAAACAATGTGAAGGAGGAGCCATCGTGGGCAGAGACACTAGGAAGCAGCAAGACCAGGTCTACCACACCAGACAAGACCCCAGACGCAACAGAGACCAGGTCTACCACACCAGACAAGACCCCAGACGCAACAGAGACCAGGTCTACCACACCAGACAAGACCCCAGACGCAACAGAGACCAGGTCTACCACACCAGACAAGACCCCAGACGCAACAGAGACCAGGTCTACCACACCAGACAAGACCCCAGCTACAACAGAGACCAGGTCCACCACACCAGACAAGACCCCAGATACAACATAGACCAGGTCTACCACACCAGACAAGACCCCAGACGCAACAGAGACCAGGTCTACCACACCAGACAAGACCCCAGACGCAACAGAGACCAGGTCTACCACACCAGATGAGACCCCAGACGCAACAGAGACCAGGTCTACCACACCAGACAAGACCCCAGACGCAACAGAGACCAGGTCTACCACACCAGACGAGACCTCCAGACGCAACAGAGACCAGGTCTACCACACCAGACAAACCCCAGACGCAACAGAGATCAGGTCTACCACACCAGACGAGACCTCCAGACGCAACAGAGACTAGGTCCACCACATCAGACAAGACCCCAGACGCAACAGAGACCAGGTCTACCACACCAGACAAGACCCCAGCTACAACATAGACCAGGTCTACCACACCAGACAAGACCCCAGATGCAACAGAGACCAGGTCTACCACACCAGATGAGACCTCCAGACGCAACAGAGACCAGGTCTACCACACCAGACAAGACCCCAGATGCAACAGAGACCAGGTCTACCACACCAGATCAGACCCCAGACGCAACAGAGACCAGGTCTACCACACCAGATCAGACCCCAGACGCAACAGAGACCAGGTCTACCACACCAGACAAGACCCCAGACGCAACAGAGACCAGGTCTACCACACCAGACGAGACCTCCAGACGCAACAGAGACCAGGTCTACCACACCAGACAAGACCCCAGATGCAACAGAGACCAGGTCTACCACACCAGACAAGACCCCAGACGCAACAGAGACCAGGTCTACCACACCAGACGAGACCTCCAGACGCAACAGAGACCAGGTCTACCACACCAGACGAGACCTCCAGACGCAACAGAGACCAGGTCTACCACACCAGACAAGACCCCAGCTACAACAGAGACCATAATTGTGGTACACAGTTGTGGTGAGGCACTCTAAAGCACTTTCGCCACAACTAGGACCATGAAGAGCATGAACAGGCCTCTGGTAGCCCTCCAATTCACATCATGTCCACTGCTACAGAACCTCCTGAACCAATCCCAAAAGGACAGGGTTTATGTGGTGACTCATCCAGAACTGTTAATAACACCTTTGATGAACAGGTTTCCACCACTCTGCTGTGCAGCATTGTGCTGTTTTGAACGTCCCTTATTGATGCTCGTCTGGTTGTCGCTCAGCCTAAGTCACATGCTTCCTTTCTCTGATTGGTGGTCCAATGGTGTCCAAAGGTAATTGGCTTTGCGTTCATTGGTACCGCCACCTGGCAATCAAAGTAAATCTGATTCTTTTCATTAACGCAGAGCTAGCATTGATAGTGTTGGAAGGTCCGTCTGTCTGATCACATTTCCTCCTCCAACTGTGTTAAAATGTTAAATGAATATCTTTTGTGTCTGATGGCAGTAAAGTGTTGTGTTCTCTGCAGGAGCAGTATCAGTTCATCTTCACCGCAGTCATCAGCATGCTGGAGCGCCTCCTGCAGGCGCCCAATCGGCCGATCTACAGCCACCTGCCGGAGGTAAAGGCCACAAGAAGAGTCATGAGAGTCATGTCACTGAAGAAGTGAGGAGGAGGAAGTGGAGGCAGGCAGTCGCAAAGGAGGAAACAGATGTTAGGCTGACTTCCTGTATGTAAATTCTGAGCTGCAGTTTGATAGCTGGTCGGTTAGAGCACACGCAGACATTTAACGGACACAAACCTGAATCGGAGAGGTAGGACTGATGGAGGACAGGCGCTGACAGGTACGTGCTCATGACACAGTCATGACACCATCAGCTTCCTGGGACTTTCTGTGATTCTGTCTTTTATTCTCTCGTTCACATTTCTGATCCAGTTCGAATGAGTCTAAGAGCTGCTGATCGTGTCTCTGATGTTTAAAACGATAACTGCTTCGCACAAAAACAGAACTGCTGACTGTCAGAGAAATCTTTGTTCCTCTTTCTGCTTCTGGGCCTGACCCTTCTGAGCTTCTTCTGTACTATTCGTTATTCTTTTATTCTCGTCAGCATGGTCATGTAAGACACGATCACACCGACTGATGGTCTTCAGCAACTCATCTGCCATGTGTCATCCTTAAAAAAATCTGAAAGCGCCACTAGATTCACAAGGTCACAAACCGGTGACAAATCAAAACAGTTTATGCTCAAAACATCAATGCAAAAATAGCAAAAGTCCATCTAAACATTCACGTGCAAAAACCTGTAAACTCTCTGCTCCTCAACAGGAACGTCTTGGTCCAGCAGATGGTGAGATGTTCTAGGATGAACTTCTAGAGTGTTTACGTTTTAAATACATGAATCCAGATATGAGCTCTAAAAGTGATAGATTTAGTCAAATGTCTGCTGTTTATCTTAGTTTATTCTGATCGCATCATATACATACTTCATTTACACTGCTGGAATCTCACATGCGATACCTTTATTTTGATACCATATTTTTAAAGTACACCTCATAGTGAGATGGTGAGATAAACACTAACAGGGAGGAGTTAGAGAATAAAAGTGTTTAAAAAGCATTTTCTGTTCTCAGGTGAAGACAAAAGAAAACAGAACCACAACGACTCGTTCTACCTCCATCAACAGGTACCTGTCACTGGTCTGTGCATTCATCCTTCGCAGCAGCTGTTTCTCCGTCTGTCCACCTGTCTGTGTGTCAGTCTGGGCGGAGAAGCAGACACGATGCTTCACCCTGAGGTGTTGGATTAACACGTTCACACCACCATCTCTCAGTCGTCATCCCACCATCTCCATATGTTAGTGTGTTACCCTGGAAACTAGACTGCAGGAGGGCACAGGAGTGGGGGGAGGGAGACAAGAGGGCGAGGTGATGGAAAGAAAAACTGGTAGATGGAAGACAGACAGGAAGTCAATAAAATAATATAAAATTTGGTTCCAGAGTGATGGTTCCTGATAGCAGAAGACCCGTCCTCCAAATCTACATCTGGATCTTCTAGGAACTACGAGTAAACCTGCCCTCTGAGAATGGAGAGCTCTATTAGGAACATCAGGAACTATCAGGTCTTGGAGAAAACCAGGAGTTTGGACATTTAGGACTTTATACACAAGTAATAAAGCAGCAAGTGATGCTGCTGCATTTTGGATCATCTGGAGGATCTTCAGAGAATCACTTGGACATCCAGCCAACAACACGTTACAGTAATCTAGTCTAGAAGATATGAACGCATGAATTAGTTTTCCAGCATCACTCTGGGAGAGGATGCTCCTGATCTTTGTGATATTACGGAGGTGAAAACACACTTTTTTACAAACCTGATTAATATGTTGTTTAAATGACAAATCCTGATCGAATATAACTCCAAGGTTTCTCACAGTTTTACTGGAGGACATCACAACACCATCTAATCCCTTCCTAAGCTGTTTGGGACCACAAACAACCTCTGTTTTATCAGAATTTAGGAGCTCTCCATGACATCACAGTGGGCGGGGTTTCCTTGTATTCTCCAGGCAACATCTTCAGCTGTCATTTTTAAAGCAGAAGTTTACAACTGTGCCGCAAGGACTGAAAGTGTTTCCATCCTGGTGGATCACTATTGTCTACCTGATAAAGGTTACGAAGGATGTGGTAGCCGTTCATTACTCCCTCATTTACTTCTAACAGCTGTTGAAAAGCAAAAAACATGCCAACAGCCCACATGAGTGGTATGACCACCTCCAAGAAGTACATGCTCATTTTGCGAATTAAAGCCATCTGAGCAGGTACGGATGTTCAGCGTTCCCGTTTTGTAGGACCAGTTTTCAACCACTTCCTTTATTCAAGCGCTTGATTGCAAGGACCACATGGAAGGGGAATGACTTCACGTGACAACTGGGATTGACCCAAAAGCTGTTTGAGCCATTAGCTCTGCCCATTGGCTAGACTCCAAGGATTCCACCAATCAGAAAACAGCAGAGGAAAACTGTTCATTTTCAGGAGGAGAGTCTCTTGTCTTTGTGATGCTGAAATAATCCTGCAAATTTACTCTAAAAGGTACCAAAACACAAATTAGAGGCTGAAAATGAGCAGAATTTAAACACTTTGAAGCTTGTTTGACTTCCTGCAGCTGATTTGTTGATTTCTCCAAGTTGTTGTGCATCTGTGAATTTGAGTCATCTGAACACTTGCTGTGACAGAACCAGGAGGGAGGGAAACGTAGGAGGTGAGAAGAGGAGGAGAGAACTGGTGTTGGACAGAGGGGAGGAGAGGAAAAGAGAGGTGAAGAAGGTTGATTGGAGGAGAGAGGAGAGGAAGAGGAGCTGAGAAGACGTGTGAAAAAGAAGAGGAGAGCGTGTCAGAGAGCTTTACGTCCTGCTCCACCACACTGGGACCACTCAGCTCACCTGCTGGTTAAACTGGTTCAGCGGTGGTAACCATGACGACCGTGGTCACACAGCTGGAGGAGGAGGAACGCAGGTTAACTTCCTGCAGATGTGTGGGTCGCCGACGCAGCGTTACAGCACTTGATTCTTTCATGCTGGTCTGCAGAATCAGCCACGTGTTCCGACTCGTAAAACACGTGCGACGAGTAAAGCAAAACGCACGTTTCCTTTGCTTTGTTCAGCTTTAGGTGGCGTTCGCACCCCCGGCCGAAGCGATCTGAAACTGATGCTTCCTGTTGCTGTGACAGGTGTTTCTCTGGACCGTGTGGGTGCAGATATCTGCTCCCATTTCCATAACTGAGCTGCTCGCCGCCGCCACACAAGGTAGAAACGAGCCATCGCAAGAGTGGCTGGGCTGAAGCTAGTTAGTTAGCACGCCAACGCGGCGGAATCTCAGCAGCCAAATACGTCGTCATCATTTTTATGACGTTACTGCACTTATTTCCTCTCACTCTCATGCTTTTTCAAGGCTATTTTGGGACACTTTAACCTGCAATCTTGCACATTGCTCCTTTAAAATCTTTTAATAACAACTTTGTCTCTGTTTTTGTGCCATTTTGTGCTGTTTCACTTTCTGATCATTTTAATCACATTAGCCTGTTTTTGCTCATTCTGAGTCTCTGATTGTGGCCCTCAGTGACTTGAGAGCAGTGGCAGGTTTTGTGGTGCTGTTAGTTTACCGAACAGAGCGCCGGACTCGCTGAAGTCGGCCTGGAAGGGTCCGAGTTTGGAGTTAGCTGAGCAGCAGGCGCCTTGTGCTACTGAGCGTTGGCTAAACGCAGCTGCTGTCACCTCCAAACGACAGGTGAAGCGGGAGCGCCTGATGCAAATCTGCATCGCCGCGGATCCGCTGAAGGAACCTGGGGCCACAGCGGGTCATTTCAGGACCCGTCTGCTGGGACCTGCAGTCAATGCTCCCACCCTACGAGTACCTGAGTAGTCCACTTTTAACCCAGATGTGACCAACATGGACCTGCTGACTGTTGCATTCAGGTCATGTTGGTACAAAACTAATTTCTGCAGTAGTTTATCTTAATGCAGAAAACCATCAGCTGAGTGCAGAAAAACAACAGTCATCATGGCTGAGAAACAGGAAGGCATCGCTTCAGAGTCTCCTGGAAAGACGAACCGGGACTTAGGAAGGCCAAGAAGAAGAAGAGGAGCACAGGGAAACCTTGGAGCATCAGGGGAGGATGCAATCAGCTGCTGGAGGATCTGCAGTTAAGAAGTAGTGATCAGAGACGTGTCAACCAAACTTTGATGTGAACGGTACTGTGGACTGGGTTCATAAAGCAACACACATGCACCCTCTGCTGCTCTTTTGTTCTCAGTTTCAGCTCTGTCATGTCAGGTTTTCTTGGCAGAGCGGAGCTGCAAACAGAAACATGGCACAGCTTGACCACGCTTTCACACGTCTTCACTTCGTAGCTGCCAAAGTGACTTCTGTTCATGTCTGAGATCATGTTTATGAGAAAACTTCACTCAGTTTTGCTTTGACAATCATTTTGAATTCAGGGAAAACACCCTTGTGTGTTCTGACATGAATCAGGAAGATTGTTCGAAATCTGACTCTGGAAGAAAAAACTGCAAACATGGAACCAGGTAGTGGACACCTGATGAGGTGTCCTTGATCAGGAACCCAAGGTTAACCATCAAGAGTCTCCTTAGGGTAGTAACACCCCGACCTTCAACCTGCACTATAAAAGGATGTGTTTTTAGTATAAAAAAACTAAAAGGGAACTATTGAAGTGAAATGAAAAATGTTTTATATAATTCATAGAAAAAAAACTAGCTTGGAGTCAACAAACGCAAAGTCAGGAGACTAACTGAGAATAAACAAACGCAGAATCAAAAGCCTAACTCGGAGTCAACAGACGCCGAGTAAAAAGCAACACGGCTGCTGCAGCCAAGGAAAAAGAGGTGACATTGGAGAACATGGCAGATTGAGGGAATGTGTAGGTGAATTGAACTGTTAATGACAAATGCAGATGATCGCAATATTCACTGTCATGTAGGTGCAATAAAAAAATCTTAAAACAACTGAGGATGACGTACAAAACAAGCTTCCGACAGGTGAATCAAATGTAACTGGTTCAGTTGTATTCACATTTGCAAATAAATAAAAAATAGGGATAATGACTAATCCAAGGCATTTTGAAGTATATGATGTATGAGGATACTGTAGGGGATTTCTACGGTGCATAGAAGGATGACATCATGTTGATTAACCGTGACCAAAAACAAAAAAAAACTCGTCACGGTATCATAACTACAAGTACAAGTACAAGTCATTGCTGGTTTGGTCACGTTATCCCATTAAACTATCTGTTCAGATCCTCAATATACTTTTCTGACAAAAATGCTTCATTTCATCATTCGTCTTTAAAATGCTGTTATAGCATTGAACGTTTTCATCTTTGTGAAGGGGAGGAGACGCGAAGGAACTCTGGGTATGTTGAAGTAAACCTACTCTTGACCGGGTTTCTGTAACCACGATAACAGACTCCGATTTGAGTTAGCTCACTTCCTGAAACCAGATCAACTGAACCCTTGTGCAACCAACGCAACGTTGCATGGAGGTGGAGGACAGTGCTGCTGGAGTGGCAAACTGGGGTGGTGGTCTCTCTTTTTAAAAAGGGGGACCGGAGAGTCTCTTCCAACTATAGGGGATCACACTTCTCAGCCTCCCTGGGAAAGTCTAGTCCAGGGTACTGGAGAGGAGAGTTTGTCCGATAGTCGAATCTCGTTGTTTTGGTTCGCATTGCCGGCAGTAAGTCAGACCTGTTCCCAGTGCACGTTGGACTCCGGCAGGGCTGCCCTCTGTCACCGTTTCTGTTCATGATATTTAAGAACAGGATTTCTAGGCGTAGCCAGGGGCCGGAGGGGGTCCAGTTTGGGAACCATAAGATTTCATCTCTGCTTTTTGCAGATGATGTTGTCTTGTTGGCTTCATCGAGCCAGGACCTTCAGCATGCGCTGGAACGGTTTGCATCCGAGTGCAAAGCGGCTGGGATGAGAATCAGCACCTCTAAATCCGAGGCCGTGGTTCTCGACTGGAAAAGGGTGGCTTGCCCTCTCCGGGTAGGTGGTGATGTCCTGCCTCAAGTGGAGGAGTTTAAGTATCTCGGGATCTTGTTCACGAGTGCGGGAAAGATGGAGCGTGAGATTGACAGACGGATTGGTGCAGAGTCTGCAGTTATGTGGTTGATGTACCGGAGCGTCGTGGTGAAGAAGGAGCTGAGTCACAGGCGAAGGTCTCGATTTACCGGTCAGTCTACGCTCCCACCCTCACCTGTGGTCATGAACTTTGGGTAATGACCAAAAGGACAAGATCACGGATACAAGCGACCAAAATGAGTTTCCTCCGCAGGGTGGCTGGGCGCTCCCTTAGAGAGGGTGAGAAGCTCAGTCATCCGGAGGGAGCTCGGGGTCGAGCCGCTGCTCCTTCACATCGAAAGTCAGCTGAGGTGGCTTGGACATCTGTATAGGATGCCTCCTGACGCCTCCCTAAAACGTGTTCCATGCATGTCCTACCGGGAGGAGGCCCCGGGGAAGACCCAGTGTGAGACATCGCAGGGAGGTCGTCCAGGTCTTCTTAAAGAGTCTAGAATGAGACCACTTGAGGCCCAGACCACCTCCACAGTGGTCTGAGTTAGTGCCTCAGTGTGAAGCATGGTGGTGGCAGCATTATACTGTGGTGATGTTTTTCATCCGCAAGGTTTTAAGGGAATGACGGATGATGCTGAATACAGACACATTCTTGAAGAAAGTTCAACACAGGGATGGAAATGTGTGATTTTCAATAAGCAAACCCAAATAACTTTTATTTCAGTCTGTGAGCCAACAAAAGTCACATTAAGGGTTGTCAGCTTATTTATTGTTATTACGAACTCCTGGTTATTTCTGAGTTGGCTTATCTGCAGGACGGTCCGTATGTCCATCCAGTCTGTCTGTTCAGTTCGTTCAAGTCACCATTACAGAATACAAAATAACTCAAACAGCCTGAAGTTTGTTCACCTGAAGACATTTACTTGACGTCTTCTTGTCTGTTCACAGGTCATCTCAGCAGGTGAACATGAATGATACGTACGCTGTGGTCAACAAGTCCAAACAACCGCCACCAGGCCCGGCCGGCCCCATCTACTCCACTGTCGCCACATCCAGACGTGGTGACGTCCTTCCTGCTGGAAGCAGGTAACCAAACACCTTCAGGTGTTTATGGAATCACTCCCACCTGACAACCCACTAAACCTCAAGTGACTAAGCATGAAATAAAACTGTCAGTAGCAGTAAAATCCATACTGCTTCATAAATACAGATAACACATTCACACAAAATTGTGTTTTTATTTGCTCATTTAAGCCATTCTATGTAGCAGTACCTCTTCTGGCCACATGGGGTGTACGGAAGAACCACAAACAATACTCTGCTGATGAATGGTGCTGGTCCGGCACGTTGTAATATCCCGCGTCATGAACCATCTCGTGATACGCTGTTCCTATCTGGTCAAACGTGACTTCATCAGAAAGCTTTTCGTCTCCTTGTACGTGGTTCAAATCGCTTCAAAAACTGAATTGTTTACCCACAAGCCGCCACAGGTTAATGTGATTTTGACGTACTGGTGGTGTTTTATTTTAAACTTCACCAAATTCTCAACAACATTCTTGAAGTTGCTTACCATCAGCTCCATCTGCTGCATTCAAGCACCAAAATAGCCCTGATGTGTATTTTTATGTGAGCAGAGCGTTTCTAAAACGCTCCACAGCATCTCTGGTGTGGTTACACCACGTCCAGAAGGACCACCTGACACGATACAGCACTCAGAACTTCACAGGAACCACAAGCGGACAACTATACCAGCACATTAACACAAGAAATCCCAGCCACAACACTCAGCTGCTGCTGACAAGAACTAACTTTCTTTCTTTGTAATTTACCTGGTGTTATTATCATATCATTTATCATATTTGAGACATGAATTTCTGAGACCTCTGCACCTCCATAATCCAAAAAAAGAGAAGTTTTATACAAAAAAAAGAAACCAAATAAAAAAAACTAGCTGGTGTCTTAATAATGATACAAAAGAAAACTGAAAACTGTTCAAGAGACAATTTGAGGCATTCTTAATTTCAATATATAATAAAAAAACAATAGGCTTTTCTGGAGGATCGTTGTCGTTTTCAGCTCTGCGGGTCTCCAACGTCAAAGATTTACTCCTTTTGCATCTCACTCGGTCACTCTCTCGTTTCTCCTCCATCTTTACATCCATGAGTCTCGTCGTCTCCTGCGCCGTGACGTCCGCTGCACCTCTGTGAGCCGGTTTCATCCAGTTGATGTATAAAACGGTGCAGTAAAGTGATGTGCAGTTGTAGTAAGGTGGGTGGTTTCTGCCGGAAGCAGAGACGGGAGACTGCCAGAGCTGGACGAAGCTTCGTACAGCTGGACACTGATACTTAATCAGGAAAAAAATCATTTTTAATGCTTTAATTCAATAGAAATGATAGAATTGTGTTGGTTTATGAAGATCGTTGAATATTCGGTCACTTTCGGATTCCTGTTGTGCTCCCAGGACGCTGCCCACTTCCCATCACTATGACAACGACCCCACGGGACCGTCGGGTCCCCTCTACAGCACTGTGAAACACCGAGATAAACAACTCAGCCTGCCGATCTCATCCACGCCCATCTATGACGTCGGACAACTGAGCAGTCACAGGCCTAGTCAGGGGACAGACTATCACCTGGTGCCAGGTAGGAGGTCTGATAGAAGGTCTAGGGTTGGGGGGGAGTTCAGGATGTGAATGCGTCATCTCTTCTCTCTTCCAGCTGAACGTCCTTCAAATGATGACGATGATGATGGTTATGAAGATTTGTCGCCCTTGGTGTCCGATGTGAGTTTCTGTTCAGCTGGAGGCATCGGTAAGAACGCCTGAAGCATCGCTACTGGCCACGTTTCGCTGGTCACATGCTCGTGGTTGTTGCAGCCAAGTCGTTTCACAAATCTGCAGCTTGAGTTTTGATAAATTGGGTAAATAAGTTATCATTATCTTCCAAGGTGAGGTACAGCTTTAGGACAAAAGACGTTTTCATCTTCATTAAATGTGCTCAGAAGTGAGGTTTGGCTGTTGTTTCCTGTTCATGGACGCTGGTGTAGGAAGTGTTAAATGTTGTATTTTTGTGTCTTCTTTTAGGTTTCAACTGTCGCATCAAGAAACCCAGAGGACCCCGAGATCCTCCGGTTGAGTGGAGCCGACTGGAGAGATGAAGTGGTGGAACTGGTTTACGGAGGAGTTTGAGGAGCTTGAGGAGCTTGAGGAGCTTGAGGACTGGACTGAGTCAAACTGGACTACAACAGTCAGTGACGGCTCAGAGTCTGGGTTCTAGGTCTGAAGAGCTCCTGGATAGGTCCAACTGCCTGTAAATATTCATGAACTGACCGTCTGTCCACTAAAGTCACATTTCTGAATGATCCAGATGTGACGTTTCAAGTTCTGTGAATGCTAGAATCCCCTGAGATGTTTAAAAATCTCAGGGGATTTTTTAATGTTAAAAAATTCTTTTAAATAACTCTTAATACAAATTTGAATTACATTTGACCTCTTAACAATTAGGATTCCTAAATTATTCTGGATGTCATTTCATTACTGTCTCACCCTTTAAAGCTATTGTTATATTTTAAATTTGTCAAAGTGAAGACTTATTTATAACATAAGTGAATATGAATAAAAATCTTCAAGGTCTCATATAATACATTCACTGGTTGTTTTGACGAGTTATTCTGAGGTCTCTAAATGGAGAATGTAAAGTTGTTTTGACTGAAAATTGCCTGCATATATTTTACACACATTAACACAATCCCTGTAAATGGTCATCTAATCAGGAGAAGAAGTTTTGACGTGCTCGTTAATAATTACATAGGCTACGCACTAACTCATTATCAGCCGTGTGAATATTAGATGAGCTGCATGCTGATTGGTTGGTTACAGCAACGTTAGGATTCCAAGTACAACTTGTCTTGACTGACTGCTGTTACTCGATGGAGCTATCAGAGGGTATCTGTGGCACCGGGTGTTCAGCCGTGCATGTTTGATGAGCAATCAGGCGTTGAGGAGCAGCCACGGACTAGAAATGAATGTTTCCGAGTTGGAAGTACGTCCTATCAAGCTCTTTTGAGCATCAGTTGAACACTTGCTCTTTACTCCGCTGGAGTAGCAGAATAATCCAGCGAAGGCTGGTCGCTCCTGCTCGTCTTAAATAGCAGCCGATAAGATCGATTAATTCTGTGCAGGTGTGGAAGCCAAACTCCGCCTCAGGATCCAGGGAAGCCCTCTAGTCCCACCTAGAGAAACCAACACAGCCAAGACATGATCACACGCTTTTTTAAAAACCTGATTAATCTGCTGTTTAAATGACAAATCCTGATCAAAATAACTCCAAGGTTTCTCACAGTTTTACTGGATCCATCACAACACCATCTAATCCCTTCCTGAGGTGTTTGGACCACAAACAACAACTTCTGTTTTATCAGAATTTAGTAGCACAACATTAGTGGACATCCAGTCCTTGATGTCCTGAAGACATCTGAAGTTTGTCTGATGGTTCTGTTTCATCTTCATAGACAGATACAGCTGCGTATCATCAGCATAACAATGAACATTAATGCAGTGGTTCTGGATAATACTTTCCAAGGGCTGCATGTATAAACTGAACAGGATTGGCCCTAAAACTGAACCCTGCGGGACACCATAGCAGACCCTCGTCTGTACTGAAGAAACCTCATGAACATGAACAAACTGGAATCTATCAGACAGATATGATTTAAACCAACCTGGAGCTGTCCCTTTAATCCCAACAACATACTCTAGTCTCTGCAGGAAAATGCTGTGATCTGGTCCAGCAGAACCAGTATGGACACTAATCCATTATCTGAGGTCCAGCAGAACCAGTATGGACACTAGTCCATTATCTGAGGCCCAACAGAACCAGTATGGACACTAATCCATTATCTGAGGTCCAGCAGAACCAGTATGGACACTAGTCCATTATCTGAGGCCCAACAGAACCAGTATGGACACTAATCCAGTATCTGAGTCCATAAGAAGGTCATTGGAGACTGGAACCAGTGCTGTTTCTGTGCTATGATGCATCTGAACCCTGACTGAAGAACTTCAACAGATCATTTCTATACAAACGGTCACACAGCTGCTGCAACGACCTTTTCAGAATTTTAGAGATAAATGGAAGGTTGGAAATCGGTCTATAGTTAGCTAAAATGTCTGGGTCAAGAGAGGGTTTTTTAAGTAATAGTTTAATTAACTTTAAAAACCTGTGGCACATATCCCAAGACCAGGGACAAGTTGATCTGGTCCAGTATTGTCGCACCAATAAGAGAGAAAACAGTCTAGAGTCAGCTTAGGGAGATCTACAGGAACCAAACAGTCTAGAGTCAGGTCAGAGCCTAAGGGAGTCGCCGAAGCTGAATAAATTCCCACAGCCACTGCCGGGAGGGCCTGGCCGATTTCCTCTCTAATTCTGACAATTTTATTGCTAAAGAAGCTCATAAAGTCTTCACTACTGAGAGCTGCAGGGATGCACGGCTCAACAGAGTTGTGGCTCTTTGTCAGCCTGGCTACAGTGCTGAACAGAAAACGTGGGTTATTTTTATTATCCTCTATTAACACTGAATAATAGGCTGTTCTAGCTTTGCAAAGCGCTTTTTTTATACACTATTAGACTGTCTTTCCATGCATAATAAATATCTACAGACCTACTAGAGAACCACTTTCTTTCCATTTTACGCACTTTCTGTTTTAACATATGAATATGTGAGTTAAACCAGGGAGTTAAGCTCCTATGGTTAGAGACCCTCTTTCTCAAAGGAGCAACTACATTTTTTCAGAGTCAGAGTCAAGTTTATTGTCAATTCTACCACATATGAGATACATACAGAGAATCGAAATTACGTTACCCTCAAACCCTCGGTGCTACACAATAAATACATTTTAAACACAAAGTGCAAGTTAAAAAGAGACAAGAAACAAGTTGTGACATGACAACAACAGTTTTTTGGTTTGATTAAAGTGACCTGGTGCAAAGCAGGCGGTCCAGTTCTGCCAAAAGTGCCTGGTGCAGATACTGAGATCAGAGTGAGTGAGGGGGGGGGCAAGGCGGGAAACGGTGGAAGAGAAGGGAGAGTGTTAAGTGTCCTGACAGCCTGGTGGACGAAGCTGTCCTTCAGTCGGCTGGTTCTGGCCCGGAGGGTCCGCAGCCTCCTCCCTGAAGGCAGCAGACTGAAGAGGCTGTGTGACGGGTGGGTGGGGTCTCTCACGATGCTGAGGGCTTTGCAAGTCAGACGGCTGCTGTAAATGTCCTGAAGTGAGGGGAGAGAGACACCAACGATCTTCTCAGCTGCTCTCACGACGCGTTGGAGAGACTTGCGGCAGGTTGCGGTGCAGCTCCGTACCACACGGTGATGCAGCTGGTCTGGATGCTCTCGATGGTGCCTCTGTAGAAGGTTACCTGATGGGGGCGGGGCTCTGGCTCTTCGCAGTTTGCGGAGGAAGTAGAGGCGCTGCTGTGCCTTCTTGGCGAGTGATGCAGTGTTAACAGTCCAGGAGAGGTCCTCTGAGATGTGGACACCCAGGAACTTGGTGCTGCTCACCCTCTCCACAGCAGCACCGTTGATGGTCAGAGGAGCATGCTGGGGGTGTTGTCTCCTGAAGTCAACAACAATCTCCTTGGTCTTCTCCACGTTCAGGGAGAGATTGTTGTCGCTGCACCACTCAGCCAGGCGGCTCACTTCGCTCCTGTAGTTTGACTCATCGTTGTTGTTGATGAGACCCACCACAGTCGTGTCGTCCACAAACTTTACGAAGAGGTTGGAGCTGTGCATCGGTGTGAAGTCGTGGGTCAGCAGGGTGAAGAGGAGGGGGCTCAGCACACATCCCTGGGGGGCCCCTGTGCTCAGTGTGATGGTGCTGGATGTGTTGCTGCCGACCCGTACTGCCTGTGGTCTCCCAGTCAGGAAGTCCAACAGCCAGTTGCACAGCGAGGTGTTGATCCCCAGCTGGTCCAGTTTGTAAACGAGCTGCTGGGGGACGATGGTGTTGAATGCTGAACTGAAGTCCATGAAAAGCATTCTCACATAAGCGTTTCTGGTGTCCATATGTGTGAGGGCTGTGTGGAGGGCAGTGGAGATGGCGTCGTCAGTGGACCGGTTGGAGCGATATGCGAACTGGTAGGGGTCCAGAGAGGGGGGGGTCCAGAGAGGGGGGGGGGGGGGGGGGGGGG
>CM026204.1:1281913-1308771 GCA_014839995.1 Xenentodon cancila | reverse complement strand
CATGTGTAATTGTTTCCATGGTGATAATCTAGCCAGTTTAAAGGGGAGAGACTGCTGGGTCTTCAGCTGTGTGTTCCCGTCAGTCCTGAGTCCTCAGCAGATTAATCCATCAGACAAGTTATTGTCAACCATTTTAGAGCTGCAGAGTTAAATTATGGGATTTTTAAAGGACGTTCTGACTGACGGGCTCTTGTTGTCAGAAAGACGCATTAACGTTGGCTAGATCTCAACTTTTCTAACTGCAGTTACGAATTTTGTCTTTGCAGAAATCAATAATAAATCAGCAGGTTTTGAAGGCAGGTGCTGAATTGTTTTTTGTGATAAATTGCTAAAAATAAATAAAGATCAAATCCATGTAGTTTATTATGAGGGGAGAAAAAACAGTTCATTCATGCAGTACGTTTTAGATCGTCTTCACGTGCGCTTGTATGACCTCGTGCACTGCAGATTATTGTTTCATTTATTAATTAGTTGTATTCATGTTCACACCCATGAAAGGTGGGGGTGCTGGAGTAAGTGTGTTCTTTTTATTGGTGCTATTCAGTTGTTCATCGTTAAGTCAATGTATTGATATATCAGTGGATCATTTCACCCCTGCTTGATGTTTGATATTGATTTGTTGATGACATTTATGTCCTGTAACTGACTGGTTCAGTGTTCATTTTAACACAACTTCAAAATGGGCAGTCTGGTCATCAGTTCATGCACATCATCACCCCCTTTTTAACTCAGGTGTCTTAATCAGGTCATTTCGGGGGTCATGTGAAAATAAAGATGTTCAGTTTCATGGTAATGCTTTTGGACTGGTTTTTCATCATAAGTCATACACATTTTTCTTCTGGCTACAAAAATTGTGTTCTGGACCAGTCATAAATGTTAATGTGAGCAGCTTCGTCCAGCCAAGAAGCTGTAGATGAACACCAGCTGCACCAGAGAAGCTGTAGATGAACACCAGCTGCACCAGAGAAGCTGTAGATGAACACCTGCTGCACCAGAGAAGCTGTAGATGAACACCTGCTGCACCAGAGAAGCTGTAGATGAACACCTGCTGCACCAGAGAAGCTGTAGATGAACACCTGCTGCACCAGAGAAGCTGTAGATGAACACCAGCTGCACCAGAGAAGCTGTAGATGAACACCAGCTGCACCAGAGAAGCTGTAGATGAACACCTGCTGCACCAGAGAAGCTGTAGATGAACACCTGCTGCACCAGAGAAGCTGTAGATGAACATCAGCTGCACCAGAGAAGCTGTAGATGAACACCAGCTGCACCAGAGAAGCTGTAGATGAACACCTGCTGCACCAGAGAAGCTGTAGATGAACACCTGCTGCACCAGAGAAGCTGTAGATGAACACCAGCTGCACCAGAGAAGCTGTAGATGAACACCAGCTGCACCAGAGAAGCTGTAGATGAACACCAGCTGCACCAGAGAAGCTGTAGATGAACACCAGCTGCACCAGAGAAGCTGTAGATGAACACCAGCTGCACCAGAGAAGCTGTAGATGAACACCAGCTGCACCAGAGAAGCTGTAGATGAACACCTGCTGCACCAGAGAAGCTGTAGATGAACACCAGCTGCACCAGAGAAGCTGTAGATGAACACCAGCTGCACCAGAGAAGCTGTAGATGAACTCCAGCTGCACCAGAGAAGCTGTAGATGAACACGTGCTGCACCAAAGAACCTGCAGATGAACACTTGAGAACCTGTAAACGAACACCTGCAGCATCAGAGAAGCTGCAGACGAACACCTGCAGCACCAGGAAACCTGCAGATGAACACCTGCAGCACCAGGAAACCTGCAGATGAACACCTGCAGCATCAGAGAAGGTGCAGACGAACACCTGCACCAGGTGCGTTACCTGTGGAGAAACTAGAGAGGGTCAGTGGATGGACACTTTACAGATGCTCACAGTAGAGTTCTGGAACAACCATTTTGGTGACAAAAATACCTAAATCTTAAGTCCAAAACAAAAAACAATTTGTCCTCCTAGTTGTTACATTTGAATTCTGTTTCTCTGATATAAGATTAGTCAAAGTCACCTGGTTCCGTGTGTCTGGGGGTTTAAAAGCATCAGTCGGTGGTCTGCTGTTGTCTGCAGTGTGCGAGTGGGAGTGTTGGGGGATGGGCAGGAGCTAATAAGCTTAACTGCCTCCCCATGCCTGTTTCACCCTCGGCTGCCCTTCCTCCCCCCGTCTTCCTCCCTCGGGGCTGATGGCTGACTGAACAGTGTTTAGTGTCTGTCTGAAGCTGAACGGACCGGCGCTCCTCCGTCTCGCCATCTCCACTTTGTCTGAAATCAGGTTTATGGATGTTTTTCCTCATTCATACACATAGACTGCATGAAAGAACTTCATGAAAGTTTGTGAGGCGAGAATGTGTTTCGCGCTGTGGTGGAGCTGACTCCGCCCAACCCCGGTTAATCCAGAAATGTACAAATAAACGATGGACATGCCCCTTACTCAGAAAACACTGCTAGCTTTTGTAGCTGTGCTCATGGTGACGTAAACTTCTGAGGAACGTTTCCATCAGTGTGGTGGAAACCGCCGGCCCATCCCAGAAGATGCTACCGAAACAACATCTGAAACCGCGGCTGCTGGCGCTTCAGCCAAGCTGTTACGGAGCAAGCCAGGATCCAGCTGAGTGGCTCAGACTTCTGCTCTGAGCCCCGACCCTACAAAGGCTGCGAGCCTGAATCCCGATGTCACATCCAGCCAAAGACGACCATCTCGGCATCGAGCTGCCCGTGCCAAAAAAAGTGGAATTATCCAAACAGCTGTTAATTTTAGTCTCCGGACACTTCTGACTGGACCCAGAGCTGGTCCCGGCAAACCGACGGCAGGTCATCCAGTAGTTGGCGGTCGCAGCTGGTGGAGAACCGGCCTCATGGACCCGTCCGGTCCAACCCAGGATCAACCCGAGTTCAAACGATCACAGCTCTCAGTTTGACACCATAGGCGTCAGCCCACCTGCCACTCAAACGCACACCCCATTTATGCTCATTTGCTACTTTATATTATTTTGACTGTTAACATTTTTATGTGTTTTAAAACTGTGACTGAAAACTCAGAACTCCAGATCTTCTTGGCTTCATATCACTGTATTTATTTTTCTCTAAAAACACTCTTAGCGTTAATTAGTAATATGGACTGATACTTTATAAAAACCATTTTGATACTAATGTTAAATGTAAAACTTTGTTCCAGAATGAACTGGGACAGTTGTATGTTTCTTAGTTTCGTGTACAGAATCATCTTTAAAATGTTCGCTCTATAAAAACAAGCGTTTGCTTGATGTTCACACCCAGATGTGCTGCATCTGCAGGAGGACCACAAATCAACGAATTAGTTTTCAAAATACACAATCAATAGTTTATAACAAAGCCCAAAAAAAGAGACAAGCAATAAAAGACCAAATAAAATGACATAATGGGCGATTTTAGAAAACGTCTGAGGAACATTCAGCTAAGACCGTGTTTAAGCGGCACTACTCTGGTTTCACGACTTAAGTTGTCCAGTTTCTGTGATGTCGGTGTCAAGACGCTTCAGCTTCAGTGAAAATCTGGAGGCCACATCAGTTTTTAAATTTGTCCACATTAGTGAGAACACGGAGAGGCAGCGGCAGCTGGGCGAAACCTGAGCGCAGCGTGCTAACAGATGCTAACAGGCCGGCCAGGCGTGCGCGTGTGCGCGTGCATGTGCGTGTGCATGTGCACGCCGCTGTGGAAGCAGTGCAGGTGTTGAGTTTCAGGCTCTGCTAATGTGTTTGTGAATGACACAGAGAGGCAGACAGATTGAATGAGAGCTGAATGAGTCTGTTAACAGACGTTAATGTGTCTGACAGATCAGAGTTCCTCTTAAAAGCTCCAGATTCAAGGTCTTCGCCACATGCATCAAAAAAACAAGAACAGGGAGGCTGTAAAAAAATCTATCCAAGTTTTCAAAGAGGCAAAATCAAGTCTGAATTAAGAGGAAAATCTTTGTCAAAGAAAGACTTGTGGGACAATTTCAGTGGAAGTTCTGCAAGACCTTTACTTTGGTCTTTTCTGATAAATGATAACAACAAAAACAAAAATAGAAGTATTTATGCAGACAAAAGAGGGTTAAATCTTACAACTTCCATCAGGAACTCTGGCTCAGATTCTTTTTGCTTGTAAACGCAGAAGCCGGAGGTTTGACTAAACTTGGGACATGTGGTTACCGGAGGGCTGGAGGCTGGAGGCTGGAGGCTGGAGGCTGGAGGCTGGTGGCTGGAGGCTGGTGGCTGGAGGCTGGTGGCTGGAGGCTGGTGGCTGGTGGCTGGAGGCTGGAGGCTGGAGGCTGGAGGCTGGTGGCTGGAGGCTGGAGGCTGGAGGCTGGTGGCTGGAGGCTGGTGGCTGGAGGCTGGAGGCTGGAGGCTGGTGGCTGGAGGCTGGTGGCTGGAGGCTGGAGGCTGGAGGCTGGTGGCTGGTGGCTGGAGGCTGGAGGCTGGAGGCTGGAGGCTGGAGGCTGGAGGCTGGAGGCTGGAGGCTGGTGGCTGGAGGCCGGTGGCTGGTGGCTGGTGGCTGGAGGCCGGAGGCCGGAGGCCGGTGGCTGGAGGCCAGAGGCCGGTGGCCGGAGGCCGGAGGCCGGAGGCCGGAGGCCGGTGGCCGGAGGCCGGAGGCCGGTGGCCGGAGGCCGGTGGCCGGAGGCCGGTGGCCGGAGGCCGGTGGCTGGAGGCCGGAGGCTGGAGGCTGGAGGCTGGAGGCTGGTGGCTGGAGGCTGGTGGCTGGTGGCTGGAGGCTGGTGGCTGGAGGCTGGAGGCTGGAGGCTGGAGGCTGGAGGCTGGTGGCTGGAGGCTGGAGGCTGGTGGCTGGAGGCTGGAGGCTGGTGGGTGGAGGCTGGAGGCTGGTGGCTGGTGGGTGGAGGCTGGAGGCTGGTGTATGGTGGCTGGAGGCTGGTGGCTGGAGGCTGGAGGCTGGAGGCTGGTGGCTGGTGGCTGGAGGCTGGAGGCTGGAGGCTGGAGGCTGGAGGCTGGAGGCTGGAGGCTGGAGGCTGGAGGCTGGAGGCTGGAGGCTGGTGGCTGGTGGCTGGAGGCTGGAGGCTGGAGGCTGGTGGCTGGAAGCAGGAGGCGGGCCTGCGTCCGCGTCGTCCGGATCTCTTTGCTAGCCTTAATCATTACAGAACCATATAAATAAACATCATATGGTATTATATTATTATTATTATAGAAAGGAATAAAAACAAGTTATTTTAACAGTATTGTTACATAAACTAATTTAAGATAATCTGTAAAGCATCAAAGAGTAAATAGAATGGGGTGTGGGGAACAAACCTATGGACCCGCCCCTCAAGAACATGGACCCGCCCCTTTTCCTGATGCCTGAAGCAACCGTTCTCTACAAAAGTATGTTTGAGTGTAAAAGCAGCACAGGCAGCAATAGTTTTTGCTTTAACAGTGGTAATTAATGAATTAATTAATATGCTCAGATTGTTCACATTAGAATGAGAAAATCCGGACTTCCTAAGAAGTTTTTATGACAGATTTATATAGATGTAGGATAGTTAGTGGCGCTGCAGTTAGATTCAGAGCACACACACACACACACACACACACACACGTGTGTGTGTGTGTGTGTGTGTGTGTGTGTGTGTGTGTGTGTGTGTGTGTGTCTGTATTATCAGTAATAGAGTCCGTTATCACAGATGAGCTGCAGTTTCACTCTCACCGCCAGACTGGACCTCAGTTAATAGTTATGTTACACACATACAAACACACGAGGTATTGGATTTCAGCAGGATTTCAGGCAGCTGGCTGCAGATCTGTGTGTGCGTGTGCACGTGCGTGTGCGCAGCAGTGTCGGGTTTCCACCAGTATCTGCCCAGCTAAGCTGAATAAACAGAGAAATGAAAAATCGTGTTGAACCCAAACAGAACCAGTCGCTGCCATCACGGACAGTTTGAAATGAAACACTTCTGGACGTTAACCCCGACTGTTTACGATGGAAGTTCTGACTGTGATTCCGGCTGCAGAAGAGCTGTGTGCAGCGCGTGATCAGCAGACGCTCTGAAAACTGCATGTTTCTGCTGAAATCAGGTGCAAACAGCTGCTGCATGACTTCAAAGCTGAATGCAAATGAAAAGGTTGAGTTGATTTTGGTCACATGATCCTGTTGTTAATGGAGCTGTGTGTCTGGTCTGACAGCGGGAGTGTGTCTGTCAGCACACAGAAGAAAACACACTCTTCACAGGATGCTGCTTCGACGTGGAGCCTCTTCTGGAACATTTGACGCTAACCATGAACTCAAGTTTATTTTAGAAAGCATTCAAAGGTTTACCTTACATGGAAGTCTATCCATCCAATAAAAGGGTCAAAAAGGAGGTGTCCCCTTATTTAAGGTGAATGTGAACATGCACACACGTGCACTTGCGCTGCCTCCATGTGTGCATGTATTTGTGACCTAATGAGGACCTGCCATTAAAACAGGTACAAGTGCGACTGGCCGTTAGTTCACGTTGCAGCGAAATGTCTGTCACTGCATCTGCAGATAAGATCATGTGGGATTGTTCCATATTTATAGATAAAAGCAAAGTTATTTTCCCATTTTAACAAAGGCGTGTCAGGCGGCAGGCGGGCAACCACAAGAGCCAGAACAGTGCTAATGACCACCGGGCGTTTTTTTGTTGTTCGTGTCGTGAAATGCCTGAACGTATCGGCTCGTTTAAGAAACGTTTCTCCTGAAGCAGCACGTTAGCGTTAGCAGCATTAGCTTTGAGGGAGATCACCAGGGGGCGTGGCCTGCATTCAAGTGTTACAAAATAAATGTTAGTCGGTACAGTGTCCTGATATGGATAGCTGCACAATCCTCTGTGTGTGTGTGTGTGTGTGTGTGTGTGTGTGTGTGTGTGTGTGTGTGTGTGTGTTCTTGGTCTTTGTTCACAACAAAGTGTTTGAATTCCAGCTGGGAGTCACAGTTCACAGGTCAGAGGCCACTTCCTCTTTCACTAGATATTTTTTTTCCTTCCTCTGTTTTTCGTCCCACCTCCCCCTTTCTTCATCTTCTTCACCTCCTCCTTGGTCAACCCTTGTGTTGTTGAAGGAATTGGACACTTTCTTTCTCACTTTCAGGGGGAAAACCCACCTAAGAAGATGCTTTCATGTTTGTTAGATCAGACCTGAAGAGACAGAAGACTTCACATATTACACCCTTAAACATGTTATTACGGCTGTGTGTGTGTGTGTGTGTGTGTGTGTGTGTGTGTGTGTGTGTGTGTGTGTGGAACAGAGAGAGAGAGAGTGTGTGCAGTCTGCTGCAGTGTCCTACTTTAACGTCTCCTCCCTCACTCTGCTGAGTGTGTCTCCGTAAAACAGGATTGTGTAAGTGTGTGTGTTCTGTTGTGAGGCAGACCTGCTGCCCGTGTGTGTGTCTGTGTGTGTGTGTGAGTGTGTGAGTGAGTGTGTGAGTGTGTGCAGCTCTTCAGCTCTAATTAAGGCAGGCTGCTTAACGAGCAGACAGCTAATTAACACACTGAGAGAACTACACACTCGTCCTTCATCCCTCACTCACCATTCAAACTCTATTTTTCTCATCTACTTTATTTCTCACTTTCCATTTTCTTTCTTTCTTTCTTTCTTTCTTTCTTTCTTTCTTTCTTTCTTTCTTTCTTTCTTTCTTTCTTTCTTTCTTTCTTTCTTTCCCTCCTCTTCCTCGTCTTCCTCTGTGGTGTTTTTCTGGGTCAGATGGGGGGATGGGGGTGTCGGGAAGATTTGGGGAATCTTATTTTAGTCGCTCTACATTTTCTGAGCGTTGGTGCGTCTCTTCATCTGCGCTCTGCTGTATTTAACGTCACACACTCCTCCTCTTGGTCGTCTTCGTCGTCGTTCCTCTCCAGAGTAAATCTAATCCCATTACTCACTTTCATGTCTGGAAAACAGTGCGGCAGAAACACTTCAGAGTGAGACCTCCTCACAGCTCCAGGCCAGGCTTTCGTTAAAGCTTCAGATCTTTGTAGAGACTTTTAAGGATGATGATGATGGTGATGATGATGATGGTGATGATGATGATGGTCATCTCTGGCCCTCATGTCAATGGGTAGAATCTTACACTGATCTTATGAGCGGGGGCCGTCCATGTTACATGATGACACAGTGATCATTCCTGCCATTTTTAATCGCACAAATCATGACACAAATCACGCATTAATTATAACAAATGATGAAAAGCTCCTCCTGGTCATAGAACACTGGACCAACTCTATACTGTCTGCAGGGTGCTGGAGGGTTCATGGGAGTATGCCCAACCAGTCCACATGTGCTTCTTGGACCTGAAGAAAGCATTTGACCGTGTCCCTCATGGTATTCTGTGGGAGGAGCTCCGTGAGTACGGGGTCCGGGACCCTCTGCTATGGACTGTTCGGTCTCTGTACGACCTGAGCAGGAGCCTGGTTTGCATTGTCTGCAGTAAATCAGACCTGTTCCCAGTGCATGTTGGACTCCGGCAGGGCAGCCCTCTGTCACCGGTTCTGTTTCAGGATTTATAGGGGTAGCCAAGGACCGGAGGGGTCCAGTTTGAGGACCACAAGATTACATCCCATTTTTTGCAGATGATGTTGTTCTGATGATATAACCAAGTTATAGCCAGTCCAAAACCTGACTTTGGCTATGGCCTAGTTAACACCTGGTTATGGACTGGCTATAACCTGGTTATGGACTGGTCATGGACTGGTTATAACATGGTTATGGACTGGCTATAACCTGGTTATAACTTGGGTATGGACTGGTTATAACCTGGTTATGGACTGGTAATAGTCTGGTTATGGACTGGTTACAGTCTGGTTATGGACTGGTTATAAACTGAGTATAGTCTGGTTATGGACTGGTAACAGTCTGGTCATGGACTGGTTATAACCTGGTTACAGTCTGGTTATGGACTGGTTATAACCTGGGTATTGTCTGGTTATGGACTGGTTATAAACTGGGTATAGTCTGGTTATGGACTGGTTATAACCTGGGTATTGTCTGGTTATGGACTGGTTATAACCTGGGTATTGTCTGGTTATGGACTGGCTATAACCTGGTTATGGACTGGTTATAGTCTGGTTATGGACTGGTAATAGTCTGGTTATGGAGTGGTAATAGTCTGGTTATGGACTGGTAATAACCTGGTTATGGACTGGTCATGGACTGGCTATAACCTGGTTATGGACTGGCTATAACCTGGTTATGGACTGGTCATGGACTGGCTATAACCTGGTTATGGACTGGTTATAGTCTGGTTATGGACTGGCTATAACCTGGTTATAACTTGGTTATGGACTGATGACAGGCTAATTGTAAGCTGCTGTGCTCTAGTTTGAGCGAGATGTTTTCTTTAGGTTTGGTGTCTTTTTAATCGTAAAAGTGTTTAAAATTGTTCTCTCTTAAAAGAACTTTTTTTCTTCTCTGTGTGATTGCCCAGCTCATATGTGATCCACGTATCTAAGTGACTTCACTGCTCGCATTTCTTTCCTGGCATCCTGCTAACATGTTCCACCTTGTGTTTGTTTCAGATCCGTGTGGATGGGATCCCTCCGCCGGCCCAGAATGCTTTGCTGTATGAGACGGTGACGGTGTTTGAAGGGAAGCCCATCCTGAGAGACATGGTGTTCAGTCCAGGCCGCCAGTACATCTACCTGCTGAGTGACAAACAGGTAAACACACCTGTGGAGAGCCCACATGTATGACTCCAGTCACCTGACAGAACCTTCAACAGAGCTGAGAAAACAGGAGTTTGGTCATTTGGTTCTCAGACCTTTGGAGGCCGCCTTGTTTGCAGCGACAAACTCCACCCAACCCCATTTTAACCTAGATTAGCTTATGCTAAGCTATGATGGTAATGGCGCTTACATTTGTTCATGTTAAATCTTGTTGGAGGTGGACTGAAAGACTCCTGAAACGAGGTCTGCGGAGTCTCTCAGCATCACCATGGCTGTCCAGCGCTAGCCTGGGGTTGGCCAGCTAGGCGGCTGGCAGAGCAGCTGGCAGCAGCAGCAGGTGGACTGCCACCAGAACAAGTCCAGGTTGGTCTTAAATGGATCTTGGGGTGGAGGTGGCTCGCTCAGATCAGGCAGCTGTGCAGCGACAAGCCAGCAACAGGCCAGACAATCGTCACTGCTCCCAGCAGAGGGCCGTTTCAGTGGACAACATCCCAGAGCCGGTCCAGGCAGTCTGTCAGTACCGGCAACTGCTCTACCAGCCCTGACCCTGAATGACCCTGAATGACCCTGAATGACCCTGAATGACCCTGAATGACCCTGAAAGTAAGAATGACTTTGCTGCTAGCTGCTAGCACTAAGTCATGACAGTAAGTTGTACAGCTGCCACTCATAAGACCACACCTCCACATGTATTTTTATGTAATTATACGTCTGCGTGAAGACATGAAGGTCAGTCGTCACTGGTGGTCAGTAGAGGAACAGTAGGTCTGGATCCAGACTCTAGTGGTTGGTAGAGGTACTACAGGTCCGGATTCAGACCCTGGTGGTCAGTAGAGGAACAGCAGGTCTGGATCCAGACTCTAGTGGTTGGTAGAGGTACTACAGGTCCGGATTCAGACCCTGGTGGTCAGTAGAGGAACAGCATGTTCTAAGTGGATGATGTCAGTGTAGCGAGCCAGATGTTGATCAGATCACGATACCAAATCATGTTCAGACACAGATGTTGCCCAGTTAGATTTTCTAAACTGAGAGAAACATTTCTGTTCCTCAAAGAAACAGCTGCTGATTTCTGAAGGAGGTTCTAATTTGATTTGTTTCTTTACAAATAAAAGAGGGAAAAACAGAAAAGAGAGACAGTAGTTTTAGGAGTTATGTAACAGAGAATGTGTGTGTGTGTGTGTGTGTGTGTGTGTGTGTGTGTGTGTGTGTGGTGTGGTGTGTGTGTGTTAGTGTGAGTGTGTGTGTGTGTGTGTGTGGGTGTGTGTGTGTGTGTGTTAGTGTGAGTGTGTGTGTGTGTGTGTGTGTGTGTGTGTGTGTGTGTGCGTGAGTGTGTGTGTGAGTGTGTGTGTGTGTGTGTGTGTGCGTGAGTGTGTGTGTGAGTCTGTGTATGTGTGTGTGTGTTTGTGCGTGTGTGTATGTGTGTGTGTGTGTTTTGTGCATGTGTGTATGTGTGTGTGTGTGAGTGTGTTTGTGTGTATGTGTGTGTGTGTGTGTGTGTGTGTGTGTGGTGTGTGTGTGTCTGTGTGTGTGTGTGTGTCTATGTGTGTGTGTGTGTGTGTGTCTATGTGTGTGTGTGTGTCTATGTGTGTGGTGTGTGTGTGCGTGTGTGTGTGTGTGTGTGTGTGTGTGTGTGTGTGTGTGTGTGTGTGTGTGTGTGTGTGTGAATATCTGTGGACAGGAAGTTGTGAATATGATTATATGTCTGCAGCAGACACCGCTACGTCCATGTTAACACTGTCATGGTACCACTGAGAGGAACCAGAGTTCACTGTCACTTCCTGTGCGATTCAAACACACACACACACACACACACACACACACACAGGCACATGTACACACGGTCATGCTGTGGTGTGATGTCACAGAACAGCTCAGGAATTCGCCCTCCGATGGTGAAACTGCGTTGATCAGCTGCCGCTTCAGCAGGTGGATTTCAGAATCTGAAGCTACCTTTACCTGCGTTATGTAACACGTGAAACTAAACGTGATAAATGAACAAATATAAGAAGTTCTTCGTTTTGTTAATACCTACATAAACATTTACATTTCTATTATTCCCTCGCTTATGCATAACATCCACAGTAAACTGATGTGAGATTAAAATAATCCAAACAAACCCTGAAGAGTCTGTTTGTCTCACAATCAGATGTGTTGGACTCTCAAAACGCCAGGACAGCAGGAGGAGCGACGGCGGCGTTGCCGTGGATACTGACTTATCTGGACTGGACTTTGACTTTCCTGTGTGTAGGTCGGTTTAGGGCTCTGCTGGTCTTCGTTTCCCCGGGCGACGCCGACGAGCAGCCGCAGGCTGCTTTCTAAGATGCACCATGAACTCTCCCAGACCAACCCAGAACCGGTCTCACAACCGGAACCGGTCAGCACAAGACGCCGTATTGGCTTGAAAATCAAAGTTGATTACGCTGTTTGGATTCATTGACAGTTCAGAAGTCAAGACCAGACAGGTGATGACAGAAACACGCCCCTGATTACGCACGTCGCTTCATACCGTTTTACCTGCAGCCTCTTTCTGACATGTTTGTCTGTACTGGTTGGGACGAGGAGCTGCTTCAAGGATTTCTGCTGGAAATTCTTGCCCCTGTTAAAGTCTGGAATGTCGGGAATGTGGCGTTTTGTAGAGACGCTGCTGTTGGTGGAGGACCTGCCTCCATTTTGTATGTTTACAGGGACACAAACAATTATTATTAAAGATTTCCGAGGTGAGTTGTGCGTTAGTCATGTTGGAGGCAGCATTTAAACCCTTAATGGGTCGGACTGCAACTGGTTCCTGGTAGAAACTGGTATCTGCTGACCCCACGGCTCCTCTCCGAGCTCCAGAAGCTTTTCCTGCAATCGGCACACAATCAGCACGTGAAGATGTGTTCCAGGAATACAACCGTTTCCATCCGTCTGATGGCGTCAGCAGCAGGAAACTCATCAGTGTAATAGCGGTTTGAATGTTGGAGTTTGAATGAGAAGTGCCAAGTCAGCGGGATGCTAGATGAGGTCCCACAGAACCGACGGCGCCGTCTCTTTAAGGGGAACCTGATAACGAGGTCAGAGCGCAGACGGAGCCGTCTGTGACACAATGAGTGCATTCATGTGTGAACGTATGAAAGACACACATTCACCCGGTTTACTGTCTCCCTGCTGCACTGACTTCTGGGTAAAGGATTCAGAACACGTGTTTGTAGTTCTGTCTTTGTGAGGATGCTCGCTGAACTTCTCCGACTGGAACAACCCAGTTCATACTTTGGTTTTATTCCCACTTAAACCTGGCACTAGGTGGCGTGACACGCCCTTTCCCGTCAGCATCCTTCCAGTTACTTAGAACAATTAGTAAACAAACGTGGCGGATTTGAAGCAGACAAAGAAGGAAGACATGGACACCAACGATGCAGCAACTCCACATTCACACTTACTGAGCCTGATCGTGTTGCAGGCAGCTGTGCTGGTGCGGTGACTGTTGGTATTCCTGCTTCCGCGGTTTCGTCACATCCGGAAGAGGAAGTCCCAGGCCAGTCCACAGCTCGGTTAACCGTGGTTTGCATAAACATGCTGGAAGAGCTCGATATAGAACCGCATTATCTGGTTCTAAAAGCTTGATTTAGAACCGCATTATCTGGTTCTAAAAACTTGATTTAGAACCGCATTATCTGGTTCTAAAAGCTCGATATAGAACCGCATTATCTGGTTCTAAAAGCTCGATATAGAACCACATTATCTGGTTCTAAGAGCTCGATATAGAACCACATTATCTGGTTCTAAGAGCTCGATATAGAACCGTATTATCTGGTTCTAAGAGCTCGATATAGAACCGCATTATCTGGGTGTAAGAGCTCGATTTAGAACCACATTATCGGGTTCTAAAAGCTCGATATAGAACCGCATTATCTGGTTCTAAAAGCTTGATTTAGAACCGCATTATCTGGTTCTAAAAGCTCGATATAGAACCGCATTATCTGGTTCTAAAAGCTCGATATAGAACCGCATTATCTGGTTCTAAAAGCTCGATATAGAACCACATTATCTGGTTCTAAAAGCTCGATATAGAACCGCATTATCTGGGTGTAAAAGCTTCATATAGAACTGCATTATCTGGTTCTAAAAGCTCGATTTAGAACCGCATTATCTGGTTCTAAAAGCTTGATATAGAACCACATTATCTGGTTCTAAGAGCTCGATATAGAACCGCATTATCTGGTTCTAAGAGCTCGATATAGAACCGCATTATCTGGGTGTAAGAGCTCGATTTAGAACCACATTATCGGGTTCTAAAAGCTCGATATAGAACCGCATTATCTGGTTCTAAAAGCTTGATTTAGAACCGCATTATCTGGTTCTAAAAGCTCGATATAGAACCGCATTATCTGGTTCTAAAAGCTCGATATAGAACCGCATTATCTGGTTCTAAAAGCTCGATATAGAACCGCATTATCTGGTTCTAAGAGCTCGATATAGAACCGCATTATCTGGGTGTAGGAGCTCGATTTAGAACCACATTATCGGGTTCTAAAAGCTCGATATAGAACCGCATTATCTGGTTCTAATAGCTCGATTTAGAACCACATTATCTGGGTATAAGAGCTCGATTTAAAACCGCATTATCTGGTTCTAAAAGCTCGATATAGAACCGCATTATCTGGGTGTAAGAGCTCGATTTAGAACCGTATTATCTGGTTCTAATAGCTCGATTTAGAACCGTATTATCTGGTTCTAATAGCTCGATTTAGAACCACATTATCTGGTTCTAAAAGCTCAGTTTAGAACCACATTATCTGGTTCTAAAAGCTCGATATAGAACCACATTATCTGGTTCTAAAAGCTCGATATAGAACCACATTATCTGGTTCTAAAAGCTCAGTTTAGAACCGTATTATCTGGTTCTAAAAGCTCGATATAGAACCGCATTATCTGGGTGTAAAAGCTTCATATAGAACTGCATTATCTGGTTCTAAAAGCTCGATATAGAACCGCATTATCTGGGTGTAAGAGCTCGATTTAGAACCGTATTATCTGGTTCTAATAGCTCGATTTAGAACCGTATTATCTGGTTCTAATAGCTCGATTTAGAACCGTATTATCTGGTTCTAATAGCTTGATTTAGAACCGTATTATCTGGTTCTAATAGCTCGATATAGAACCACATTATCTGGTTCTAAAAGCTCGATATAGAACCACATTATCTGGTTCTAAAAGCTCGATATAGAACCACATTATCTGGTTCTAAAAGCTCGATATAGAACCGCATTATCTGGGTGTAAAAGCTTCATATAGAACTGCATTATCTGGTTCTAAAAGCTCGATTTAGAACCGCATTATCTGGGTGTAAAAGCTCGATATAGAACCGCATTATCTGGGTGTAAAAGCTTCATATAGAACTGCATTATCTGGTTCTAAAAGCTCGATTTAGAACCGCATTATCTGGGTGTAAAAGCTCGATATAGAACCGCATTATCTGGTTCTAATAGCTCGATTTAGTACCACATTATCTGGGTGTAAGAGCTCGATTTAGAACCGCATTATCTGGTTCTAATAGCTGGATTTAGTACCACATTATCTGGGTGTGAAAGCTCGATTTAGAACCGCATTATCTGGTTCTAATAGCTGGATTTCAACATCTCCAGTTCGGTTCCCTTCAGTAGTATTCATGGCTTTTGAAACTTGGATATCAGTCGAACGAAGGCGATAATTTCACTCTCTCTTATTGCATGTAAACGTACTGACTGAAGGAAGACAATAGTTAGATAACCAGAGGCAATCGGAAACTGACCTCCCTGTGAAACCAGTCCAGAACCAGTCCAGGGAGCCAAACAGAAACCAGTCTCACCAAGCCAAAATGCTGTCTGGATCTCTCTAATTCTAGATCCAGTTCAACGACCAGTCAAAGGTCCACTTAAACCTAAAAACCAGCCTTAACACAGGCCAAAGGTGGTCTTAAACCAGCCCACTGTAAAACCAGTCCGATATTAGTCTAGTGGCAGTCAGAAGCCAACTGAACTCGAAGACCAGGCTGAAAGCACTCCAAAGCCAGTTTAAGTCCAAAACCAGCCCAGACGCAGTCTGAAGCCGTTTTCAAATATGAACTGTAACATCAGTGGTTCCAACATTATTGACTGTTTTAGGTATTAGCCACTTTTCAGTTAACATCCTCACGGTTCATTCAGACGCACCTGTGACTGACTGAAGGAGCCAGACTGCTCAGCGTCCTCCATGTGCATCATAGCAAGTTTAACAGTAAATCATGTTGGGTATCTCACTCAAGTCCTAATTCAGCCTCACTCTCCTCGCAGCATCCTGCTGGGTCATTATAATGGTTTCTGTCAGTGTACTAAGCTTCCTACATGGTTTCCATGGCCACTAACCGACTCCACAGGGGCTCCTGCAGATCTTTTCACACTACTGTTTGGGTCCACTACGCGGAAGCTTCTCGTGCATCTCAGGAGTGTGTGATTGGTCCACACAGTTGAAGGGTAGGAGGAGGCCACAGACAGACACAAAATACAGCCGGATGCAAATCGTGCTGCGGTGTTATGAGGCGACAGTTACGACCCCCACACCGCTGTGCAGCTCTTTGGAATTTAAAAAGTTAGTAATTAGACCAATAACAGGTCATTGTGGAAGAAGCAGAAAAAAAGACAAATGTCCCCACTTTGCACTTCAGTTAAATGGTCCTAAGAAACTTTAATGACATTTGTCCTACAAAATGCAGTTAGGAAAGTTTGCATACACATACACACGAATGTGTGAAGCCGAGAACGCGTCAGCACCATCTTTATCTATCTCTTGTCTCGTCATCCTGTGGACTGAAATCATTTACACAGAACCAATGAGCAGTCTGGACACAGCTGGACAGACCGTCTCCCAGGTTTCTGACGACTGCATGTGTGTGTTTCAGGTGAGCAAGCTGCCGGTGGAGAGCTGCGAGCAGTACAGCAGCTGCGCCGACTGTCTGGGATCAGGAGACCCTCACTGTGGATGGTGTGTCCTCTTCAGCAAGTAAGGAAGTCGCTTCTCAGTCAGATTTACATTTAAAACAGTCAGTTTGTCGGCTCAGCGTCTCAGGAGACCTGAAGGTCTCAGAGAAGTAAACAGCATCAACTCAGAACTTGGAAACTACAAACGCAGCCATGAATCAAAACACTTTGCCACAATATGGAAAATACAAAAAAATGGAAAACACTAAGTCTTATATTTACTTAGAATTTCATTTGTTAACAGACAGTTTGAATCCAACACATTTCATGCTTTTTCTTATCAGCTTTGTTTCATTTGTTCCATTTTTACATTTTGGACCTTCAGCACTTTCTAAAAAAGTCAGAGACAGTAAAGCTTTTCCCACTTGGAATAGCCATTCCTTCTCACAACACTTATGCGGCATTGAGGATGCCAAATGAGGAGTATTTTTAGGTGCTTGGTTGTCATGGCTGTCCCAGGGAGAGATTTGGACTTGAAGGCAGCACAATTTGCTCTAAATTCTCAGTGTACTTTTCTGCATTCATGCTGCCATCAATTCAATTCAGTTCAATTCAATTGTATTTATATAGCGTCTATTACAACACAAGTCGTCTCCAGGATCTGTCCAGAGACCAGAACATGACCCCCGATCAATTATTACATAAACAACGGCAGGTAAAAACTCCCCTTTAAGAGGGAAGAAACCTGGACCAGAACCTGGATCATGAGGGGGAAGAAACCTGGACCAGGACCTGGATCATGAGGGGGAAGAAACCTGGACCAGGACCTGGATCATGAGGGGGAAGAAACCTGGACCAGGACCTGGATCATGAGGGGGAAGAAACCTGGACCAGGACCTGGATCATGAGGGGGACGAAACCTGGACCAGGACCTGGATCATGAGGGGGAAGAAACCTGGACCAGGACCTGGATCATGAGGGGGGACCCTCCTGCCGAAGACCAGCCGGGTAGAGCAGGAAATAAGAAAGAATAGAGACATAGAGACACCGTCAAAGGTACAAGACAGGATACAATAGTAACTATCATCAGTAGTCCAATTAGACTTCTGTGTATATGGGTGATATATGGATAGACGGTGATCCAAGGGGATGAGGACTGGGGACCACACAGAAGTGGAACTGAGCTTTTCCAAGTACTCCAATACAACCGCAGACATAGCAGAGCTCGGATTCTGGACTTGTTCCTGAAAACAATCTGGATCCTCCTTTTCCTATTTTGTCCAGAGCAATCAACACCCATTTACTCTGTAAACTGGGAACATAAATCAGTGTCATCAGCATGTAAACTGACATTTGTATTAATCAACACAAGAGGACGTTAAGTGGAAGCATGTAGAAGTAAAGATGCAGAAGTCCTCACACAGAACCCTGTGGTACTGCGGTTAAAACGTTTCCTCTGAGTGGTGAACCATCCCAGACACCTCTCCAGAGATGTTTTCACAACCTCTAGTCATGGATAACCGTAGTCTTTCTTTTCACAGTAAAGTTTAAAGTGTTAAATGCAAATGTTATTTTATTAAAATATTTTAATATAAATTATATTTATTTTAATAAATCCAATATCAGGGTGGTATCCAGTATCAATAACAGGCCAGAAATCCAATATCCATCATGGGCCTATATATCGCCATGTTCTGATATCCAAATAAAGGTTGTAATGTCTTATAATGTCAACATCAACAGAATCCAACCAAATGAGCCAAAATCCAACATGTAAATTGGATCAATATATGAACCACGTCGGGGCTGAAATCTGAGGCCGATACAAAATTAGTGCAACCAGAGACTGAACCTCTGTTTGGGATTGTTTGGAGAAAAGTAGATAACACGAAGAAGCAGGAGGATATTTCAGATTAAACAAGTGTGTGTGTGTGTGTGTGTGTGTGTGTGTGTGTGTGTGTGTGTGTGTGTGTGTGTGTGTGTGTGTTCCCATGAGGCATCATTAATGTTTCTATAAATGTTCACACACTCATCAGGATGTGTGATGTTCTCCGTCTCGGCAGGTGGGGGAAGTTCCTCTTTGGATTTCCATCAACATGCTGTCCCTTCAAAGTAAAAGCCTCTGGCTGCCAGTGGATTTGGGAATTTGATAGAAATGAAAAAACAAACAAACAAAAGACAGTTTGTTTTCTTTTTTGAAGCATCCTAATTTGTTTCAGTAGTAAGTCTTTATTTAAACAACAGTTTGTCAGCGAGACTTGGAGGCTTTTATCTTGGAGGGGGGTTTTGTTTCACCTGACACACCTTTTGGGGTTTTTTCCAACGAAAGTGCTGTTGTTGAACTTTCTGCTCTCTGAAGGCTGAAGGTCCGCCTCCACCTGTGACTCCACCTGCACAGCACTGAAAACCACATCACTCGCCCCTCACTGGTTTAGTTAATCCTACCGTTAATCACAACCAGAGCAGCTCGACAACAGAGGAAGTGACATGTCACAGAGTGACAGACCTACTCCGATCACCTCCACTGAAGGACATAGTTGAAAATATAATGCTAAACTTATAAAACATGAAAAAAATAATGAGCTTCACAAAAGGAGTGAAAGTCGTAATGTCTGGAACGGCCCAGAACTGTAAAACAGTTTGTGACAGTAGGTGATCCTGGAAGAGGAATATTTTTAACACAGGACTCTGCTCATCTCCACTGGTAACTTGTTCCACCACTAACAAATACAAGAATACAACCGTGACCATGCGAGGAGTTGAGTTACATATTGAGTCGGGTACGGACTTATTTTTTTAATGTTGTAGAGAGCAACGCGGCACGACTGGGAGACCAAGGCCGCTTGATCAGAGAAAGATAACTGGTCATCAAACATGACACAGGTTCTTTGCAGTAGTGACAGTAGGTGAGCCAATATTTATTTCCATATGGAGGCTGGGAATGGAAGGAATTATGAAGGAATGATGGGCAGAGATAACCAGGACTTCAGTCTTAGACAGGTTCAGTTGAAGGTGATGATCCTTCCATCCATGCAGACGGGTCAGAGAGGAAGGATGAAATTTGTGCAGCGATTGGGGGGTCGTCAATTGGGAATATAGGTAGAGCTGTGTATCATCTGAATAGCAGTGATACTAGAAGCTGTGTGAATGAATAATCTAGTCCAGAGAGGTAGTGCAGTTGGCAAAGAGAAGCAGCCCAAGTACAGAGCCCTGGGGCACCCCTCATGGAGGAATGATGTAATGAAGAAGTTTTCCCCTGTCATAACACTTTAAAAGGAACACCCGGTACAGTATGAACAGAACCAAAAATCCACTGATCCTGAGATGTCCAAGGTTTAGAGTATAGATAGCAGCATGTTGTGGTTAACGGTATCGAAGGCAGCAGGTAGGTGAAAAAGGAAAACACAGGATTGACCTGCTGCTTTCGCTGTTCTTTGGGTTTCTGTCACAGACAGCAGAGATGTTTAAGGGAGATGGACCTTTTTAATTCCAGACTGATTTATATCAAGGATGTTGTGAGAATAGCATGGCCTGTTTAGGAACTCATGTTCAATAACCTTTTTTTTATTTTAGAGAAGTTAACAAACCTTTAACATATAAACATTTTTCCTAAATCCACTCTTTGTAGTAATACCACTTCTGACCACATGAGCGCCTACAGTGTGCTGTTGACAAGAGGACCATTCAAAATAATGTGCTGATGAGTGGCAACCAAGCGCCAACCATCTCAATTCTAGGTGTAGTCTCACGAGGAACAAAGAATGGTTGCAGTTCCTTGACTGGCCACTAGAGGCTGGTTGACCTCCATGTTAAACTGTCTTTAAAATATCTTACTTTAGATTGAAAATAAACATAATTATGGCCTTAATCGTTTTGGTCTCAATCGTTCAACTTCCCCAACATGTTTAGCGGTGTATTGCTTGTAAACGTCTGACAGCGGCTCTGCAGATATGTCGGCGGATTTGACTGTAGGAGCTAAGAGCCAAGGCTAACTTTGATTGACATGCAGTAGATGTGTTCCTGTCGCCTTCTCGAGCAGCCATCAGGTCATGTGACCAAATGCTTCATCCATTGTTTTAGATGTCTGTGGTCCGTCATTTGTCCCACTAGAAGTGCATCTCGTTGTGTCTTACACCAGGATCTTTCACATGTACGTGAGATGTGCTGCCTCCCAGTGGCCAGAATGAAAACATTCAGCTCTTGACCTGTTGAAGTCTTTCTGAGGGTGCTTACTGCGTGTTCTGAGTTGATCCTGCATCATTTACTGAACATGAGCAAATTTACGTCACAGCTGTTTTTTAACTCCTCGGTGAACTTTTTCTCCTCCAGGTGTTCCAGACAGGAAGCATGTGACAAGGGGGAGGAGCCTCAGCATTTCAACACCCGTCTGGATCAGTGTGTGTCCATCTCTGTCACCCCGAACAACATGTCGGTCACCTCCCTTGCCACACAGGTGCTCACACACACACACGGATGATGTGAAGTTCAGCTCCCATTCAGAACCTCTATTAGAAATCAGCTGATTTGAAATGGCTGTTCCTTTTATCTGTGTCTAGTTGAGCATTCGGGTCCAGAATGTTCCGGCGCTCACAGGAGGTGTTTCCTGTGTGTTCGAGGACCTTACTGAGACACCTGGCGAGGTGATGGCTAAAGGTCACGTGATGTGTACGTCACCATCGCTGAAAGACCTGCCAACACACACACACTCCCACGGTGAGACGAAAACACTTTGTACTGTGTCATTTTAAGCCTCTTTTGACTCCCACTTTTGTTTTGTCTGGTTGTTGACTTCAGTTTCTGTTACATCATGATGTTAATTGACATGAGCTGATCAGTGTGATGCCGTCTTCAGGTGAGAAGAGAGTGGTGCAGCTTAGTCTTCGCTCCACGGAGACCGGACACCAGTTCATCTCCACCAGCATTGTCTACTACAACTGCTCAGTCCTCAGCTCGTGAGTGTGACCCCCCAGCTATTCCTCCTTACCTCCTATGTGTCTCCTCAGCTCCTAAGTCCCTTTCTGTTCCCTCATTTGCTTCTTCTTTGTCTCCTTTATCCTGAAGCCTTCATGTGAGATCAGGTGACTGAGTCCCAACCAATCAAAGCCTCTCCTTTATCCCTCTCAGGTGTACTTCCTGTGTCAGCAGTGAGTTCCAGTGTACTTGGTGCAAATACCGTCATGTCTGCACCAACAACCCGCAGGACTGCTCCTTCCAGGAGGGACGAGTCAAGAACATGGAGGTACATTGTCTCACACATTCACACACAGCCACTGCTCCTTAAATCCAGTGTTTATACTAAAATCAAAGGATTTTTCCTCGCAGGGACAGTTAGTGTGATCTGAAGGGAGGCAGGTCTCCACAATGTAACTAAAACAAGTACAGAGTGTTTTGTGTGTGCAGTGAAAGGACAGCAGCTACACAAATGAAACATCAGATCAAGGTCCAATGTGTCCTTGCAGCCCAATTTGCCTTCTCCCACTAGATGATACCTGAGAACTTGGTGAACCCAGACACCCTTTCAGGAGCGCTGGACATCATCTGTCGGTTCCGATGGCTTTCACATTAAGGAAACAACAAGACCAACACACATGGCTTCTTCTTTAGCTTGTCTGCAGCACAGAGAAGAGATGTTGACATTACCAACTTTGTTTTAGTTTGACAGCACTGCAAACATCAGCATACAATTTTATTTATTTATTTATTTTTTTTGAATGAAGATTACCGTAATTCACTGAAGCCACATCACACTGCACAGGTCAATGATTAGAGGTGTCGTCATTTTTTAATTTGCATTTACTGATTCAGTTCTAGATCCACCTTTACCACACATAGATGTGGAGGAACTTTGGCGTCACAGATGACTTCACACTTCTGGACAACAAACTTCTCTGTATACTAACGTGTCCAGGTCCTGTAGCTGCAAAACTACCTCAGACCATCACACCTCCACCGCCATGCTTGACAGTGGGTCTGAGGTGTTCCTGCGGAAGTGCTGTGATTTGTTTTCTCCAAACATGGGTCTGGTAATAAAGACCAAACATCTCCACTCTGGTCTCATCTGTCCAGAGGACGTTGGTCCAGAAGTCTGCTGGTTTGTTCAGATGCAGTTTTGTGAAGCTCAGTGGTGCTTCCATGTTTGTGTAAGACAGAAGAGGTTTTCTCCTGGAAACTCTTCCAAACAAACTGTCCTGGTTCATCTTCTTGTAATTGTGCTGTCATGGACTTTAACATCTAACATGCTCAGTGATGCTCTGCCAAGGGAACAGACTGAGGTTCTTCTTAAGTTCTCAGCATGATGGACATTTATAAAGTTAAAGCTTAAGAGAATTCACTTTTATTTTTTGTTTAGTGATTCGTTCCAAAAAATATTTTTCTAGCCCCAGATAATGTAGGAGAAATGGAAGCATGTCCAGTCTTCCTCCTCCACTCCTGCCACTGTGGCCGTTGACCACATCAAGCGTCGTTCTAAGGCTCTTCCTTTTGTTTATGACAAACATTTTATGTTAATGAGTTTTACCATTTTTTTTTTACCAGTTACCATTTTTGATGGACCATCTTTGATGGGCCATCTTTGATGAACCATCTGCGATGAACCATCTTTGATGGGCCATGTTTGAAGGACCATCTTTGATGGGCCATCTTCAATGAGCCATCTTTGAATGACCATCTTTGAAGGCCCATCTTCGAGGAACCATCTTCGAAGGACCATCTTTAAATACCATTTTTGATGGACCATCTTTGATGGACCATCTTTGATGGACCATCTTTGAAGGCCCATCTTCGAGGAACCATCTTCGAAGGACCATCTTTAAATACCATTTTTGATGGACCATCTTTGATGGACCATCTTTGATGGTCCATCTTCGATGAACCATCTTTGATGGACCATCTTTGATGGGCCATGTTTGAAGGACCATCTTTGATGGTCCATCTTCGATGAACCATCTTCAAAGGACCATCTTTAAATACCATCTTCAATGAACCATCTTTGAATGACCATTATTGACGTACCATCTTCAAAGTACCATTTTCGATGGACCGTCTTTGAAGGACCATCTTTGATGAACCATCTTCGATGGACCATCTTTGATGGGCCATGTTTGAAGGACCATCTTTGATGGGCCATCTGCGATGAACCATCTTCGAAGGACCATCTTTAAATACCATCTTTGATGGGCCATCTTCAATGAACCATCTTTGAATGACCATCTTTGATGGACCATCTTTGAAGGCCCATCTTCGATGAACCATCTTCGAAGGACCATTTTCGATCGACCGTCTTTGAAGGACCATCTTTGATGGACCATCTTCGATGGGCCATCTTTGATGGACCATCTTTCATGGGCCATGTTTGAAGGACCATCTTTGATGGTCCATCTTCGATGAACCATCTTCGATGGACCATCTTTGATGGGCCATGTTTGAAGGACCATCTTTGATGGTCCATCTTCGATGAACCATCTTCGATGGACCATCTTTGATGGGCCATGTTTGAAGGACCATCTTTGATGAACCATCTTCGATGGACCATCTTTGATGGGCCATGTTTGAAGGACCATCTTTGATGGTCCATCTTCGATGAACCATCTTCGATGGACCATCTTTGATGGGCCATGTTTGAAGGACTATCTTTGATGGTCCATCTTTGATGAACCATCTTCGATGGACCATCTTTCATGGGCCATGTTTGAAGGACCATCTTTGATGGTCCATCTTCGATGAACCATCTTCGAAGGACCATCTTTAAATGCCATTTTTGATGGCCCATCTTTGATGGGCCATCAAAAATGTATCGTTGGTTCTGAGGCTGAGGAGCTTGCGGACACCCTCGTCTGTTAATACTCTGATCAGGTGTTTCCTGGTGGATTGCGCTCTTATTTTGATGTCAACATCTCGTCCTGCACCAACCGGTTTACACCAGAGCCGATCCGTGTTTCAGGTGGGTGATAGAGGCGCCGGCTCGACACCCGACCCCGCCAAAGACGGAACGCTGGTTTTGGATTAGAAACACAGCCCTTCTGTAAATGTAAAAGGAGCTTTTCTAAAACGCTTGCAGGCGTCTGTTGAAGGCGGGGTTGCTGTGTTGCTATGACCCTTTATTACGTCCGTATACTACCACTGTTGCATAATGCATTAGTGAAACGAGCACTTTATTTTTGATTGCAGTCAATTTATTACACATAACAACTAAAACATCTGAGTTACTAGTTTGGAGCCTTATTTTATAAAGCATGATATTCATATTATTAGTTATGTTTGGATTAATGTAAAACTGACACTAAGTATTGGTTTGCATTTGGGAATGTTGTGGATGTGTTTGGGAATATCTGGTTTGTACAACTAACATCGCCTGCTGGACACTTATTGACTCCCCGTTGTTTATCTGTCATGAATTTAACGGCCCTATTTCTGGAATTACATGTACGTTAACTCATGTATTTTGATGAGGTATTTCTGTTTTCTGACCTCGGTAAAACGCGGTGTATCAGTGTCTCTAAATTGAGCAGCTTTTCAGTGATTTTCTGCAGGACGGAGCAGCGATGGAGGTCAGAGCTGCTGCCTCTCCGTTATTACATGGCTGAGCAAACAACAGTAAAGCTTAAGGTCAACAGCGAAGGGTGGAAACACACACTCTCTCCGTTTAAATCTGTCCTTGCTGATGCGTTCAAGGACTGTGTGACTGATGGGATTTAGGAGTGGGCTGCTGAGAGCAGCTCTCGGAGATGGACCCAGCTCTGCTGTAAACGTTTCCTGTGTCAGAAATGTTCCCGTCGGAGGCGGTTTGCACATGAAGAAAATGCGTTTTCATCTTTTTTCCAGGATGTTTTCTGTTTCCGTTTGTTACTTTACAGCATCAGTTTCCATCAGACTGGTCACAGTCCTTTTCTTTTATTTTTCTTTACTGTCCCGGTGTTTTTGGGCGTTCAGGCTCACCGTACGAACACACTTACATGCATATTGATGTTGTTTTTAATGTGACCAGGAACTAAAGCTACCAATCTAAAATGTGTTGAGTTGTCTTGTCTAGAACGCTGACAAATCATATGTTACATAGATTTGCTCATAAAACTAATTTTAAAGCATTTAAATAATCAACTTCCATGAAAGTCAGACCATTTTACAGCTAATCACAGCTTTTGACCCCTCAGGGACTCTGTCCATGACTAGTCTCTGGTGGTTTTCACGTAAAGGCAGTCAGGTTTTCCTGCTTTGTTTTGACGACGGCTCTGAGGTTTAACGTGACGGCAGCTGTTTTCGTGCGGCAGCAGTGCACATTTCACAGAATATCAAAAAGACTTTAAGCAGCCACACCCAGAGCAAACTGGACTTTTCAGTGGAAATGATTTATATTTACAGTATAGAAGTGCTGTTTATGAGGTATTTATCCTCAGGAGGTGGGGCCACGCCCCCCGCCACAGACTAACCGGTCACGTGTCTCTAACGAGCTCGACTGCTCGCCATCAGCTCCTCGTCTCATTAGCGGAGACGTCGGCGAGCTGGGATCCAGTTGTTTGGACGTCTTGCTGACTTGATTGGTGCTCGGTGTCATTACAGCGCGACAGTAACGAACTCTGATTGGCTAATTAGTTAATGGAAGATGAATAGCTACTTAATTGACATGAAAGTGTCCAATCCCTGCAATTAATGTTAATTACCAGGCAATTAGGCAAAGACAAGAGAGGAAGGGAGAGAGAGAGAGTAGGGAGGGAAGAGCACCTCAGAGGAGAAAGGGAAGGCTTGATTCTTTTCATTGAACCGTTATTCAGGCAGGAAACATCTTCTGTCAGTGACGCGCTGCAGAGACGGTGCTGTGACCACGGATTCATCCCCAGCAGAGAGGTAAAGTCAGCACAACGAGAAGAGTTGTGACAAGAAGACATTTGATTGCTGTTCTTCTACTACCTGGATCATGTCCCGTCATATCCATGATGGGACTGATGAATGTAGGGCACCAGACCAGCCGGAAGGTCATCTTAGGTCCTCTGAAGACCATTACCACCTAAACACAATTCCAACGCTAAATGTCTATATGAACATCTCTGGGAACCCACCAGGAGCACCACAACATTCCTGCGCCGCAGAAGCTGCTGTCAATACACCACCAGTACAATCACCACCACCATCAACATCATTACCACCATCATTACCACCACCACCATCAATACCACCACCAACATCATTACCACCACCATCATCATTAGCACCACCAACATCATTACCACCACCAACATCATTACCACCACCATCATCATTACCACCACCACCATCATTACCACCACCAACATCATTAC
>CM026204.1:1267295-1281713 GCA_014839995.1 Xenentodon cancila | reverse complement strand
GGACCACCAGCAGGACCACAACACCAGCAGCAGGACCACACAACCAGCAGGACCACCAGCAGGACCACCAGGACCACCGCAGGACACCACCACCACCAGCAGGACCACCAGCAGGACCACCATCAGGACCACCACCACCACCAGCAGGACCCACCACCACCACAGCAGGACCCACCAGCAGACCACAACCACCACCAGTCATTACCACCAGCAGTACCACCACCAGTACAAGCACCACCACCATCAGTACCACCACCACCACCATCAGTACCACCAACCACCACCATCATTACCACCACTATCACCATAATTGCCACCATCATTACCACCATCATTACCCACCATCATTACCACCATCATTACCACCATCATTGCCACCATCATTACCACCATCATTACCACCACCACCACCATCATTACCACCATCATTACCACCATCATTACCACCATTCATTACCACCACCACCATCATTACCACCATCATACCACCACAACGGGGTCTCTCACGATGCTGAGGGCTTTGGAGTCAGACGGGTCTGTAAATGTCCTGAAGTGAGGAGAGAGAGACAGCAACCATCTTCTCAGCTGCTTTCACGACACGTTGGAACACACACACAAACACACACTGGACTCCACTGTGCTTCTGCCTGCTACCTGTGGAGCTAATGGCCCTCTAGTCACTCACAAGACAATTAATTACCGCGGTGACACTCGTTAATAAAGGTTTCACACTGCTGAGACTTTGTGTGTGAGTGTGTGTGAACATCTGTGCTTTTTCGTGTAGATGGACTTTATCTCAGGACTAGTGACCAACTGATGAGTTTGGAAGCTTTAGGAGTTCCGGCCGTGAGATGAAGATTTCTCTGGTCAGGTATAAACTGTACGAAGAGGGTTGGGCAACCCTTTTATGATGTCATCCACAGGTTTTCTGAAGGCTGTTGTTATCTTCTAACACCATGTTCGTAGGTACTGACTCCGCCCACCCCCCAGATTTAGAATATTTGAGATTGCCTGGATTAACCGCAGCTAAACTATGACACAAACTACTATTATATATATATATATATATTTATTTAAAGAAGACAGCAATGATTGCTGTCTTCATCTTGTGGACTGCCCAGGTCTTGGTCCAGACCGTGGTCCAGATCGTGGTCAGGGTCAGGGTCAGGGTTTGGCTCCTCCCCCAGCCAAACACATCTAACTGGTCGGTGCATTCATTAGCACCATCTAGTGTCCTTTGGCCATGTCAGTTGGGATCAGGTCTGGAGTGTCCAAATGTTCCGGACGAACACTGTCTCACTGGTCTCAGCCAGCAGGAACCAGGCATGAAACACATTTTTCCTCACTTGCTGCGTTTATCTTCATCTATCTACTAACAGATAAATCCCTCTCTGTGTCTCTGCAGGGCTGTCCTCAGATCCTCCCCACTGCTGACATCCTGGTTCCTGCCGGGATGGTCCGTCCAATCACACTGCGAGCTCGTAACCTCCCCCAGCCGCAGTCGGGCCAGAAGAACTACGAGTGTGTGTTCAACATCCAGGGAAAAGTGCAGCGGATCCCTGCTGTGCGCTTCAACTCCTCCTGCATCCAGTGTCAGAACACCTCGGTGAGACGCACTACACTACCCAGCAGGCACTGCTTCTTAGAACGCCTTAACACTACCTTTGTACACAACTCTGCTTTTTCTGTCAAGTAGCACTTCATCCTCACAGCTGTCTATTTGTGCGATTTGTTTCCAGGTTCAGTTAGTTAAAACGCTTGATGATTTTTTTCATACTCAAAGGCGTGCCTCCTGGTGATATTTCATGACTCTCCCGTGTAAGCTGGAAAAGAGGTTTAATAAAGAGGTGCTCAGTTTCACCTCTGGTACCTGTCCAGAAGCTTTACAGCCAGACGTCCAACAAACGAGCTCAGCTGCTGAATTCCTTCCAAACGCGTCAGGATCAGGATCAGATTCACAAAGTGAACGTTTACAACTCGACAAACCGCCAAAACAAAGTTCACAGTGGGGCGTCCCCGCGTGGTAAAGGCTGCTGAAGAAAACATGATCATTCATGTTACTACATTAAGAACTGATGTCCAGGAACTATCGTCTTTCTTCTGCTCACTTTTTCTGAGACATTGATTATTATTTTATTACTTATTTTATTACTTCTAAGCTGCACTAAACTGGTCCTCATGAACAAACATCTCCAGATGTCTCAGGTCTGAAGGTTTCTCCTCCAGACTGCAGGTTCCAGATGTTTCCACAGATGTTCCTCAGGATGTAGATCAGGACTCATAGAAGGACCCTTCAGAATAGTCCAGTGTTTGGTTCTGAGTGTTTCTTGGCTGGTTTTAGTTGTGTGTTGTTTGGTCGTTATCCTTTTGGAGGACCACGACCTGCGACTAAGACCAAACTTTCTGACACCACATTTGTCTCCAGAACATCTTGATGGTCTTGAGGTTTCATTGTAGCTTCACAGATTCAAGCCCCCCCGAACCAGCAGAGAGCTCCAGAACAGAACCGAGCCTCCTCCATGTTTCACAGGAGATACAGTCTTCTTTTCTTTGAAGGCTTCATTTTTGAGTCTGTGACCATAGAGATGATGTGACTCATCAAAAAGCTCCAGTTTGTCTCATCTGTCCAGAGGACGTTCTCCCAGAACCTTTGTAGTTTGTCAATATGCAGGATGTTCCTTCAACAGTGGAGTCCTCCTCGGTGGTCCACTCTGGTTCCAACAGTGATGGATGCTGTGATCTGACACTGATGGAACTTGACCTTGGAGTTCACCTTGAATCTCTTTGGTTTCCATTCGTATTATCGTCTCTTCAGTTCATCATCAGTTGTCCTCTTGTGTCCACGTCCAGGGAGGTCGTCTTCAGTCCTGTGGAGCCTGACCTTCTGAGTGAACATGAACATCCAGCTGCTTGGAGATGTTCTTCTAGCCTTCAACATGCTGGTCTAGAAGGTTCTTCCTGATGACCTCAGACAACTGTCTGGTCCATGTTCAGGGTGCTGGACACCACGATACCAGACAGCAGAGACACTTTTAACCCTTTAAACTGTCACACTGACTGACTGAAGCCACCTGAGATGTTCAGTTTACGTGTCACTCAGGTTAAATCATTTTGCATCTTTTCTTGCGTCCAGGACGGTTTCACTAGTTTGGTTTGGATTTGTCGTCTGATTTTTAGTACATTGTTGTGTATTATTACTTTTGTCAGTTTCAAGGGGCCATCATGGGTTTTTCTCTCTTTAATGGAAGAATACCAACAATTTTGTCCATGCGTGCGTATGTCCATCGCGTCCTTACGCCTCCTGCGCTCCTTCGTGCTTGCGGTTGGGGTCTTCTTTGGCATGTTTCCTCACTACGATGGCGTCTCCACAGTCTTTGTGAAGACTTTCACTGACACAGTTTACAAGTCCTTCACCCTGACCTGAACATCGGTCCTCAGAAAGACACGTATTTAACAGCACACAGGCTCCACAGATTGATTATTGTCCTCTGCGTAGAATACACTCGCCATTTACTGTCATTCGTTCTGATAACACACACACACCAAATGTTGTCCGTCTGCTCGCACTCATTTCCTGTCCTTCATCTGTCTCCCTGTCGGCGACGCTGCCCCAAAGACACCTCGCACACACAAACACATGCACTGACATAGCGCCGCTACAGCAGACAACACACATGCACACAAACGCACACACACACAGATGGTTGCTGTGTGTCTGAATTTAATTAAGTTCCCATTCCCAGTGGAAATTGGCCATCGCACACAAACATGCACAGAATTTCAGTTGTCGTCTCCTGTCCCACAGTCTAAGATAATTTGTAATGGGGGAATTTTAAACCCTCTTTCTGTGGGGGTTTTTGAGCTGATGTTGTTTTGAGGAAGTCTTGTTTTCCTTCCAGTTTTGCAGTGTGGAGTTTGCCAGAATGGTTTGGGACATGTTCTGGCTTCCCAGGCAGCAACTTTGAAGAGGAACCCTGTTTGAGTTGTGTTTACAGCCGCAGTTTCACAGCGATTGAGTTTGACTCAATCAGTCAGATCTTTTGAGTTGGAACATATATCAGAGTCACGTTTACTTGTAACATGTTGTAGCTCAATCACTGAACAGTCTGGCCAAGTGAGAACATTTAAAATAAAAAAACAGGAGTCTTCATGCAAAGCCTTGTGGTACGCCAGCGTCTAAGTACATTTACTTACATTTACTACATTTATTAATGGTAATTTCAAAGGTCTGTAACTCATCTACATCAGTAGTTCCCAACCCCGGTCCTCGTTGTACCCCTGCCCTGCATGTTATAGATGTCTTCTTGCTTCAACACACCTGATTCTATTTATAGGCCGTCCTCAGCTTGTCATCAAGGTGTGTCCAAGTCTGTTAACAACACACATTTATCAGGGTGTGCTGAAAAGCAGGGAAGCATCTAAAACCTGCAGGGCTGGGGTACACGAGGACCGGGGCTTGGGAAAACCTGATCTACATCATCATTAGCAGCAACAGCCTCAGGTTCATCTTCATCTTCAGAACTGTTGTACGCCTATCCAACAGCGTCCAGAGGCAGTCTGGAAATCAAAGTCCAATCCAGGGGAACTGGAATCATTCTTTGGCTCAAAGAGGAAAAGAAAAAGGATTCCTGCTCAGGCTACAATAAACAGTATATGGAGAGAAATAAAACGTTTCCCAAGTTAACGCCTCAGTATTTTGTGAAGCAGGAGTTTGTGGTTTGTCGGTTGAAGAGAGATGCTTTCATGAATTCTGGATTTGTTAGTGTGCACGTGTAAACATGGGAAAGCAGCTGTCTACGCCTGCCAACATGTCTGCAGCTCGCTGGTCAACACGCTGCAGGAGCGTGAACATGCCTGTCGTTAATCTGCTCCGTCTGGACGTGATGGACGGTCATGTGATGAAGAGAACATGTGATAGATTAAAGCCTGATGTGAGCTGTCAGTGGCTGGTAAATGATGCCATGTTTCCCTTCTCCCTCCTCATTTAGAAGAACACCTCCTCATTTATCCCGCCATCTTCACCTCCAGTTATTCCACAGGGACTTCAGCTAATTCCCTCCTGCTCTACACGATCTTTTCTATTTTTTGTTTCTTCTTCTTCTTCTCTTCCTTCTGCTCATCATTTTTCTTCTCTTTCTTCAATCCCATTTCTTCAACTGCCTCTCTGTGATACAGAACGTGAAGGTAGAAATACTTTTAAGGTAATGATCAACACATGTTCAAAGTACAAACATTTTTCCTCATAACACAACAGTAGACTGAACTGTTTGTTGACTAGAGGAGCTGGAACCAGGACTAGAAGAGCTGGAACCAGGACTAGAGGAGCTGGAACCAGGACTAGAGGAGCTGGAACCAGGACTAGAGGAGCTGGAACCAGGACTAGAAGAGCTGGAACCAGGACTAGAGGAGCTGGAACCAGGACTAGAGGAGCTGGAACCAGGACTAGAGGAGCTGGAACCAGGACTAGCAGAACTGAAACCAGGACTAGATAAGCTGGAACCAGGACTAGAGAAGCTGAAACCAGGACTAGAGGAGCTGGAACCAGGACTAGAGGAGCTGGAACCAGGACTAGAGGAGCTAAAACCAGGACTAGAGGAGCTGAAACCAGGACTAGAGGAGTTGGAACCAGGACTAGAGGAACTGAAACCAGGACTAGATAAGCTGGAACCAGGACTAGAGGAACTGGAACCAGGACTAGAGAAGCTGAAACCAGGACTAGCAGAACTGAAACCAGGACTAGATAAGCTGGAACCAGGACTAGAGAAGCTGAAACCAGGACTAGAGGAGCTGGAACCAGGACTAGAGGAGCTGGAACCAGGACTAAAGGAGCTGAAACCAGGACTAGAGGAGTTGGAACCAGGACTAGAGGGGCTGGAACCAGGACTAGAGGAACTGGAACCAGGACTAGAGGAACTGGAACCAGGACTAGAGGAGCTGAAACCAGGACTAGATAAGCTGGAACCAGGACTAGAGGAGCTGGAACCAGGACTAGAGGAACTGGAACCAGGACTAGCAGAACTGAAACCAGGACTAGATAAGCTGGAACCAGGACTAGAGGAGTTGGAACCAGGACTAGAGGGGCTGGAACCAGGACTAGAGGAACTGGAACCAGGACTAGAGGAGCTGGAACCAGGACTAGAGGAGCTGGAACCAGGACTAGAGGAACTGGAACCAGGACTAGCAGAACTGGAACCAGGACTAGATAAGCTGGAACCAGGACTAGAGGAGCTGGAACCAGGACTAGAGGAACTGGAACCAGGACTAGAGAAGCTGAAACCAGGACTAGATAAGCTGGAACCAGGACTAGAGGAGCTGGAACCAGGACTAGAGGAACTGGAACCAGGACTAGAGGAACTGAAACCAGGACTAGATAAGCTGGAACCAGGACTAGAGGAGCTGGAACCAGGACTAGAGGAACTGGAACCAGGACTAGAGGAGCTGGAACCAGGACTAGAGGAGCTGAAACCAGGACTAGAGGAGCTGAAACCAGGACTAGAGGAACTGAAACCAGGACTAGAGGAACTGAAACCAGGACTAGATAAGCTGGAACCAGGACTAGAGGAGCTGGAACCAGGACTAGAGGAACTGGAACCAGGACTAGAGAAGCTGAAACCAGGACTAGCAGAACTGAAACCAGGACTAGATAAGCTGGAACCAGGACTAGAGAAGCTGAAACCAGGACTAGAGGAGCTGGAACCAGGACTAGAGGAGCTGAAACCAGGACTAGAGGAGCTGAAACCAGGACTAGAGGAGTTGGAACCAGGACTAGAGGAGTTGGAACCAGGACTAGAGGAGCTGGAACCAGGACTAGATAAGCTGGAACCAGGACTAGAGGAGCTGGAACCAGGACTAGAGGAACTGAAACCAGGACTAGAGGTGCTGGAACCAGGACTAGAGGTGCTGGAACCAGGACTAGAGGTGCTGGAATTAGGACTAGCAGAACTGAAACCAGGACTAGAGGAGCTGGAACCAGGACTAGAGGAGCTGGAACCAGGACTAGAGGAACTGGAATCAGGACTAGAGGAACTACAACCAGGACTAGAGGAGCTGGAACCAGGACCAGAGGAGCTGGAACCAGGATCAGAGGAGCTGGAACCAGGACTAGAGGAACTGAAACCAGGACTAGAGGTGCTGGAACCAGGACTAGAGGTGCTGGAATTAGGACTAGCAGAACTGAAACCAGGACTAGATAAGCTGGAACCAGGACTAGAGGAGCTGGAACCAGGACTAGAGGAGCTGAAACCAGGACTAGCAGAACTGAAACCAGGGCTAGATAAGCTGGAACCAGGACTAGCAGAACTGAAACCAGGACTAGAGGAGCTGGAACCAGGACTAGAGGAGCTGGATCCAGGACTAGAGGAGCTGAAACCAGGACTAGAGGAGCTGAAACCAGGACTAGAGGAACTGAAACCAGGATCAGAGGAGCTGGAACCAGGACTAGAGGAGCTGGAACCAGGACTAGAGGAGCTGGAACCAGGACTAGAGGAGCTGAAACCAGGACTAGAGGTGCTGGAACCAGGACTAGCAGAACTGAAACCAGGACTAGAGGAGCTGGAACCAGGACTAGAGGAGCTGGAACCAGGACTAGAGGAACTGGAACCAGGACTAGAGGAACTAGAACCAGGACTAGAGGAGCTGGAACCAGGACCAGAGGAGCTGGAACCAGGATCAGAGGAGCTGGAACCAGGACTAGCAGGACTGAAACCAGGATCAGAGGAGCTGGAACCAGGACTAGAGGAGCTGGAACAAGGACTAGAGGAGCTGAAACCAGGACTAGAGGAACTGAAACCAGGATCAGAGGAGCTGGAACCAGGACTAGAGGAACTGGAACCAGGACTAGAGGAACTAGAACCAGGACTAGAGGAGCTGGAACCAGGACCAGAGGAGCTGGAACCAGGATCAGAGGAGCTGGAACCAGGACTAGAGGAACTGAAACCAGGACTAGAGGTGCTGGAACCAGGACTAGAGGTGCTGGAATTAGGACTAGCAGAACTGAAACCAGGACTAGATAAGCTGGAACCAGGACTAGAGGAGCTGGAACCAGGACTAGAGGAGCTGAAACCAGGACTAGCAGAACTGAAACCAGGGCTAGATAAGCTGGAACCAGGACTAGCAGAACTGAAACCAGGACTAGAGGAGCTGGAACCAGGACTAGAGGAGCTGGATCCAGGACTAGAGGAGCTGAAACCAGGACTAGAGGAGCTGAAACCAGGACTAGAGGAACTGAAACCAGGATCAGAGGAGCTGGAACCAGGACTAGAGGAGCTGGAACAAGGACTAGAGGAGCTGAAACCAGGACCAGAGGAGCTGGAACCAGGATCAGAGGAGCTGGAACCAGGACTAGCAGGACTGAAACCAGGATCAGAGGAGCTGGAACCAGGACTAGAGGAGCTGGAACAAGGACTAGAGGAGCTGAAACCAGGACTAGAGGAACTGAAACCAGGATCAGAGGAGCTGGAACCAGGACTAGAGGAACTGGAACCAGGACTAGAGGAACTAGAACCAGGACTAGAGGAGCTGGAACCAGGACCAGAGGAGCTGGAACCAGGATCAGAGGAGCTGGAACCAGGACTAGAGGAACTGAAACCAGGACTAGAGGTGCTGGAACCAGGACTAGAGGTGCTGGAATTAGGACTAGCAGAACTGAAACCAGGACTAGATAAGCTGGAACCAGGACTAGAGGAGCTGGAACCAGGACTAGAGGAGCTGAAACCAGGACTAGCAGAACTGAAACCAGGGCTAGATAAGCTGGAACCAGGACTAGCAGAACTGAAACCAGGACTAGAGGAGCTGGAACCAGGACTAGAGGAGCTGGATCCAGGACTAGAGGAGCTGAAACCAGGACTAGAGGAGCTGAAACCAGGACTAGAGGAACTGAAACCAGGATTAGAGGAGCTGGAACCAGGACTAGAGGAGCTGGAACAAGGACTAGAGGAGCTGAAACCAGGACTAGAGGAGCTGAAACTAGGACTAGAGGAGCTGGAACCAGGACTAGATAAGCTGGAACCAGGACTAGAGGAGCTGGAACCAGGACTAGAGGAGCTGAAACCAGGACTAGAGGTGCTGGAACCAGGACTAGCAGAACTGAAACCAGGACTAGAGGAGCTGGAACCAGGACTAGAGGAGCTGGAACCAGGACTAGAGGAACTGGAACCAGGACTAGAGGAACTAGAACCAGGACTAGAGGAGCTGGAACCAGGACCAGAGGAGCTGGAACCAGGATCAGAGGAGCTGGAACCAGGACTAGCAGGACTGAAACCAGGATCAGAGGAGCTGGAACCAGGACTAGAGGAGCTGGAACAAGGACTAGAGGAGCTGAAACCAGGACTAGAGGAACTGAAACCAGGATCAGAGGAGCTGGAACCAGGACTAGAGGAACTGGAACCAGGACTAGAGGAACTAGAACCAGGACTAGAGGAGCTGGAACCAGGACTAGAGGTGCTGGAATTAGGACTAGCAGAACTGAAACCAGGACTAGATAAGCTGGAACCAGGACTAGAGGAGCTGGAACCAGGACTAGAGGAGCTGAAACCAGGACTAGCAGAACTGAAACCAGGGCTAGATAAGCTGGAACCAGGACTAGCAGAACTGAAACCAGGACTAGAGGAGCTGGAACCAGGACTAGAGGAGCTGGATCCAGGACTAGAGGAGCTGAAACCAGGACTAGAGGAGCTGAAACCAGGACTAGAGGAACTGAAACCAGGATCAGAGGAGCTGGAACCAGGACTAGAGGAGCTGGAACAAGGACTAGAGGAGCTGAAACCAGGACTAGAGGAGCTGAAACTAGGACTAGAGGAGCTGGAACCAGGACTAGATAAGCTGGAACCAGGACTAGAGGAGCTGGAACCAGGACTAGAGGAGCTGAAACCAGGACTAGAGGTGCTGGAACCAGGACTAGCAGAACTGAAACCAGGACTAGAGGAGCTGGAACCAGGACTAGAGGAGCTGGAACCAGGACTAGAGGAACTGGAACCAGGACTAGAGGAACTAGAACCAGGACTAGAGGAGCTGGAACCAGGACCAGAGGAGCTGGAACCAGGATCAGAGGAGCTGGAACCAGGACTAGCAGGACTGAAACCAGGACTAGATGAGTGTTGAAACTGTTGCCAGGCATCTTTGACCCCAGGGGGATCTGGCAGTGGTTACCATGGGAACCACAGAACCACTATCCAATGGTGCCCACCAGCTCAGAGACATTAAAGCCCAGCTGGAGAGTGACAGTAAGCAGAAAAAAGAAAAACTATGGAGGGAAAAGAAACAAGACTCTAAATGGTCTCGAGTTTATCATCCCAGCGGGAGAAATATTTTCCTCCGAATTACTGCAAATAACAAGCCAAGTGACACAAAACATACATCACACAATTACATCCGAGCGCTCAGCTGGTCCCAGGAAGCCAATAGACTCAAATGTGAGACTTTATGAAGACATGTAGAGGTGGCAGGTTGCTCTCAGCAGAGCTGTGAGGAGGACAAGAAGGACTTTTTGAGACTGGTTTAACCCACTCACACCTCCAGAAGGATGCACTTTAAATGACTTTTCTATGGATTGTGAGGAAACTTCTCCACTGTGGTCTCATCTGGCTGAAGGACGGTGTTTCAGCTCTGGTTGCAATGTTTCAATGCTCAGCAGCATCAAACGAGAGGACAGCCAGACAGAACGACAGACAGACAGACAAAGGGACAGACAGACAGACAGACAGACAGACAGACAGACAGACAGACAGACAGACAAAGGGACAGCCAGACAGAATGACAGACAGACAGACAAAGGGACAGACAGACAGAACGACAGACAGACAGACAAAGGGACAGACAGAGAGACAAAGGGACAGACAGACAGAACGACAGACAGACAGACAAAGGGACAGACAGACAGAACGACAGACAGACAGACAAAGGGACAGACAGACAGAACGACAGAGAGACAAAGGGACAGACAGACAGAACGACAGAGAGACAAAGGGACAGACAGACAGACAGACAGACAGACAGACAGACAGAACGACATACAGAACGACAGACAGACAGACAGACAGACTCGTCAGAATGAAAATGTAAGCTGACATTAGTTTGCATCATCGCCTTGGTGGGCGTGTTCCAGACAGCTTCTGCTCCACCCGTTTGCTGAAGTCACCTGTGGCACACTTGGCTTGGTCCAGAGCCTCCAAACTCGGCTTCAGCTCTTCAGAAACCTGTGGCTGATATCACAGAAGGTTTGTCCAGGGCTTTTTACAGCCATCAACAAGAAGAAGACGACGTGCTGAGCCTGTTCCAGTTTGCCCTCTTTCGTTTTTCTTTCCTTCTTTCTTGTGATTAAAGTCAGGAAAGAAACAACCAAACTCTCAGGTTTATAACTCCTGACGTCTTCACAGCGTGTGCCTTCAGGAGATCAGACTTGACATCAGTCGTTTCCAACAATAAAAGACAAAGGGATCAATGCCAGAAGTGATCACTATTAATCATTCCCTCTGCCTTTTCCATGTCTGTGTTCCCTCTGTGGTGTCTCCTTCACACTGGTAATACAATCCAGTCCGAACTTTATTTATTCCCAGAGGGGGAATAAGGAACTGTTAAAGACCTCACACGTGCACAAACACACATCTTTTGTGTCTGTCAGTGCATCGTCATGGTTCGGTTGTGTTGTGAGTGTGTTGAGGGTAGACGGGTCGGCGTGGCTGTTGGAGCAGCAGATGAGCGCTGCGTTCAGCAGCATCGCTGCTCATCATCATCTGAGGAGTCAGGAAGTGTTCAGCAGCACTTCGTCCATGTAACCCTGTGTGTGTGTGTGTGTGTGTGTGTGTGTGTGTGTGTGTGTGTGTGTGTGTGTGTGTGTGTGTGTGTGTGTGTGAGAGAGAGAGGATGAGTTATGATGCTGCTCTGCTGGGCTCAGCTGGCTGCTTTTAATGGAAAATGAGGGCATTAGAGACACAGCTCTCTGTAGATTGGTTCTGGTATTTCACATATTTCAGCTGTGTGGTCATCACTCAACACACACACACACACACATCTGTTCTGCCTTTGCGAGGACCTTCAGTGCATGCACAGGCTGATCACCTGAGCCATCGCAACATCAGCCTGCTTCAGACCTGAACCTGAAGCTGTCCTCTGTCCAACCCGGTGGACACAAAGTCCTCACCTTGTCCTCACTGCTTGTTTGGTTCTGCTCACTTTTTATCAACCCAAGAAGAGAGTTTATCTTCATTAACCCTAAAAACCTGTCGCACAACTTACCAGTCTTGATTAAACCCAGAAGTAAAAAGACTGGTTTAATCCCTATTAGTCCCAGTTTCATCTCCGTTAGTCCCAGTTTCATCTCTGTTAGTCCCAGTTTCATCTCCGTTAGTCCCAGTTTCATCTCCGTTAGTCCCAGTTTCATCTCCGTTAGTCCCAGTTTCATCTCCGTTAGTCCCAGTTTCATCTCCGTTAGTCCCAGTTTCATCTCTGTTAGTCCCAGTTTCATCTCCGTTAGTCCCAGTTTCATCTCTGTCAGTCCCAGTTTCATCTCCGTTAGTCCCAGTTTCATCTCTGTTAGTCCCAGTTTCATGTCTGTTAGTCCCAGTTTCATCTCCGTTAGTCCCAGTTTCATGTCTGTTAGTCCCAGTTTCATCTCCGTTAGTCCCAGTTTCATCTCCGTTAGTCCCAGTTTCATCTCTGTTAGTTCCAATTTCATGTCTGTTAGTCCCAGTTTCATCTCTGTCAGTCCCAGTTTCATCTCTGTCAGTCCCAGTTTCATCTCCGTTAGTCCCAGTTTCATCTCCGTTAGTCCCAGTTTCATCTCTGTTAGTCCCAGTTTCATGTGTGTTAGTCCCAGTTTCATCTCCGTTAGTCCCAGTTTCATGTCTGTTAGTCCCAGTTTCATGTCTGTTAGTCCCAGTTTCATCTCCGTTAGTCCCAGTTTCATCTCTGTTAGTCCCAGTTTCATCTCCGTTAGTCCCAGTTTCATCTCCGTTAGTCCCAGTTTCATCTCTGTCAGTCCCAGTTTCATCTCCGTTAGTCCCAGTTTCATCTCTGTTAGTCCCAGTTTCATGTCTGTTAGTCCCAGTTTCATCTCCGTTAGTCCCAGTTTCATGTCTGTTAGTCCCAGTTTCATCTCCGTTAGTCCCAGTTTCATCTCCGTTAGTCCCAGTTTCATCTCTGTTAGTTCCAATTTCATGTCTGTTAGTCCCAGTTTCATCTCTGTCAGTCCCAGTTTCATCTCTGTCAGTCCCAGTTTCATCTCCGTTAGTCCCAGTTTCATCTCCGTTAGTCCCAGTTTCATCTCTGTTAGTCCCAGTTTCATGTGTGTTAGTCCCAGTTTCATCTCCGTTAGTCCCAGTTTCATGTCTGTTAGTCCCAGTTTCATCTCTGTTAGTCCCAGTTTCATGTCTGTTAGTCCCAGTTTCATCTCCGTTAGTCCCAGTTTCATGTCTGTTAGTCCCAGTTTCATGTCTGTTAGTCCCAGTTTCATCTCTGTTAGTCCCAGTTTCATGTCTGTTAGTCCCAGTTTCATCTCCGTTAGTTCCAGTTTCATGTGTGTTAGTTCCAGTTTCATCTCCGTTAGTCCCAGTTTCATCTCCGTTAGTTCCAGTTTCATGTGTGTTAGTTCCAGTTTCATGTGTGTTACTTCCAGTTTCATGTGTGTTAGTTCCAGTTTCATGTGTGTTAATCCCAGTTTCATGTCTGTTAGTCCCAGTTTCATGTCTTTTAGTCCCAGTTTCATCTCCGTTAGTCCCAGTTTTATCTCTTTTAGTCCCAGTTTCATGTCTGTTAGTCCCAGTTTCATCTCCGTTAGTCCCAGTTTCATGTGTGTTAGTCCCAGTTTCATCTCCGTTAGTCCCAGTTTCATGTCTGTTAGTCCCAGTTTCATCTCTGTTAGTCCCAGTTTCATGTCTGTTAGTCCCAGTTTCATCTCCGTTAGTCCCAGTTTCATGTCTGTTAGTCCCAGTTTCATGTCTGTTAGTCCCAGTTTCATCTCTGTTAGTCCCAGTTTCATGTCTGTTAGTCCCAGTTTCATCTCCGTTAGTTCCAGTTTCATGTGTGTTAGTTCCAGTTTCATCTCCGTTAGTCCCAGTTTCATCTCCTTTAGTTCCAGTTTCATGTGTGTTAGTTCCAGTTTCATGTGTGTTACTTCCAGTTTCATGTGTGTTAGTTCCAGTTTCATGTGTGTTAGTTCCAGTTTCATGTGTGTTAATCCCAGTTTCATGTCTGTTAGTCCCAGTTTCATGTCTTTTAGTCCCAGTTTCATCTCCGTTAGTTCCAGTTTTATCTCTTTTAGTCCCAGTTTCATGTCTGTTAGTCCCAGTTTCATCTCCGTTAGTCCCAGTTTCATGTCTTTTAGTCCCAGTTTCATGTTTGTTAGTCCCAGTTTCATCTCCGTTAGTTCCAGTTTCATGTGTGTTAGTTCCAGTTTCATCTCCGTTAGTCCCAGTTTCATCTCCG
>CM026204.1:1262295-1264795 GCA_014839995.1 Xenentodon cancila | reverse complement strand
CTGGTCTGACTGAGGCTGGGCAGTTGGTTGGACCACGACCACTTTAGCTCAGGCACCACAAGATACTTGGCGCAGCTTGACCAGGCGCCAAACGTCTCACTTCTGCACAAAGAACGAAGATTGGTTGCAGTTCCTGGACTGGCCGCTGGACTGTGTTAGAAATAAATTTCTTCCTAATATGACTGATTGATTGTCGGCTCAGCCAGTCGCTGGCCGTTATCACCTCATCGTCAAGTACCGCACTTCACGAAGCAGCCAGCCGTTTGTGTTAAGAGAGACCAGCTGCTGCCAGAGGTAGCAGCCATTTATGCTACATCGCGTGGTCAGTAGAGGAACTGCAGGTCCGGATCCAGACCCTGGTGGTTGGTAGAGGAACCGCAGGTCCGGATCCAGACCCTGGTGGTCGGTAGAGGAACCGCAGGTCCGGATCCAGACCCTGGTGGTCGGTAGAGGACCCGCAGGTCCGGATCCAGACCCTGGTGGTCGGTAGAGGAACCGCAGGTTCGGATCCAGACCCTGGTGGTCAGTAGAGGAACTGCAGTTCTGGATCCAGCGTGTATCAGCATCCTTGCTGTGTTTCTCCTACATCGATGGTCACTAGCAGCCTGAAAAGCAGTTTGGCGTTTCTTCTCTGGTCGTTTTATTGTTTTAAATGAGACAGGATTAAATATAGGCCAGTAAATACCACTCTGTGTTTTTTCTTAGTACTGGTACGACGGTGACGAGGCCGGTGACCTCCAGGTGGACTTCTCCATCGTCTGGGACGGAGACTTCTTCATTGATAAGCCGGCGTACATGAAAGGTAAAACTGTAGCCTTTTTTTCTGAATGTGTTCGTGATGGTGAGAACCCTCTGGCCTGTTGGCATCTTCACCTTTCCTGGACAAACCCTCTGATCGGTGATGTGCGTCGGCGGTGGCTCTCTGACCCTGTCAGTGTTGTGTTCACCAGCGTTGCTGTACAAGTGCGAGGCGCAGCGCTCCAGCTGCGGCCAGTGTCTGAAAGCGCCGGCGGCCTTCGAGTGTGGCTGGTGTGCCGACAGCAGGAAGTGTCTCCTACGGCAACACTGCCCCTCCCCCGAGCAGAACTGGATGCACCATGGCCGACACAACCTGCGCTGCAGCCACCCACGCATCACAAAGGTGGGCGTCGAACCAGCAGCCTCTGCAGAGTTTGTACTGTCTGCAGCCCACATGTTCATCTGCTGTCCTTCAAAAGATTTATTTACTGAAAGTCATTATTGAAGCTAAATGATCTGCTACAAGTTTGAGAGAATTAAACAAAGGTGAAGAACAAACTAAAAGAGAATCAGATCAGAAAATAAAGTCCCTCCCCCACAGATAACTCCTCTGACGGGTCCTCGGGAGGGCGGCACACGGATGACAATCGAGGGCGAGAACCTGGGGCTGCAGGTGAAGGAGATTTCTCAAGTCCAGGTGGCTGGCGTCCGCTGTAACCCCGTCCCCTCGCAGTACATCAGCGCGGAGAGGTGTGTGAGCGCCTGTGTGTGATAGTGCGTCCACGCGGGACCATCAGGAACTCGTGATCTGACTCTGTCTCCTTGTGTCCTCAGGATCGTGTGTGAAATGGCCGAAGCCCTCCTCCCCCACTCGCCGGGCGGTCCTGTGGAGGTGTGCATCGGCATGTGCACCTTAGAGTATCGGACCTTCTCCACGCAGTCCTACTCCTTCGTGGTGGGTTTCACCGGTCACCTGTATGTTTGTGGTACCAGAACTCCCACTTTACCCCGAAACGTCTGCATCGTATTACACACAGACGGTAGAAGAAGAACTGGACAAAACCTCTGTGGGTGTCACCCACACGTTCCTAAAGTGCTTTGAAGCCTCTTTTTCCTGCAGTGCCGTGTCGTAAACGGGTTTAACTTTTATCTGAACCGACTTACAACAGAGGAATTCTTCGTGTTACTTTACTTCCTGTTCAATCTGTCAAAACGCCCTCATTTCAAGTGTTGCTACCAAAACGACTGAAGGGAGTCTGAAGGGAGTGCTTCTAAACCCGCAGACCTGGAACCAGCAGACCTGGATCCAGCAGACCTGGAACCAGCAGACCTGGAACCCGCAGACCTGGAACCCGCAGACCTGGAACCAGCAGACCTGGAACCAGCAGACCTGGATCCAGCAGACCTGGAACCAGCAGACCTGGAACCCGCAGACCTGGAACCAGCAGACCTGGAACCAGCAGACCTGGAACCATGACTGGCAGACCTGGAACTAGCAGACCTGAAACCAGCAGACCTGAAACCAGCAGACCTGGAACCTGCAGACCTGGAACCAGAACTAGAGGAACTGAAACAAGGACTAGTAGAACTGGAACCAGGAACAGCAGACCTGCAACCATGACTGGCAGACCTGGAACTAGCAGACCTGGAACCTGCAGACCTGGAACCAGCAGACCTGGAACCAGCAGACCTGGAACCAGAACTAGAGGAACTGAAACAAGGACTAGTAGACCTGGAACCAGGACTGGCAGACCTGGAACCA
>CM026204.1:1234795-1257295 GCA_014839995.1 Xenentodon cancila | reverse complement strand
CAGGCGTGACGTCATCAGACGTGATGTCAACAGACGTGATGTCAACAGACGTCAACAGACGTGATGTCAACAGATGTGATGTCATCAGACCTGACCGTCAACAGGCGTCAACAGACGTCATCAGACGTGATGTCATTAGACCTGACCGTCAACAGGCGTCAACAGACGTCATCAGACATGACGTCAACAGGCGTCAACAGACGTGATGTCAACAGACGTGATGTCATCAGACCTGACCGTCAACAGGCGTCAACAGGCGTGACGTCATCAGACATGATGTCAACAGACGTCAACAGACGTGATGTCAACAGACGTGATGTCATCAGACCTGACCGTCAACAGGCGTCAACAGGCGTGACGTCATCAGACGTGATGTCAACAGACGTGATGTCAACAGACGTCAACAGACGTGATGTCATCAGACCTAACCGTCAACAGGCGTCAACAGACGTGACGTCAACAGACCTGACCATCAACAGGCGTCAACAGGCGTCAACAGACGTGACGTCATCAGATGTGATGTCAACAGACGTGATGTCAACAGACCTGACCGTCAACAGGCGTCAACAGACGTGACGTCATCAGACGTGATGTCATCAGACCTGACCGTCAACAGGCGTCAACAGACGTCATAAGACGTGACGTCAACAGGCGTCAACAGACGTGATGTCAACAGACGTGATGTCATCAGACCTGACCGTCAACAGGCGTCAACAGGCGTGACGTCATCAGACGTGATGTCAACAGACGTGATGTCAACAGACGTCAACAGACGTGATGTCAACAGATGTGATGTCATCAGACCTGACCGTCAACAGGCGTCAACAGACGTCATCAGACGTGATGTCATTAGACCTGACCGTCAACAGGCGTCAACAGACGTCATCAGACATGACGTCAACAGGCGTCAACAGACGTGATGTCAACAGACGTGATGTCATCAGACCTGACCGTCAACAGGCGTCAACAGGCGTCAACAGGCGTGACGTCATCAGACATGATGTCAACAGACGTCAACAGACGTGATGTCAACAGACGTGATGTCATCAGACCTGACCGTCAACAGGCGTCAACAGGCGTGACGTCATCAGACGTGATGTCAACAGACGTGATGTCAACAGACCTAACCGTCAACAGGCGTCAACAGACGTCAACATGCGTGACGTCATCAGACGTGACGTCAACAGGCGTCATCAGACGTCACGTCAACAGGTGTCAACAGACGTCATCAGACGTCACGTCAACAGACGTGATGTGAACAGACGTCAACAGGCGTGACGTCATCAGACCTGATGTCAACAGACGTGATGTCATCAGACGTGAGGTCAACAGGCGTGATGTCAACAGACATCAACAGGCGTGACGTCATCAGACGTGACGTCAACAGACGTGACGTCATCAGACCTGACCGTCAACAGGCGTCAACGGACGTCAACAGGCGTCATCAGACATCATCAGACGTCACGTCAACAGACGTCAACAGACGTGATGTCATCAGACGTCAACAGACGTGATGTCATCAGACGTCAACAGACGTGATGTCATCAGACCTGACCGTCAACAGGCGTCAACGGATGTCAACAGGCGTCATCAGACATCATCAGACGTCACGTCAACAGACGTCAACAGACGTGATGTCATCAGACGTCAACAGACGTGATGTCATCAGACCTGACCGTTAACAGGCGTCAACAGACATCATCAGACGTCACGTCAACAGACGTGATGTCATCAGACGTCAAGAGACGTGATGTCATCAGACCTGACTGTCAACAGACGTCAACAGGCGTCGACAGACGTCATCAGACGTGACGTCATCAGACGTGACGTCAACAGACGTCAACAGACGTGATGTCATCAGACCTGACCGTCAACAGACGGTTCTAAACCAGACGAGGCCTGTGTCGTACACGTCTTTCCTGGTGTCAGGTGAACGGACATCGTTCCTGAGATGGAGATCTCTGGTGTGGACGTGGACCAGTTTGGATTTACAACGACAGGCTGGAAGTAGACTAACGCTTCACTGTATTCTGCACCTGTGCAGGTGTCCTCTCTGCTCGTTCTGAACTCCACCCCCTTCACACACTACCCAAACCCAACCTTTGACCTGCTCGGGAACTCGGGGATCATGGAGGTGAAGCCGGGCTCACCAATCATCCTCAAGGTGAGAGATGGGAAGAAGTGATGCGGTGTGGTGAAGAGGACAGTAACTACGACCTGACCCGACCCAGTACGTGTCTGCTTTCTGTTTCAGGGTAAGAACCTGATCCCTCCCGCCCCTGGAAACAACCGTCTGAACTACACCGTCCTGATTGGAGAGTCTCCCTGCCTGCTGACCGTGTCCGAGAACCAGCTGCTCTGTGATTCACCAGATCTCACCGGAGAGCAGCGAGTCCTGGTGAGTAGTTTAGCCCCGCCTCATTCTGTACCTGTCACGAACACCTTGCAGTGTTCAAAACAACCCAGAGCTGTCAACACACGGATTAACAAGGTTAGTGGGACTGAAGGATGACTGGCCCACTGGATCTAAACCAGAGCCTGCATAACCCCTTTTGAACCTGACTGAACCAGGTCCTGGTGTTGGACTGGTTCCAGAACCAGTTCAGACTTCCCTTTAGTGAACGCTGAACTTCTGCAGAGAACCAGAAAGGACACGCATCACAACGTTTATCTGGGTTTCTTTTAAAACCAACATCTTCAGGATCGATAGTTCAAGAACGGTGGTGACTGTGGCATTGTGGGTAGAGAAGGTTGCCATGCAACCAGAAGGTCATGGGATCGGTCTCCGTCCCAGTCCACGTGCTCCATCTACCAGGACACCCCAAGCCAGTGCTCTCCTGGTGCCAGAGCCAAGTCCAGATGAATGAGGCGGCTCGTGTCTAGAAAAGCTGCAGAAGATGGTGAATTGCTTCAGAAGTCACTTTTTGTTTGGTTTTGGTGTTTGTGAGCGCCTCGACCGGAAACCGGATTTTAGCTGCTGCTTTGAGCAGCATCCATAAATTCAGCAGGTGAAACTGAAACACCAACAACGTTCATGTGAAGATGTAAACGTGGTTTTGAAACCCGGTTTCAAACTGTCAGTTGTTTCCGGTCTGTATTGAGAATGTTCCAGTCAGGCTGGTTGGTATCTGGCTTTTACCTCAGTCGGCGACGGCCCGTCTCCTCCACGAACCGGCGCTGCGTCACGCCCATGTCCAAACCATGCTCATTCTTCTTGGTGGTTTCTTCTCCACCTGCCCCACATAGACAGGATTTAATGATGGAGGTCACCAAGTTCTGATTTATCACCATAATTCACCTCTCACCACGGTAGCACCTGGTTTTCAGGCTCAGAACCCAAACTTTGGCTGGTTGGCTGTCAGGAACTGGTTCAGAAGCCCTGTGGAACCACTGTGGTGGACGGTCCACGTGTGAGGGGACCACTTGTTACTTATAAGAGCACAGATTTTAAAATCTTTTTTCTTTTCACTAGATTCACTTTTCCCCGTGTACTCTGAGTGTTGCTACACTTTAAATCTTCAAATCAGCATAAACACATGAAAGCGAACTCCCGGGGCTGCGACAGGACTGTGTTTGGTCCATAACGGTGGACCTGTGGACTCCGGTGTCCCAGTCGTGATTCAGTGTCGGAAGAAGAGGGGAGAGAGGAGGAGGCAGAGGAGGTGGGGAGCCCTGCAAAGGTGAAAGTCATTAACTGCTGCTGCAGGGAGTCCTGGGTAATTGGTCTGATATCACAGATCACAGGGTGACACGCACACGCGCACACACACGTTTCTGTTTTCATCCCTTCAGGGGACAAAATCCAGTGATTCTGTATTTCAAGTCCAAGCTTACTGGAACCTTTCATTCTCTTTGCTGATAACTGATAAAGCCAAAAGACGAAGTTTAAAGGGAACAAGACAGTAGACACAAAAAAGAAAAACTAAAATAAGAGTAAAGTAAAACTTTCACAAGCCATGGCACATTTTACAACTTTTAAGAAAAAGGCAGCGGGTTCATGACCATTTTTTTTTCATACATTCATTTCTAAAACTGGTAGTTTTTATAAGATGTGTCCTAGAGATCATAATCCCACTCCTATTACACAACAATAAAACACATCAGAGGTCCCCAGCTGAGCCTCTGGAGAACAAAAATTATTAGATAAGCAAATATGCTCATCTATTAAAACTGAACTGAGTTTACATCATTGTGACGTTTAAGTTGAGTCCCATTATGTAGGTGTGTAAACACAGTCCCCACAACAGCACGTGTACAAACACACACACACACACATTTCAAGTCCATACCAACGATCAGAATCATTGAGCTGATATACTTTTATTATTAAAACTATTGATAATAAATTATTATCAGAGGGTCTCCACACACATGTTCACGTAATCTCTTCATCCTTTATTCATCAGTTTGTTCAAACACGTTGTGAAATCAATACTTACAGGTTCTAAAGAGGAAGCGCTTTAATGAAACATTAATACATCAAACATAATGAAACACACCAACTGAAGACGATTGTGTGTGTGTGTGTGTGCTCGCTCGCTCGCCTTCATCGGCTGCGTTTCATCATGAACTGCTGCATTTGTTAGCGTTTTGTCTTCCAACGCCAGTCCAATGTCGATTCCTTGTTGTGGGGGTACGTTGCTCCTCGCTCATCACATTTCTTAGAGAACGTCCTACAGCTCACTTGTGCGTACCGCCACGCGCATGTTGTCAGTTGACAGTATCCAACAATGAAGTAGTGAAACTCAGTTTAATTCATCCAAATATGTGTCGCTAGATCTCCTGAAGTCAAAAGGGATTTGAAAGAAAACATCTTCACGTTTGACCAGTTGTGATTTACAACCGAACAACAAAAGAAAACCACGTCTGTTGTTCCCACAGAAATGTCTTAAAGTGATTCCAACCTGAATTCCAGCGGATTTTGTGTCTGGTGAAGATGTGAAGACACATCAGTGATGGTTGTGAGGAACACAGATGTCTCTCATCCACACTGAGACCGAAACAGTGCTGATGGTCAGATTATTAAGAACAAGTCACATGACATCAGTTATAAAATGACAAGGTTAGAAAATGATATGTGTAAAGTTGCGCAACTGTTGAAGCTTTGGGACAAACTAGAAGACATTGGAGTCTGGAGGGACGGGTCTTCATGGACCACGCGATTTATTGTATTTGAAGCAGGCTGAATGAGGAGAGCGATTGTTCGACCCGCCACCTTCCGTTATGGTGTGGATTCATACGAACATGAAAAACAACGTACAGGCGCAATAAACCCACAACTCTGTACGGAACGCAGCATAAAGCAAAGAACAACCACACCCATAATGCAATGCAGCATGCTACACACTTTTCTTTTATGACTTAAACCAGAGAAAATACTTCCAAAAAATAATTTTTCCTGCCTCAACTTCTGACACGAGCGTCTCCAGCTCACGGTCGAAGCTTTTTCATTTTTTTCATGTGCCTTTGCGATTTCCTTGTTGGGATGAGCTGATTTCCTGTTTATTTGTCCTCCTACTACTTGAGGGAGGAGACAGGGAGGAGCGTCGTGCTCGTGCATCCGCGTCCAATGAAACGCAGTTTTGAGCATGTTTTCTGGTTGTTGTTTTTTTTCTTCATCCTTTCTTTTCTTCATCCAAGGATGAAGACGAGACCTTTGAGCATGAGACCCTGGTTTCTCATAGGAATCTGTCACTAGAAAGTAGTCCCTGTTTCACGCTCTCCGTGGTGCTGAACCTGCTGGGCATGGCCTCACCCGTTCCCATAGCAACACAACCACCGCTGAAATGGCCTCACTGATGGCCACGTGTAGCTCTTCCTCACTTCGTAGTAGCTGGTGATATCGGGACACACAGCAGCGTCTCCCTTAAAGCCGTGTTCCCGTCATCACGCTGTACTGGCTGGGAGCGGCCTCCCGCCAGCTGCTGTCATGGCAACACACAGCAGTCTCTCATGTCCAGTCCTCCCAGTGGAGATGCTCCTGGTGTTGGGCTGTCCACTCTGCCAGTAGCTCACTGCAGACCTACAAGCATTTGTCATCGTGACAATGACTAAACCTAACATTGATTACATTTGAATTCATCATGTTGTGAGTGGACTGAACTGTACTCAACTGGTTTCTAGTCCCAGTAAAGCGAACACTTTGTAGTCAGACATTTTGCGCCCTTGGTGATTTTTCCTTGCTGTTCTTCCAAAGACAACCAGCTTCATCACACTCGGAGCCTGGGTCAGATTTAGTCATTGCGTTTAACAAAAGTGTAAGAGAAGCGCTGTGTGGACTCTGTCCTGCAGATCCTGGTGGGTGGTCTGGAGTACTCGCCGGGTACGCTTCACATTTACTCCGACAGCGCCCTGACGCTCCCCGCCATCATCGGGATCGGCGCAGGTGGAGGTGTGCTGCTCATCGCCATCATCGCCGTGCTAATCGCCTACAAGAGGAAGACCCGCGACGCCGACCGGACGCTCAAACGCCTTCAGCTGCAGATGGACAACCTGGAGAGCCGGGTGGCGCTAGAATGCAAAGAGGGTGGGTCTGGGTCCTTCCTTTGTTCCATCCTTCATCCCCTCTTTCCTGCCTCCATTCTTTACTGATGTCTTGCTCTTCTTGCCTTACACCCTGCAGCCTTTGCGGAGTTGCAGACAGACATCCAGGAGCTGACCAATGACATGGATGGAGTGAAGATTCCCTTCTTGGAGTATCGGACCTACACCATGAGAGTGATGTTTCCTGGAATAGAGGAGCATCCCGTCCTGAAAGAGCTCGACGTACGTACAGCACTAACCACAGACAAACCCAACTGAGATATGCGAGCACAGAGACGACACACGCCAACAGATGCACTACTGACATTTGTAAAGGTTATCGGTTTCTCTTTAAGTTCTTTTGCTGTGGAGAAACATCTGAAACATCATCTGATTGTCGTGGGTCTTAGTGCCAGTCAAATACCACCTGAGATGAACAACAGAATATAACATTTCTCATTGTGACGTTAACAAAAATCTAACTAAAAAGATAAGAAGCTCATGTGGAGATACTAAGAATTTCCGTAAGTCATCAGCTCGTAGGTCCTCCTTCAGCAGCAGCTCTCTGAAGGTCCAACCACAGCATCTCAACCAAGTCTGGGCTTTGACCAGGTTGTTCCAGAACCTTGATTCTTTTATTTTTCATCATTCTGACGTAGATCTGCTGCTGTGTTTGGGTCTGAGATGTTTCTGCTGAAATGTTTGGTGTTCTCCAAACATGGTTCTGGACATTAAGACCAAACGTCTCCACTTTGGTCTCATCTGTCCAGAGGTCTGCTGGTTTGTTCAGATGCAGGTTTGTGGACCTCACTGGTGCTTCAATGATGTTTTTAGACAGAAGAAGTTTTCTCCTGGAAACTCTTCCAAACAAGCCATCCTGGTTCAGTCTTCTTCTAGTTCTGCTGTCATGGACTTCAACATCTAACATTGTCAGTGAGTCCTGTAGGCTCTGAGATGGAGATCTTGGTTTTTGTTTCTCTGAGCGTTTTCTGGTCGGATCTTGGGACGGATCTGCTGGAGCGTCCACTCCTGGGAGGAACTCCACATCATTTGTAAATAGTTTTATAATCCTCTCCAGAGTGATGTGGAGCAACAGTTGCTCCTTTAAGTCTGTTGCTGATGTCTTTCCCCTGTTGGTTTTGCTGCAGACCAGAAAACTGCCAAAACATCTGTTATAGAGATGAGGAGCTTCTAATCTTTGCACAACTGTGGTGACATAAGCAGACTTTGTTTTGGTTTCACAGAGACACAAAGGATGACGGAAACTTTTTCTTCTCGTTCCTGTTAGTGGATTTATGAAAACACGGAGTCACAGTTGCAGATCCGACGTGGAGATGGGCCAGCCGTGGTCAGTGGTGTGAGAGCGTTGGCGGTTTTTAGGTAGCGAGATTCTAATCTGGCGTCGCCTCGCTCGCCAGCTGCTGCTGGACCCTTTAAAGCAGCTAAAACACTGACAGAGTTAAATTCATTTTGTTTCTTTTTTATGGCTGTGTTTGATTTTCTTTCTGTCGAATGTGCTGATTACCAGTTCAGTCGCCACCTTCAGTTCCTCTCAGTTCCTTTTTCCACGACTTGCTGCTGAGTGGTCAGACCTACAGATGTCTGGAGGTTTTCAGGTGTCTGGTTGGTTCTGGTCCCCCAGAGCGGACGCTGACTGCTCTACTGTCTCTTCAGTCTCCAGCTAACGTAGAGAAAGCTCTGCGTCTCTTCAGCCAGCTGCTCAACAACAAGATGTTCCTCCTCACCTTCATCCACACGCTGGAGGCCCAGAGGTCCTTCTCCATGAGGGACCGCGGGAATGTCGCCTCGCTGCTGATGGCTGCTCTGCAGGTAACCGTGGCAACGCTCCAGCCCTCTGAAAGTGCAGATTCAGACATTAGGAGTAAACTGGAGTTGGATAATTGAAGCAGAAGGTTCCTCTGCAGCTTTTTTCTAACTTGTGCCTCAGCAGTCACCTTAGACCCGCCAGAAGGGTCCCGGACGGTCCTGGCAGAGCTCTGCTAAGTGTCAAACCAGCTTTTAGTCTCATTTGGTAGCGACATTTGAAATTAGGATGTTTGGACAGATTTGATTGGAATAAATGTAAGGTGACTTTAATTAGCATCACAAGTTAGTAGAAGCTAAGTCAGCCAAACTACAATAACTAACTTCCAGTGGCTAAGGAGAGGTGCTCCAGCCAGCTTCCAGACATTTGCAAACTTTTGGATTGACATTTAGCAGTTTTGCCTTAGCCTTAGTTCTTCCTAACATAGCACCATGCAGTAAAATGAGAACTACAAACCTGTGGAGGATGCTACAGACGGTTCATGCAGTTATTCGCCTACATTCTGTGGTATTTACAGAACATAACTGTAGTATGAGTGAACAGTGGACAGACTTCCCATAGGTCAACAATATAAAGAAAGTGAACAGCAGATGACCCAGTGTAGAACCCTGAGGGACACCATCATTAGTATCAACCATTTGAGAAGTTTGTAGCACAATCTTATCTACTACATTTAGTCAGTAGTCAATGTTCTGTCATTTGGCATTTGAAGGAAAAGACATCTGATGACCTCTTCGTGACAAGTGAGTGTTTGTCCATTTAGGGTCGGATGGAGTACGCCACGGTAGTGTTGAAGCAGCTCCTGGCCGACCTGATTGAGAAGAACCTGGAGAACAGAAACCATCCCAAGCTGCTTCTGAGGAGGTGGGTGCTTCACCTGTAACTCTGGGCTTCACCGTTTTCAGTGTGAGTGAATGGAGTCCTCCAGCTGCTCCACCAACCAGGTCACTGGGGTTAAAGCCATGTCTGGTTCAGGAACCTCATAAACCTCCAGAGGTGCACTTTTATTCTGCTCCATCAAAATAAAAGCCCATTTAAAAGCAGCAGGTATAAAAGCCTCCCTCCTGTCTTCCCCTATCTTCTGTCCTTCCACCTTCCTTTCCTCCTTTATGCCCTCACCTCCTTCTAATTAACCTCATTAAGTTCTTGTCCCGTGTGTGTGTGTGTGTGTGTTTAGGACGGAGTCTGTTGCTGAGAAGATGCTGACAAACTGGTTCACCTTCCTGCTGCATCGATTCCTCAAGGTACTCCTGCCCTTCCCCACTCCTTCCTCCCTTGCTTCCTTCCGTCCTCGTCTCCTAAGCGTCCATGTTCGGTTCTCCAGTCTGACTGTGACCAGTCACATCAGTGCTGCAGTACATTTATTTCTAGGAAACCAGGGCAAAATCTGTGCTGATGAGTGTGCAGGATTAAACTGGTAACCAGCGTGTCCCCTCCCCCGCCAGGAGTGTGCCGGTGAACCTCTCTTCATGCTGTACTGTGCCATAAAGCAGCAGATGGAGAAAGGGCCGATCGACGCCATCACAGGGGAGGCCCGCTACTCTCTGAGCGAAGACAAACTCATCCGACAGCAGATCGACTACAAGCAGCTGGTAACCTGCCCTTGTGTCACATCTCACTCCCATCCAGATGAAACGGTGTATCCGTCCACCCAGCTGGTATTCAAGGAGAAATAGTTCCATTTCAGGCGCAGGCAGTAGTTTCAGCACAAACAGAAGCGGGTCGGAGAGTCTTGAAGGCTGTTTCTAGAACCACGCTGCTGAGCTACCGCGTCCAGATCCTGGTCTCTGTGCTGGCGCCAGGTTCTGAGAGAGCAGGTTGTGATTAGATGACACGGTTTTGAAACAACTAAAACAGTGTAAATGATTCCCGTCCGATGTACCGATATTACGAAGAGGCGGTGTTGATTTTGTCCAGATATTTACTGGATGTCTTTTTTCCATCAGGAAGCAATGTTTTACTGGTACCTGATTTATGAAGTCAAAATAACTCTGACCTACAGATGAGTCCTTCACCTGGCTCAGGTTTGGTGGTCAGTGTTGTCACATCAGTATCCATAGCAACAGGCATCCCAGGACAAGACAGAAGCAGGACGTCTAGAGCCGTGGAGGCTGTTTTCCTCCTGGTATCCAGGCAGAATGAAGCTTCAGCGTTTGTCTGCTGATCATTAGAAAGTCATAAGGACTAAAAACAGAAATATTCTTTCAATTATTCTGTTTGGCGTGATACATATGTAAAACCATAAAAGCATAGTTAGGGGCGTGGATTTTTGAGTGACAGCTGCACTGCAGACTGACACATTAACAACCATGATAAGTTTATCGACCCTGATCTTGGCTTCCACCTGACTGGCAGGTGTGTTTGCTCCACCCATTTGCTCATCTATGGGTGGAGTCACTTCTTGCCAACATGGTGTCCTCTAAAGACCTATACCAGGGGGCTGCAAGCCGATCTTCAGGAAGCTGTGGGTGATGTCACAGAGCGTTTGTCCAGGTCTCTGCAGATGATGATGATGACTCCTTCTTTCCTCACACAGACACTGATGTGCATCCCCCCAGAGGGCGAGGCGGGGACCGAGGTGCCGGTGAAGGTTCTGAACTGCGACACGGTGACCCAGGTCAAAGACAAACTGCTGGACGCCGTGTACAAAGGAATCCCGTTCTCACAAAGACCACAAGCTGATGACATGGACCTCGGTACCTGCTGACATCACCGACACGTGACCTCATGTCGCCAGTCTGGCCAGCCATCCTGACTGTTTCCCTTTGATTCAAACAATTAGTCTGTTTTAGTCCAGACTGGCCTTTGATCTTCAGGGTGCTACCAACAGACGCAGAAGAAACTGTGTCTCTTGGACCTTCCTGTACGAGTCATTGCACTAAGCCCGCCCCTCCTCTGTTGTGATTGGTTTGACACGTTCTGTACCAGTGGGAGCAGCTGTGAATGGGAGGGTCCAGACTCGGTTTACGGGGACGAGTTTTTGTGACGTGAACAGGTTTGGCTGGCCAGACCATCGTCTTGCGACCTTGTGTGTGTTTTTCTTTTCTTGAACCAACTCAGAATGTGTCTTCATGAGTGTTTAGCTTATTATGTATTATTATGTCACTTCAACATTATAATATTTGTTCATCAGTTAGACACAAAGTCCAGCGGAGGTTAAATAGGACTTTGTAAATTTAGCAGATACTGGACTCTCAGACTCCCACAGTATGAAATATAGCCAGTTACCCAGTAAGACATCAGTTTCTCCTCCTTTGTACCATTAAGAGACAAACTGACAAAATTGAATCAGTGAAATACGGTCAAACCTTTCAATCGTCCACCTGTAGAATAATGACATCAGGCCTCAAGTTAACAAGAGAATTAATTATTTTAAACCCACAACCTGAAGGGAGATGCAGCAGTGGTCTGGGCTTCTGGTGGTAACATCTGAAGGTTGCTTCTGGTTCCTTCAAAGCATGAAAGCAGTGGAGGCCACCAGAACCCCGGTCAGGAGCCAGGTCTGCTCTGGTTGGCCATGGGCCTAATGTGGCTCCGCCCACTCTGTCACGATGAAACTCTAGCCACCTCAGTGTTTCCTGACTGTGGTCTTGCAGCTCTGTCAAAGGTTTTCTGATTAACGTGGATGTAAGTGAGCAGCTCTACTAACGGCGTGTGTCGTCTGGTCAGAGTGGCGTCAGGGTCGACTGACCAGGATCATCCTGCAGGACGAGGACGTGACCACAAAGATAGAGAGCGACTGGAAGAGGCTGAACACGCTGGCCCACTACCAGGTACGCACAGTTTACCTCCACCTGTTCCCTGGTCTGCATCTTTAAATCAGGTCCAGATAAACCAGTTTGGCCGCCTGCCTAAAGAATACGAGGTGAACCTGTCTTCAACGTTCTGTCAACTAAGATTTGAAAAGTCTAAATGGATAAATGTCACTTTACTTGTTTTTATTATCTGTTCATTAACGATGAGCCAGTTGAAGTAACGTCCCACCTCCTCATCACCCAACAGATCTCCAAACCATGTTTTTTCAACAAAATATGGACAACTAATTGTAAAACCCAAGTGGTTTATGTGAAAATGGAGCCAGTGAGGAGACAGTGAAGCGATGGTCTGTTCATAACCGGAACCAACAACAACAAACACAGTTCAAGAATATTCTGGCGGCAGACTGTTCTACAGACCGCTGGGGTGGCGTCGGACTGGTAGCAGGCGTTTTTACACTGGCGGAAACCCGCCTTTAACGCGGGATCTAGTGTGTCGCCTGTCCTTTTTACATTGAGTGACCCAGGTGGCAAATAACACGCCTTGCATTTATATTACCCAATGTTAAACACGCGTTCATCATCCAGCGATAATAGCGGATCTAATCTAAAAAACCTAATGATTCACTAGCATCTGACACCAGTTTCCTCCAGAGGCAGAGAGAAGTTCAGTCGTCGGTCCGCTGACAGACGATTCTGACCGGACGACGACCGGACTCCGACCGGACGACGATCGGCCCGCCGACAGACGACTCCGACGGGACGACGACGGGACTCCGACCGGACTCCGACCGGACGACGATCGGTCCGCTGACAGACGACTCCGACGGGACTCCGACGGGACTCCGACCGGACTCCGACTGGACTCCGACCGGACTCCGACCGGACTCCGACCGGACTCCGACCGGACTCCGACCGGACTCCGACCGGACTCCGACCGGACTCCGACGGGACGACGATCGGTCCGCTGACAGACGACTCCGACCGGACTCCGACGGGACGACGACGGGACTCCGACCGGACGACGATCGGTCCGCTGACAGACGACTCCGACGGGACGACGACGGGACTCCGACCGGACTCCGACCGGACGACGATCGGTCCGCTGACAGACGAATCCGACCTAAGAACAACTCACTGATCGGATGTGCTGCTGTGTTTCTAGGTAATCGACGGCTCTCTGGTGGCACTGGTCCAGAAGCAGGTTTCTGCCTACAACATTGCCAACTCCTTTACCTTCACCAGATCCCTGAGCAGATACGGTATGACAGACAGACACACACACAGACTTGGTCACGTGACTTTCAGCTGTTAAAGTGGTTTTGTTGTGTCTGATGTTTGTATTTGTATTGCTTTTTTTTTATTATTCTTGTTATTTTAATCCTTTTAAGGATTTTTGTGGTTTATTTCAGTGTAGTGTGTTTCCCAGAAAGTGAAACTTGAGCTTCTACCGAGATGTTTTGGTCCTTTGTTCACCATTCACATACAGCACAGACACACAGAACCCATTCCTTTGTGAATCAGAGGGGGGCCTCATCGCTCATCTGTCTGTTTGTTCCACCAGAGTCGTTACTGCGCACGTCCAGCAGTCCCGACAGCCTGAGATCTCGAGCTCCCATGATTACCCCGGACCAGGAGACAGGTACTGGAGGGGCATCAGGGCTTCTCGTTGTTTATCAGAGGGACAGATGTTTGTAACTGGCTTTGGTTTGGAAACCAGAACATTTCTCCCTTGGGTGGATCTTAAATCCACCATGCTTGATTCACTTTCTTCTTTGGAGAACTGTAATAGAGTAAATCTGGGACTTTGGGGGCCTCAGGAGGCTTCAGAGCTTCTGGGTAGAGGTTTTTTTCTGTTTGGTTGCTGATGTAGTATCTGTGATCTTTGTTTCCAGGAACTAAACTGTGGCACCTGGTGAAGAATCACGAGCACAGCGACCAGAGGGAAGGAGACAGAGGCAGCAAGATGGTCTCTGAAATCTACCTGACCAGACTGTTGGCCACCAAGGTAGCAACCACAGCCGAGACACCAGCATGGTCCTCAGAGTTCATATAAGTGAAGGGATGACGATCGAAGGGTGTTTGGAGGCAGTCAGCGTTCAGGAACCAAATCGCAGCACTTGGACCCTCTTTGGTTTAACCCTCATGAAAATATTCTTATTCATTATTTAAAGGAAAATAAAGGAAGTGCTTTCCATTAGGTTCTCAGAGCCACTGCTCCTCAGCAATAAGATAAATTGCTTGTTTTGGTTTAGGTATCTGTTCAGGAAGTCTTGCAGGTGGAGTTACAAACATGTCCATCAGAATGAAGCCTGAGAACAAAGACAGAGGTCTCGGGGGGGGGTCATATCCATCATTTGCCATGGGGACACCTCAGTGTACCTCAAACTGAGCAGAAAGAGGTGGTTGAGGATGTTTGCTTAGATTAATGCCCAGATAAGCAGAAGAAGATGGGTGGATCATTTTTATTTGTCCTTCTTTGTCATTTTCAAACAATAAAAAGATTGCATCAATATGCATAAAAGTTACTCAATATTTGTCACTCGATCTATTTAATTTTCTCTGTATCCATGTCTGAGCTACGAACATGAAGCAAACTGAAGGAAGCTCAGACCTGATAGCTACAGCCCAGCAGAAAAGAATCTGTAACAATCCAAAATGATCCATCTAGTGTTTGGTGGTTACTTACAGAGTGACACAAACCACAGTGCTTCATTATAAGTACCTACAACAAGGTACACCAAGAGGATCTGGCTGCAGACTGTGAAGAAGTGGAGCTCCACTCTAAACTGCTCTAGACTGGTAGAGCTCCAATCTAGACCGGCGGGGCTCCACTTTAGACCGGCAGGGTTCCACTCTAGACTGCTCTAGACTGAAAGAGCTCCACTCTTGACCGGCGAGGCTCCACTCTAGACTGCTCTAGACTGCTAGAGCTCCAATCTAGACCGGCAGGGCGCCACTCTAGACTGCTCTAGACTGGTAGAGCTCCACTCTAGACCGGTGGGGCTCCACTCTAGACTGCCCTAGACTGGTAGCGCTCCACTCTAGACTGCTCTAGACTGGTAGAGCTCCACTCTAGACTGCTCTAGACCGGTAGAGCTCCACTCTCGAACGGCGAGGCTCCACTCTAGACTGCTCTAGACTGGTAGAGCTCTAGTCGAGGCTGCTCTAGACTGGTAGAGCTTCAACCTAGACCGGTGGGGCTTGACACTAGACTGCTCTAGAATGGTAGAGCTCAACTCTAGATTGCTCTAGATTGGTAGAGCTCCACTCTAGACTGCTCTAGACTGGTAGAGCTCCACTCTAGACTGCTATAGACCATTAGAGCTCCACTCTAGACCGGTGGGGCTCCACTCTAGACTGCCCTAGACTGGTAGAGCTCCAATCTAGACAGGCGGGGCTCCACTTTAGACCGGCGGGGTTCCACTCTAGACTGCTCTAGACTGGTAGAGCTCCAATCTAGACCGGCGGGGCTCCACTTTAGACCGGCGGGGTTCCACTCTAGACTGCTCTAGACTGGTAGAGCTTCACTCTAGACCGGCGAGGCTCCACTCTAGACTGGTAGAGCTCCACTGTAGACTGGTAGAGCTTCACTCTACACTGCTCTAGCCTGGTAGAGCTCCACTCTAGACCAGTGGGGCTCCACTCTAGACTGCTCTAGACTGAAAGAGCTCCACTCTTGACCGGCGAGGCTCCACTCTAGACTGCTCTAGACTGGTAGAGCTCCAATCTAGACTGGCGGGGCGCCACTCTAGACTGCTCTAGACTGGTAGAGCTCCACTCTAGACTGCTCTAGATTGGTAGAGCTCCACTCTAGACTCTTCTAGACTGGAAGAGCTCCACTCTCGACCGGCGACGCTCCACTCTAGACTGCTCTAGACTGGTAGAGCTCCAATCTAGACCGGCGGGCGCCACTCTAGACTGCTCTAGACTGGTAGCGCTCTACTCTAGACTGCTCTAGACTGGTAGAGCTCCACTCTCGAACGGCGAGGCTCCACTCTAGACTGCTCTAGACTGGTAGAGCTCCACTCTAGACTGACGGGGCTCCACTCTAGACTGCTCTAGACTGGTAGAGCTCTAGTCGAGGCTGCTCTAGACTGGTAGAGCTTCAACCTAGACCGGTGGGGCTCGACACTAGACTGCTCTAGAATGGTAGAGCTCAACTCTAGACAGGTGGGGCTCCACTCTAGACTGCTCTAGACTGGTAGAGCTCCACTCTAGACTGCTCTAGACTGGTAGAGCTCCACTCTAGACCGGCGGGGCTCCACTCTAGACTGCTCTAGACTGGTAGAGCTCCACTCTAGACTGCTCTAGATTGGTAGAGCTCCACTCTAGACTCTTCTAGACTGGAAGAGCTCCACTCTCGACCGGCGACGCTCCACTCTAGACTGCTCTAGACTGGTAGAGCTCCACTCTAGACTGCTATAGACCATTAGAGCTCCACTCTAGACCGGTGGGGCTCCACTCTAGACTGCCGTAGACTGGTAGAGCTCCACTCTAGACCGGCGGGGCTCCACTCTAGACTGCCCTACACTGGTAGAGCTCCACTCTAGACTCCTCTAGACTGGTAGAGCTCCACTCTCGACCGGTGAGGCTCCACTCTAGACTGCTCTAGACTGGTAGAGCTCCACTCTAGACCGACGGGGCTCCACTCTAGACTGCTCTAAACCGGTAGAGCTCCACTCTAGACTGGTGGGGCTCCACTCTCGACTGTTGGAGCCCACTTTAAATCGTTAGAGCTCCACTAATTAGGATGGTGCTCCACTTCTCCACAGTCTGCAGTCAGACCCTTCTGATGTATGTAGGCTAGTCTCCAGAAAATCTTTCTTAATATTATTTTCAGTGAATCAGATTTTGAAAAAGAATGAATCGGACTAAAATGAATTGGGCAGGTCAGACTTAATAAAAATCTCAGACAGTTAAGAATATTAGAGTAATTCATTAATAATTAACTTTTGTTTTTCCTCTCACCACCAGGGGACACTCCAGAAGTTTGTGGACGATTTGTTTGAGACTGTGTTCAGCACTGCTCATCGTGGCTCTGCGCTCCCATTGGCTATAAAGTATATGTTCGACTTCCTGGATGAGCAGGCCGACAAACGGCAGATAAGTGACCCAGATGTTCGGCACACCTGGAAAAGCAACTGGTGAGTCAGGATCACATGACAGACTCCTTGAAACTCTGACGCTGAGAATATGAGACTGATTCCTGCTCTGGGGTTGCAGCCTTCCTCTGAGGTTCTGGGTGAACGTCATCAAGAATCCTCAGTTTGTATTTGACATCCATAAGAGCAGCATCACAGACGCCTGCCTGTCGGTTGTCGCGCAGACCTTCATGGACTCCTGCTCCACATCCGAACATAGACTTGGCAAAGACTCGCCGTCCAACAAGCTGCTCTATGCTAAAGACATCCCCAACTACAAGAGCTGGGTGGAGAGGTGAGTAACCGGTTCACAACCAGTAACACGTCGTGTAACTGCTGGTGGTCAACGGGGTACCGGTTTCCTGTCTGACTTCATCAGCGTCTCGTGGTTGTAGAGGGACTTCGGTCCGTTCTTCTTTCCAGTGTTGCTTCAGTTCATGGAGGTTTTTGGATGTTCACTTCTCCACAGCTCTCTGAAGGTCCCACCACAGGAGCTCAACCAGGTTCAGGTCTGGACTTTGACCCGGTCATTCCAGAACCTTGACTTTTCTTTTTTTCTTCATTCTGATGTGGAAAGTTTAAACTTAGTTTTTTGTGTAACAGAATGTGGTTTGAAGATATTTTCAGTATAGTTCTTTGAACTTTAAACTTGTGGCAAACTTATCAAGATGCTCTACAGCCTATAAGAAAATGTTCTCCATAATTCACAGATTTTCTTTTCACCTTTGCCAAACATTATTTATACCTGCTGAAATACAAACATAAAACCCATTTGATTCAATTTAGTTCAGTTTTATTTACTCGGCGTCTATTACAACACAAGTTTTCTCCAGGATCTTTCCAGAGACCAGAACATGACCATGACAACACTTAAAACACTTAATATAGTCTAATGGTTATAAGCACTTATCAGACAGATGTCTTCACATCTGTCTCAAGAAGACTCTGATCTACAGAGAAGTTCATGGTCCACTCAGTGATTGTCCAGATCCAGACCATCGTCCCTCTGACACTGTGCTACACAGAGGACATTGTTCCAGAAGTCCAGTTTTCTTAACCTCAGTTGTGCTTCCATGTTCGTTTTAGACAGAAGAAGTTTTTCTCCTGGAAACTCTTCCAAGCAAACCGTCCTGGTCCAGTCTTCTTCTAAATGTGCTGTAATGGACTTGTCATTGTTCTGCAGGTACTACCGGGACATCGCCAAGATGCCCAGCATCAGTGATCAGGACATGGATGCCTACCTGGTGGAGCAGTCCCGCCTCCATGGCAATGAGTTCAACACACTGAGCGCGCTCAGTGAGCTTTACTTCTACATCAACAAGTACAAGGAAGAGGTGAGGAAGTCAGTGTCTTTTAGTAGACTGGTTCAGTGGTCCAGGGTAGACTGGTTCAGTGGTTCAGGGTACACTGGTTCAGTGGTCCAGGACTGGTTCAGTGGTTCAGGGTAGACTGGTTCAGTGGTCCAGGGTAGACTGGTTCAGTGGTCCAGGGTAGACTGGTTCAGTGGTCCAGGGTAGACTGGTTCAGTGGTTCAGGGTAGACTGGTTCAGTGGTCCAGGACTGGTTCAGTGGTTCAGGGTAGACTGGTTCAGTGGTTCAGGGTACACTGGTTCAGTGGTTCAGGGTACACTGGTTCAGTGGTCCAGGGTAGACTGGTTCAGTGGTTCAGGGTAGACTGGTTCAGTGGTTCAGGGTAGACTGGTTCAGTGGTTCAGGGTAGACTGGTTCAGTGGTCCAGGGTAGACTGGTTCAGTGGTTCAGGGTAGACTGGTTCAGTGGTCCAGGGTACACTGGTTCAGTGGTCCAGGGTACACTGGTTCAGTGGTCCAGGGTACACTGGTTCAGTGGTCCAGGGTAGACTGTGATGGTTTTCAGCCTCTTCTTTAAGTTTACCTTTGGAAACTATTTAAGACTAGTTTCAACCCACACAATGAGTGTTGAACATCACTAAAAGCTGGTTGTAGGTCATGTAGGGCATGATTAGGTACAGAGGAAACCTTCAGCACATAAATTACATTTGGCTTTGTTAAAACAAAATGAACAAGACTGGTCCCAGGACATGTCCCTGAGGAACACCCTGATGTCATATTGTCAACCTCCGGGTTTCAAATTCCAGTTCAGTACAAATCTGAGAGCGAACAGAGCTCTGACCAATAATTCAGAAACCTTCGGAAACCGACAACTTTGATAAGTACCCACAATTATTCATGTCTATGTGGTCACTTTTCCCTTTAGAGGTCGCCACAGCAAATCATTCTCTTCCACTAACTTCACCACCTAACTTCATGTCCTATTCCACCACATCCATAAATCTCTTTTTCAGTCTTCCTCTTCTTTCGTCTGCCTAGTAGCTCCATCGTCAGCATCCTTCTACTAATATATCCGCTCTCCCTCCTCTAGACGTCTAAACCATCTTAATGTGGCTTCTCCAACTTTGTCTCCTAAACAGTGAACCTGCCCCTCTGATGCTCTCATTGCTAAACATGTCCATCCTCGTCACTCCTGAAGAAGAACTAACTTTATCCCGTCTGTCTCTGCTCCAGATCCTGACAGCGTTGGACCGGGACGGCTACTGTCGCAAACACAAACTGAGGCACAAACTGGAGCAAGCCATCAACCTGATGTCTGGCAGCAGCTGAGACGAGGAGATGGACGGACCGATGGACCGATGGACTGAAGGGGGATGGGAAGAAGAATGGGGGATGGGGAAGTGAAGGCGTTTTGTTTTTCTGAACTGTCTAAAGAGACAGCTACGCCATCAATCAATCTATCTCTCGTGTATTTGTTAATTGATGGATTGATTGGTTGGACGACTGGCTGACTGGTTGCGACCCTGAAAACACCATCATTTGGTGGACTTTTGGGTAAAAAGGTTTTCATGAAATGTGGAAACCTTTACAGCAGGGCTTCAGCCAAACGAATCAATAATCACTGAAGAAGCATCTGTCAGTTTGGATTTAACTTTCCAAGCAGAGATCAAAGCGAGGGGCGTGGCTATGAAACTCAGCTGAAGACTGAGTGGAGTTTCAGCAAACGAAGCAGGCTGACTTCAGGATTCCTCTGAACTTTTGTAGTTTCCATCAAAGCTGTGAAATTCACCCTGAGAGGCTTGTTTGGTTCTGCAGGACATGGAAAGAAAGCTGAAGGTCTCAAAAGAGCCTCATCACAGTCTGGATTTGTCCATGCGCCATATCTGCAGGTCTCCTCAAGGCCTGCCACAGGAGCTCCAAGCCTCCTCATGATGTTGTCACTTTGGACATTTATCCTCGTCGTGAACCTTCAGCCTTGTCTGGAAACATCCAGATCCTCTGCTACTAAATCAGGTTGAGACTCGTGAAGGAAAAAAAGGTCCAGAAAGTCTAGTCTAGTTTGGAATATCTGAGTCTGCCTCGTTTTGATTCAAGAGGCTGTTTGAAGCTTTAATGAAGGAGAAGGAGGCAAATGGACTGATGTCCCGAAAACGGAGTTGACCTGAAATCAGGGTTGGGTCTGGGTTAAATCCAGGAGGATCTGGAGATGAGGAAACATTTCTTCTTTGCTGTTTCAAATAACCAAGTGAAGGTTTTTCTCTGGACAATCAATCTTTACCACAGCACACTGAGCCTGATGCCTACTGAACGACCACTTCCTGTGTCCATAAACGTTCCCCGTTCATTCGTCTTCTCCTTTACGTCCTCAGATCCCCCCCCCCGCTTTTCCCTGACCCGTTCCTTCACTGTCCTCCTGTTTTCTCCCCAGTTTTTAGTCCTGCTCCTCACCCCTGCTTCATCATGGGCCGGTCATGCTGGCCGAGAACTCTTCAGTAACGTACTGCCCGACCAAGGAAGACTGTGGAATTTGCCAGAATTGTGACAAACTGAGCAGAAATGAGTAGAAACTAATGTTATATTATGTTTGAATACATTCCAGCACAGGCATGCAGGCGAGGCCTATAATACACCGGACCGACCCGCAGATCTCTCAGATCCTTGAAAGATGGACGCGTGGCGTTTTTCAGGACCAGAACAACCTGGGAACGGGGTTCTGGATTCAGCAGCGGCGCGACGCAGCTCTTCATCGTCCGACCTTGCACACACACCCACATCACAGCCACGCTTCACCGCGCCACGCTCAGCCAGCCCACAGACGGAAATACTGTGCAGCGCTACGAGCCCAGTGCCATGAAAGACCGGACCGGATCGCACCAGAACTGGAACGGACTCGGACCAAATCCAAAACAGCCGCGACCGGACTCTTCAACTCTTTAGACTTGTGGCCATACTTGTAAACAAAAAAAAGGAAGAAAATAATAATGATGATGAAGTATAAAAAGAAAAACTACAAAAAAATACTGAAATGTAAACGTGTAATAAGAACTTTGTGATTTGATCGTTAAAGAGCTGAACTTGTATAAAGCCGAACGTTATTCTACATCACAGCCTGGAAGGAGACGAGAACCAGGAGACGAGAACCAGGAGACGTGAACAGATCGAGCAGGACCAGCCCGTCCCACACCACCGGACCAGGCCGGATCCAGCCGGACGTGCTGTCTGCAACGTACGGAGACAAATGGGACTTTTTGGTGTTTTCTTTAATGACAAGAACAGGAAGGGGGCGTGTTGTGCTGGACGCAGGGCGGCCTGAGGTCCGGGTGGTGTTCGGCGGGGTTTGGTTGGTGCTCTGGGTGGAAGTGGAGGTTGTTCTTCATCTAGAAAAGCGATGGTTTTCACACTGTCAGCGAACGTGACACACGCCATTTGGCCCGGATGCAACATATTTAATCCAACGTGAAACGTTCTCCAGATGGTGGACAACTCGCCGCCCCCCCACACCTCAAATATGTTCGGCAGAACATTTCCACATCGCTCAGCTGGCTTGTAGGAACCTCACAGAGGTCGTTCTTGGCTCTTATCCTGGAATTTCTAGGCTTCACTGGGTTTCACCTTCAAATTCTGCTTGTCTACTAGAAAAGTTCTGGTTCTGTAATTGGTTCTCTTCTGGTTCCACAAAACTGCCACAAAGCAAACAAACTGGTTCACCTGAAGTCAGCAGCATGTCCACTGGACGTGGTCCAGGTCCGGACATGGTCCGGGTCAGCCACACGTCCACCGGACGTGGTCCAGGTCCAGGTGTGGTCAGGCCAGCCACATGTTCCCTGGACATGGTCCAGGTCCGGACATGGTCCGGGTCAGCCCTACATCCACCAGACGTGGTCCAGGTCTTCATTATCTCGGAGCCTTTGGGCCAGGGCTGTCCCTCATAACACTCGGTGCAC
>CM026204.1:1192295-1232295 GCA_014839995.1 Xenentodon cancila | reverse complement strand
TGTGAAGAAACTCTCCTCCAGGCTTAATGAAATTTGGCTCTGTAGTTCTTGTGTTGTCATAGTAACAAACACACATAAAAGCCAATAACACGACCTTAAAAAACCTTCAGTCCAGTTTCAGTTAAATGTAAGAGTGGTGTCCCACTGTGGCAGCAGGTGTGTATGTGTGTGTGTGTGTGTGTGTGTGTGTGGCGTGTGTGTGTGTATGTGTGTGTGTGTGTGTGTGTGTATGTGTGTGTGTGTGTGTGTGTGTGTGTGTGTGTATATGTGTGTGTGTGTGTGTGTGTGTGTATATGTGTGTGTGTGTGTGTGTGTGTGTGTGTGTGTGTGTGTATATGTGTGTGTGTGTGTATATGTGTATATGTGTGTGTGTGTGTGTATATGTGTGTGTGTGTGTGTGTGTGTGTGTGTGTGTGTGTGTGTGTGTATATGTGTGTGTGAGAGAGAGAGAGAACATTTTAACATCACGTCTGTCCTCTGAATGCACATGTGAATTTGGGAGGAGCCAACAAGACTGAAGAACCTGAGGGGGAGGTGTGGTCTAATTCCTGGAACAATAAGACAAAGCCAGCGGGGGATGGATGGGGTTTTTGACATACTACAGTAGTGGGATATTTATGATTTTCTTTTAATTTATTTTTGATGATGGTTTTTATTTATTTTGTGAGGATGTGCACAGGACCGTGTCACATCCATGTGCCGGCTGGGGAAGACCACCAAGCACCAAAAGCTGAACCACTGGTCGCATTTTATTCCTGGATTCATTGGAATTTTAAAGTTCAAAATCATCCTTTGGTTTAATGTTTGATTTATTGACTTTGTTAAACCAGTTTTTGGCCAGTCAGAAGTAGGTGTCCGTGAGCACGGTGAGGAATTACGGAGCTTCTGACCAGTTGTTTCCGGTCGTCCACTTGATCGGTGATTCATCCCGGTCCGGAACGATGAGGAGTGAAACCGATCAGTGTAAGGAACCAGCAGAGAAACAGGCGTCCTGTTGAGAACCAACGTGTCGGTGATGGTTTCTGACGGAATCGTTCCACTCACCACGCCGTCTGAATCGTAAACACACGGTGTCCCGTGGAGTTCCACTGAGGCGGCCAACAAGCTTCATGGTAACTTAGTGGGAAGTTCGTTTTGAGCAGCATTAGAAGACGTCCTGTTGAGAATGGAGGCTGTTCATTAAAAATACTACTTATTCTTCTGTGTAAAAGTATCTCATTCAACGTTATTGATCATTGTGTGAATGTGAGAAATCTGTTATCGTTAGTGAGATCATCATCTGCAGGACTTACTGGGAAAAAAGAAAATCAACCTGAATAAAGAGATTCAAATGTAATTGGACCTGAACTAGAAGTTCCTGCAGCAGAAGTTCGTTAAACTTGCACTGACCTCACACCTCACGAGTGGGCACTGATGACACCGCCTCATTAGGCCCCTCCCACCACCACACACTCCTGGTGTGTTGGTTGATTGCCTGTGCAGACAGCGAATCCCAGCGGGAGTCATTGAATCATGGGATTCCCCAGCGAGCGGGGAGTCACGTGTCTTTATTGTACCAATATATAATTATATTCTACTGTTATGATTATTGTCGGTAATGTGAGCGAGAGCTTCTCGTGGCTGCAGCATCAGGATCCAAATAAACTTAAGTGTAAGCACTTTTCTGACAGAGTCCTGGGCGTCACACAAACCCTTCAGTGAAAGTTCTGGTTCTGGTCCTGCAGCTGCCAGCCCACAAGCCCCGCCCACCCTGGATCTTGTGTGTTATTTAAGAAGCAGATTGTTCATTCAGGTGGCGCTTCAGGTGCTCGAACTGTCAGATCGGAGGCTTCGAGTCCGCTGTGAGGTCACCAGCTGAGAAAACATCTTTTATTCGGGTATAATTTAAAAAAGGGGCAGCAGTGAGCATGTGCAGGAACTCCTGAGTATCAAAGATACAAGAACAAGTAACTCCTGGCGTTCATCGAGGCGAGTGAAGCGGAGGCGTGCCTGACAAGTGAACTGGACGCTCCTTGTGGCTTTCAGTTTGTTTATTCTTGTTAAGTGCTACACACATTGTCTGTTCTAGCCTGTGAAAAAAACAGAAAAACTAAGAGATTGTTTGAAAATGTCCACATGTGCCGATTGTACCGAATCCTTGAATGTTCAACTTGATCAACTGCAAAGGTGCAAAACGTGAACATGAAACTCGTCGCTGCTCCCTCTCTGCTGTGCTGCAGCTCTGCCTCCCTGCTAGTAGCCATGACCACCGTTGGGGCAGCTGTGACTGACAGCGGTCGGAGGCGGCCTCTGGCTCTGATTGGCTGTTTCCGCTCCGGCACAAGAGATTCCCGTTTTAGAAGCACCAGACAAGTCCGGCTTAGCTCTTAAATAAAGGCTGCAGAACACATTCAAGAGCTGCGTCTCCTCCGGGTCCAGGGCGTCTGCTGCTTGGACAAATGTGAGTCTTGTAAAACGACCTCAGCGGAAGCCTCTGATCCGCCGCCTGCAGCTCTGCAGCGCCGCCTTCATCACTCGGCCTGAAATCCTTTTCTCCCACTGAAAATGCTGAAACGTGTCGCCTTGATGCAGCGCTGTCCAGGATGTAGTCAGGGCCCTTTTTGATGCCATTTGCCATTGCCTTGTTTTATTTGTCATTTTTGCTGAGTTTAAATGTAATAATGATGTTGAATCATGTAATAGCCTGTGTCAGTTTTTATATCATCGCCATTGCCTTCTGCTGAGTTTGTATATTTGTGTGATTTCACTAAAGTGTAAATGAAAACTTGGATCGAGTGTGTTGTCTTTACCGTTCAGGCCCTCTGAACACGGCAGATCAGCAGAAACCTCGTCAGAATCCACCAGTAACACGCTGAAACAGCTCTCAGACTATTTTCTGCCAAGGGAACAGGCTAATTAATGAAGAACAACGATCCAGGCTTTGGAGCGCTTATCAGCAGCCACAAGAAAAGAGTCGTTATCGCAGGTTTTCATTATCAGGAAACACTCTGGATTAAAATACAGCGAGAGACCAGGAGAGAGAGCGACGTGGAGGGACAGAGCGGGCAACGTCACAAAAACTATTTCTATGGATTTCAAAGATCCATTTTTACAAAGAAAGAGAAATTAGTTTGATGGATAGAAAGAATTTATTTTGTGATGTTCTCACTTAAATTCAGTAATCCTGAAACTTGAAAGTCAGTTAAAGTCTCCAGAAACCCTTTGAAGGTTGGTCCCAAGTGTCCTGACGTCACCTAAATGATGTCACGTTACAGTCATTCTCATCAAATCAGTCTAAATAGCCTCATTTCAACTGTCTACTCAAACATGTTAAACAAGTGCTGCCAGGGCTTAGACCAGGACCAGGACTCTACTAACCACCAGCATTTGGATCCAGACCTGCGGTTCCTGTACTGACCACCAGGCCTGGATCCAGACCTGCGGTTCCTCTACTTAGATTAGTTAGATTTCACGTCCATGAAAACCATATTTGTATGAACCTGATCAGGACAAAATGATTTAAAGAGACACATTTATGCATAATTAGGGGTGTTTGTTGTCTATATATATATATATATATATATATATATGTTGGGGGTTACTGCCCCGAGTGCTCCGATCACCACGAACACTACTGTCACCTTCACCTTCCAGAGCTGGAGAAGGCCTGGAAGGTGAAGGTGACAGTAGTGCCCGTGGTGATCGGAGCACTCGGGGCAGTAACCCCCAAACTGGAAGAGTGGCTGCAGCAGATCCCCGGAACAACCTCAGACATCTCAGTCCAGAAAAGTGCAGTGTTAGGAACAGCAAAGATACTGCGCAGAACCCTCAAGCTCCCTGGCCTCTGGTAGAGGACCCGAGCTTGGAGGGACACCACCCACAGAGGGTGAGGAACAAGTTTTTATATATATATATATATATATATATATATATATATATATATATATATATATATATATATATATATATATATATTCATGATTTAAAAACAACATATTCTGGTGTGATGTTAATTGCACTAACAGACTGCCATGTCAGACTAGCCTGGATCAGTCTGAGGATTAAGCTTAAGTTCACCGGTCAGCCCAGGTATCTAACCTGTTCACCGGAACAGCCACATCACGGGGAACTTCTCCTGGCAGCAGCACAGGAGCCAGGAACGCTGGCCTGCACCCTTTTAGAGCAACCAGCTTCGTCCAGACCTCCACTAAGACCAGCTCTGATGCAGCCCTGAGGATCCAAGGGGTGCAGGAGGGATGACCTCCTGCCAAGATGGTGACAACCAGCACTTCCTTAATCGTGTTTCATAAGCACTGTTCAGAAAACCCCCTTAGTGATGTCACAGAAGGGTTTGTTCAGCTCTACCTATATAGTCTACAGAGGTTCTAATACAAAAAAGTCAAGGTTCAGGGCTTGATTGCTGTTGGATCCAGACCCTAGTGGTTGGTAGAGGAACTACTGGGTTGGCGACACAACAGAAGTTAAAATGTTGGCATTTGATCAGGACACAAGAATCGTTAACATGGTGCAGTGGAGAAATAAATGAACTTCACTGAAGATTGAATTTAATTTGATTACAGCTCAGTGTGTGTGTTTCTAAAGCCCTGTTGGCTGCCAGTCAATCCAAACAGCTGCCCAGTCAGCATCCACAGGTGGCTCACACACACACACGTGCACACACACACACACACACACGTGCACACTCACACACATGCAGACTCACACACACACACACACACATGCACACTCACACACACACGTGCACACTCACACACACACACACACAGATACACACACATGCACACTCACACACACACATGCAAACTCACAAACACACGTGCACACTCACACACACACATGCACACTCACACACACACATGCACACTCACACACACTCACACATGCACACTCACACACACATGCACACTCACACACACACACATGCACACTCACACACACACGTGCACACTCACACACACATGCACACTCACACACACTCACACATGCACACTCACACACACATGCACACTCACACACACACATGCACACGTGCACACTCACACACACACGTGCACACTCACACACATGCACACTCACACACACATGCACACTCACACACACACATGCACACTCACACACACACACATGCACACACACACTCACACTCACACACACACGTGCACACACACACACATGCACACACACACTCACACTCACACACACACACACATGCACACATCTAATGATGTTCATTATCATTGTCATTATATATATATATATATATATATATATATATATATATATATATATATATATATATATATATATATATATATATATATATATATATATATGGAGGAGGAAGCATCATGGGAGGACAAGCCCCTACACGGGATGTACCATCGAACCATAACTGAAGTGGCTGATCTCAAGAAGTCCTACCAATGGCTAGAGAGAGCTGGCCTACAGGACAGCACAGAGGCACTCGTCCTGGCTGCACAGGAGCAGGCTCTGAACACCAGAGCAATAGAGGCCCAGATATACCACACCAGACAAGACCCAAGGTGTAGGTTGTGCAAAGAAGCACCGGAAACAATCCAGCACATAACTGCAGGGTGTAAGATGCTGGCAGGGAAAGCATACATGGAACGCCATAACCAAGTAGCAGGCATACTCTACAGAAACATCTGTGTGGAGTATGGGCTGGAAACCCCAAGGTCAAAATGGGAAACACCTCCCAAGGTGGTGGAAAATGACAGAGCAAAGCTCCTGTGGGACTTCAAGATACAGACAGACAGGATGGTGATGGCAAACCAACCAGACATCGTGGTGGTAGACAAAGGGCAGAGGAAAGCCGTGGTGGTGGATGTGGCAATACCAAGTGATGGTAACATCAGGCGAAAGGAACACGAGAAGCTTGAGAAATACCAAGGGCTTAGAGAGGAGCTGGAGAAGGCCTGGAAGGTGAAGGTGACAGTAGTGCCCGTGGTGATCGGAGCACTCGGGGCAGTAACCCCCAAACTGGAAGAGTGGCTGCAGCAGATCCCCGGAACAACCTCAGATATCTCAGTCCAGAAAAGTGCAGTGTTAGGAACAGCAAAGATACTGCGCAGAACCCTCAAGCTCCCTGGCCTCTGGTAGAGGACCCGAGCTTGGAGGGACACCACCCACGGAGGGTGAGGAACAAGTTTTTATATATATATATATATATATATATATATATATATATATAATGAACATTTAATGATGTTCACTTTGCATGGCCTCACTTTTCTCTTGTCCTAACAGTCTAAGATGTCCTCCACTTCCAAAAATGTCCTAAAATAATGTCCTAATATAATAACATTTTAGTTGAGGTGTTCTTACCGTATCATATTTCCGGACATTACATGACCCTACATCTGAATGTAGAGTTCCCGAAATGTGTCAAATTTTTGTTTTATGTCCTCACAAGGTTCCAAATATGCAGCAGTCCCCACAAAGATAGATACACAAGCACACCCTCACACAGCCACTCTCCCAAATTAACTGTTAATCATAAACGGTAAGAACGCTGAGTCATGACGCTCCTCATCTCCGCTGCTGTTCGAAGCACTCTGTCTGCCGGCGGTCTCCGTAATCATTTCTGCAGGCAGCATGGATTATTTTTCTGCTGATGTTTGTGGGAGTCCAGAGACTTTTATTTCAAAATGTTCAATTCTGATGCACTGTGTGATTAAATTAATTGTTCCGTGTCAGTCTGTCAGTGTGAATAATTATGGCTCATTTGTCATTGCAAGTCACCAACAATAAAGATCTACTCACCTGGACTGTTGGACTCAGCAGGAACAGAGGTGGAGGAATCAGCCGCTAATTCCAACTCTGATCATTCAGAGAAGCGATAGAATCTGAGGAGAAAACGCCGACTCCACGGTCTCCTCTGATCTGCACAGAGGAGGCTTTGTAAGCACTGATGATCAATCTGACTTCACCGTTTTATCACAGACACAGACGGCAATAAATAATAAGTTGTTAACGTTACAAATTAGACTTTTAGGAAGAAAGTTCTGTCACTTGGAAGGTTGGTACAAACAAGGCTCAAGATTTGAGTTCACAACTTCCAAACATATAATCATGTAGAGGTAACATCACAGAAGGTTTGTCCTGTCTTGCATATATATATATATATATATATATATATATGTATATATATACACATATCTTTATACACACAGACCAAAACGGTGGTTTAAAAGGGACGGTCGGAGCCGGTTGAAATGGACTGCGTCAGAGTTGTCATGGAAATGAAATGAAACAATAAAAGGATGTTTGCTCCCGTCGCTCGTGCTCTGCCTCCATCTGGGTTGGCGGCTGTTGATCTGCCTGATGAGCAGTTGTTTAGAGCGGCAGACGGGGAACCGTTTCACATTTTGTCGGTTATTATTCTGTCACCTGCTTGCTGTTTTAATCCAGTTAGGTTAGTCAGGTTTGGTTAGGTTAACAGCTGTTGACTAAAGAATATACGACTGATTTGACATATATAATTTATGCATTTATAGTGAGCAGTATCCCCTGTTGGCTTTTTCTATAGGATACTTTTTGTATAAAAGGTTGTTGCCATGGGGATAACTGTAGCCCATAGAGGTCTTAGGTCCAACAGCTGTTCATCTGTACTTTAACTTTTTAGTTTATCTGATTAAACTTCATTGGAATCATTGAAGTAAAGATGTTTAGAGTAACTTTAGATTAGATTAAAGGTTACATTTCTCCATAAATAAACATTATATAATGAATGATATGTTTGGGCCAAGTGAGTTACAACTTTATACTTAAACTGTAGTCATAATGTTAAACAAAATGATCATTGACCATCTGGAAAAGTGATCAAAGCTGAATCAGCGAGGAGAAGAATGAAGTACAATCAGATACCGAATAGAATTATTCTTTGATCTGTGATTTCACTTTAAAGCTATGAATAAAAAGATAAAATAAAAGATGAAATTAATAATAATGAATGGACAAAGTTTGAAGGCAAATACATTTTATTACCAATTTTCATTATGACATCAATTAATACTTTGCTCTTGATAGTGACAGAAAACATAACTTGAAAATAAAAGAGTTAGTTTATCTCGTTACGCAGACACAACGTGGCTGAATCGAATTTACAAAGTGTGTACATATGTTTACCTGGTTTATTTTATTTACCTTTACTTTTTATTTTTATCTTTATTTTATTTGTGGTGATGCTCTGTTGCTAGGTTACCTGACATCCACGTGGACACAGGAGGAGATGAAGACGTGGAGAGCTGCTGTTTCATTTTCACTTTTATTTATATTACTGTTACAACACCAGTCGTCTCCGGGATCTTTCCAGAGACCAGAACACGTTCCAGATCAGTTATTACATAAACAGCAGGTAAAAACTCCCCTTTAAGAGGGAAGAAACCTGGACCAGGACCTGGATCATAAGGGGGAAGAAACCTGGACCAGGACCTGGATCATAAGGCGGAAGAAACCTGGACCAGGACCTGGATTATAAGGGGGAAGAAACCTGGACCAGGACCTGGATTATTAGGGGGAACCCTCCTGCGGAAGACCAGTCGGGTTTAAACTCCAAATATCTGGAACAGCAGAGACCTGAACACATTTGTGGAGTTCTCATTCTGGAGGACATCTGACCCTTGGTGGAAACACCGTGGTGATGAAATCCAACATTGATGATGGACTGTCCAGCTAGTGTTGATCCGGAGAAACTAAAGGACAATTTCTTCTCGGAGACTGAAACTGCTGATGTGTGTTTGTGCTGTTGCAGGGAGGCATGAGTGGAAGACCGGTGGTGGTCATGGAGACCTACACCAGCATCACCTGGACTTCAGTCAGAGTCAGAGTCAGAGTCAAGTTTATTGTCAATTCTACCACATGTGAGATACATACAGAGAATCGAAATTGCGTTACCCTCAAACCCTCGGTGCTACACAATAAATACATTTTAAACACAAAGTGCAGGTTAAAAAGAGACAAGAAACAAGTTGTGACATGACAACAACAGTTTTTCGGTTTGATTAAAGTGACATGGTGCAAAGCAAGCAAGCGGTCCAGTTCTGCCAAAATACAGATACTGTGATCAGAGTGAGTGAGGGGGGGGCAAGGCGGGAAACGGTGGAAGAGAAGGGAGAGTGTTAAGTGTCCTGACAGCCTGGTGGACGAAGCTGTCCTTCAGTCGGCTGGTTCTGGCTCGGAGGGTCCGCAGCCTCCTCCCTGATGGCAGCAGACTGAAGAGGCTGTGTGACGGGTGGGTGGGGTCTCTCACAATGCTGAGGGCTTTGCGAGTCAGACGGCTGCTGTAGATGTCCTGAAGTGAGGGGAGAGAGACACCAACGATCTTCTCAGCTGCTCTCACGACGCGTTGGAGAGACTTGCGGCAGGTTGCGGTGCAGCTCCGTACCACACGGTGATGCAGCTGGTCAGGATGCTCTCGATGGTGCCTCTGTAGAAGGTTACCTGATGGGGGCGGGGCTCTGGCTCTTCGCAGTTTGCGGAGGAAGTAGAGGCGCTGCTGTGCCTTCTTGGCGAGTGATGCGGTGTTAACAGTCCAGGAGAGGTCCTCTGAGATGTGGACACCCAGGAACTTGGTGCTGCTCACCCTCTCCACAGCAGCACCGTTGATGGTCAGAGGAGCATGCTGGGTGTGTTGTCTCCTGAAGTCAGCAACAATCTCCTTGGTCTTCTCCACGTTCAGGGAGAGATTGTTGTCGCTGCACCACTCAGCCAGGCGGCTCACTTCGCTCCTGTAGTTTGACTCATCGTTGTTGTTGATGAGACCCACCACAGTCGTGTCGTCCACAAACTTTACGAAGAGGTTGGAGCTGTGCATCGGTGTGCAGTCGTGGGTCAGCAGGGTGAAGAGGAGGGGGCTCAGCACACATCCCTGGGGGGCCCCTGTGCTCAGTGTGATGGTGCTGGATGTGTTGCTGCCGACCCGTACTGCCTGTGGTCTCCCAGTCAGGAAGTCCAACAGCCAGTTGCACAGCGAGGTGCTGATCCCCAGCTGGTCCAGTTTGTGAACGAGCTGCTGGGGGATGATGGTGTTGGATGCTGAACTGAAGTCGATGAAAAGCATTCTTACATAAGCGTTTCTGGTGTCCATATGTGTGAGGGCTGTGTGGAGGGCAGTGGAGATGGCGTCGTCAGTGGACCGGTTGGAGCGATATGCGAACTGGTAAGGGTCCAGAGAGGGGGGGAGAGCAGCCTTGATGTGATGCATGACTAGCCGTTCAAAGCACTTCATGATGATGGGAGTCAGTGCGACTGGACGGTAGTCGTTGGAGCAGGAGGGAGATGACCGTTTTGGGACCGGACGGATGTTGGTGGCTTTGAAGCACGTGGGAACCACCGCCTGACTCAGTGACATGTTAAAGATGTCTGTGAAGACCTCCGTGAGTTCTCCTGCACAGTCTCTCAGTACACGACCAGGTATGTTGTCATGTATGTTGACTTGGACTGGATTGTAAAGGGCAGTCAAGACCTCCTGACCTATCCAAGACCACCTGACCTGTCCAAAATCACCTGACCTGTCCAAGACTACCTGACCTGTCTAAGACCACCTGACCTGTCCAAGCCCACCTGACATGTCCAAGCCCACCTGACCTGTCCAAGTTCACCTGACCTGTCCAAGACCACCTGACCTGTCCAAGATCACCTGACCTGTCCAAGACCCCCTGACCTGTCCAAGACCACCTGACCTGTCCAAGCCCACCTGACCTATCCAAGACCACCTGACCTGTCCAAGACCACCTGACCTGTCCAAAATCAGCTGACCTGTTTAAAATCACCTGACCTGTCCAAGACCACCTGAACTGTCCAAAATCACCTGACCTGTCCAAGACCACCTGACCTGTCCAAGATCACCTGACCTGTCCAAGACCACCTGACCTGTCCAAGACCACCTGACCTGTCTAAAATCACCTGACCTGTTTAAAATCACCTGACCTGTTTAAAATCACCTGACCTGTCCAAGACCACCTGACCTGTCCAAGATCACCTGACCTGTCTAAAATCACCTGACCTGTTTAAAATCACCTGACCTGTCCAAGATCACCTGACCTGTCCAAGACCACCTGACCTGTCCAAGACCACCTGACCTGTCTAAAATCACCTGACCTGTCTAAAATCACCTGACCTGTCCAAGACCACCTGACCTGTCCAAGACCACCTGACCTGTCTAAAATCACCTGACCTGTTTAAAATCACCTGACCTGTCCAAGACCACCTGACCTGTCCAAGATCACCTGACCTGTCCAAAATCACCACACCTGTCCAAAATCACCTGACCTGTCCAAGCCCACCTGACCTGTCCAAGACCACCTGACCTGTCCAAGACCACCTGACCTGTCCAAGATCACCTGACCTGTCCAAAATCACCACACCTGTCCAAAATCACCTGACCTGTCCAAGCCCACCTGACCTGTCCAAGATCACCTGACCTGTCCAAAATCACCTGACCTGTCCAAGACCACCTGACCTGTCCAAGCCCACCTGACCTATCCAAGACCACCTGACCTGTCCAAGCCCACCTGACCTGTTTAAAATCACCTGACCTGTCCAAGACCACCTGACCTGTCCAAGATCACCTGACCTGTCCAAGACCACCTGACCTGTTCAAGACCACCTGACCTGTCCAAGACCACCTGACCTGTCCAAGATCACCTGACCTGTCCAAGACCACCTGACCTGTCCAAGATCACCTGACCTGTCCAAAATCACTTGACCTGTTTAAAATCACCTGACCTGTCCAAGACCACCTGACCTGTCCAAGACCACCTGACCTGTCGAAAATCACCTGACCTGTTCAAGACCACCTGACCTGTCCAAGATCACCTGACCTGTTCAAGACCACCTGACCTGTTCAAGACCACCTGACCTGTCCAAGACCACCTGACCTGTCCAAGACCACCTGACCTGTTCAAGACCACCTGACCTGTTCAAGATCACCTGACCTGTCCAAGACCACCTGACCTGTTCAAGACCACCTGACCTGTCGAAAATCACCTGACCTGTTCAAGACCACCTGACCTGTCCAAGATCACCTGACCTGTCCAAGACCACCTGACCTGTTCAAGACCACCTGACCTGTTCAAGATCACCTGACCTGTCCAAGACCACCTGACCTGTTCAAGACCACCTGACCTGTTCAAGACCACATATCCCTGCAACGTGGAGTTAAGACCAGAAAAATCCCTGGACAAGACTAAATTTGGGGAACCGTAGTCTTCATGACTGGTAGAGAACCACTGTTTTAGGTTCTATTGGTGGAAAAGGAACCATCTATGCTCATGAAAATTAAAGTAAGAATAAATCAAATTCTTTAAAATGAATGGAATTACATTAGAATAAACCTTGACGGTAAATGAAATTGAAATGAGTTAAAGTTTCAAAGTCATTAAGGCCTTAAGACTCTTCAACTGACGCTATATCCACAATTATCTAACGTAATTACTCACATACTGACAAAACTGTAGACTGAAATATAATTGTGGTTGAAGTTAAACTCAGACTAAGTTAATGTGTTAAATTCAGGATTTATTGACAAAGTAGGATCTGACCATCTCTGCACAGAAAAGAGACTCAAGAGAGCAAAGACCCGTCCCAGACTTGACCTTAGGTTCTGCTACATCTGTCCATCTCATTTTATCATTAATTACTACAATAGCCTTCTCTCACAGAAGAGTTAAGAGTTACGGTGTTACGAGGTGGTGTTAGATCTACACTGGGGAGATGAAACTGCACAGAAGAGGACTGTATCTGTTCGATGTCAGTGCTGTCATGGGAAGGAAATAGAATCGTTGGACCTTCTGAGGGATGGGCCGTTTCTTTTCATTTTCTTTTTTTTTTTTTTTTTACATGTCATTTTGTTTTTATTGTTATCACCATGATGTCTGACGCAACAGTTGAATATCTCAGCCCAAAAATGTACACAGCACACCAAAGTCCAAACTTACAACAATTTATCCAGTATCATTATAAAGTGACTTCATGGCTAAGGTAATGAAATTTACATCATTTAATAAACATGGGCTGAATAGACCAGTTAAAAGGAAAAGGGTTAATGATTATTTGAAAAGGTTGAAAACTGAGAAAGCCGTCTTACCAAAACCGAACATCAAAAGCTAAAAAGGGAAGGGCAAGTACATCTTCATTCAATTCAGGAGCAACGGGGAAGGTTACATTACTACATAAAAATCTACCATTTTCTATGGAAAAAACATCCAGCTGGGATCGGATCTGCATTGATTAAAACCTGGACGTTCTTAACCGATCAAGAACTGTTTTTAAATTATCTAAAAGATTTGGAAATATACCAATAGGAGGCGACTTCGAGTTTTGCCTCGATCCAGCGCTAAATAGGTCCTCAAACACTGCAGTGACTAAAGGAGGACTAAAGCAGCCAAATCCACAATGTCCGTTATGAAAGACCTAAACCTTTGTGACATCTGGAGACCCCTCCGCCCCACAACTAGGGATTACTCCCTCTATTCACGTCCACATACTTCCCATACAAGGATCCATTTAAAAAATTATTTTTTTTTTACATCTAACCAAATTAAGATCTTTTATAAAACAAACTACCCCTCACCCCCCAATAGCTTTGTATTGCGGGACACGATGGAAACCTACTTAAGCGGGCAGATTATTTCTTACACCAATGGATTAAAGAAAACACATAGCTGAAATTAGCAGGCTGGAGAAAGAACATCAAATGTCACACTCCAGACATATCAAACAGTTAAAAGAACAAAGGCACAGAAAGTTCTGGCTTGGCAGTTGAAGAAAAAGGAGATTTCGAGAGCTGTCACTTCCATAGAAACCCAAAATGGGAATGTGCCAGGAAACCCCACAGAAATGAACGATTGTTGTAAACACTTCTACTCTTCATAATACACATCTGAATCCACAGATGATTTTGCGAAGATAAGCCGTCCCGTCACTCAAAAAGAAATGGAAAAGGCCATTTCCTCATTAAATTCCAATAAATCACCTGGTGACGACGGCTTCCCGCCTGAATTTTACAAGGAGTTTAAAGACCTGCTTCTCCCTCTTTTTATGGATGTTGTGAAATTGGCATCTGAAACTCAAACCCTGCCAGATTCCTTCTCAGTTGCCCTAGTAACAGTTATTTATATGAAAAACAAAAATACCCAAAAATGCTCCTCTACAGACCGATTAGCCCTCTTTATACAGACTTTAAGATGATTTCTAAAGCTCTGACCAATAGATTAAACAGCTTCTCCCCAAACATATCAGTAATGACCAAACAGGTTTCATGAACAAACAACTCTCATCTGACAACCTCCGCAGATTCTCTAACATTATTCATGTTGCAAACACCTGAAATGAATCTGTTGCACTATTATCAGATAGGGAAAAGGACTTTGATCATCTTGAATGGCGATATCTTGTCAAGGTCTTGACAGTTTAGGGTTTGGTGTGTGGAATAACTGGAATAACTTCAACTCCCATTACACTAAGCTGAAGCAGTAGACAGGGTGGTCCACGCCCCGCCGGACCTTTATCCTGGGACAAGCAGTGAGACAGGATTCAGATATAAAAGGTGTCCAAGTTGGTCAACTAAACCACAAAATCAGTCTATTTGCTGATGACATAATTCTGTTTGTCACTGACACAACCGAATGTCTAACAAAGCTACAAGCTCTTCTGAACACATATAATTCAATGTCAGGCTATAAGGTCAACTAGAAAAAGCGAAATACTCCCTCTGACTGAAGCTGACTGGAGTAAACTAAACCAAACTCCTTTAAACTGGCCCCAAAAGGATTTACATACTTGGGCATCCAGGTGAATAGCGACTTGTAAAATCTGTTTAAATTTAACTACCCTGCACTGATCCAAAAAAATCACCTTGTTTGGCAGAATCAACTACATAAAGATTATTATTATTATTATTATTATATATATTATGTTTTTTGTTGGTTTACTCACTTATTTCATTCATTTATTTGCCTTCATTATTTATGTTTCTTGTCTTTTGGTTACTATTATCATTATTTACCTCATCATATATTGACTTTTTAGTGGGAATGATTCGTACTGTTCTCACATAATTGAAAACTGCAAAATAAAGTATTCAAAAACTAAAAAAAACAGGCCAGGAGTGGAAGCGTTTTACAGGGCGATAGCCCCTGTAAACGGGCGTCTGTCCAACCCACTGAGCTCTCCAGGGTCCTAACGGGTGTTTCAAGTGACCCTCTTACAGGACTGGTAGCCATATATGGTAACTTTAGACATATATGTCATAATTATTACATAAAAAAGCAAAAAGCTCCTTTTATATTCTGGAATGGTAGTGTAGAGTTGAAATTTAGAAATAAAAAACATTCAGGTATTTTAGTGACTGGTTGAGGTTAACTGTGTATGATGATGATGCTCCAGTCAGCCGACTCATAGATCCTGCCGGCATGTCCTCACAACTGAACTCATGTCTGTGTACGGTTACCATGGTTACAGTTCACGTCCTGCTGCTGTGTGGCGATGCAACAGACGGGCTCGCCTTAGGAAATCCTGCTCTGGTATTCTCTGTATTGTTGGTGGAGCGTTGGGAACAAATCTTCTGTCTGCTTGAAAACGCTCATGCGCAGGTGAAGTATTTCTTCACATTCTGGATCTACAAAAAAAAAAAGGTTAAACAACTCCAGTTCAAAGTAAGTTGATTCAGGTTGATGTTCACCACTGCGTAACATCTCCTCTTCTCATAACAACAGTCCATAAACATCTGGGAACTGAGGAGACCAGTTGATGTGTTTGATTTGACTTTAAATGTTTTAATGGCCATTAACGAGTGGCAGTCTATAAAAATAAGTAGGTAACTAAATAAATATTTAAAACTATTTCTGTCTGTAAATGTGTTCACCTGGAAACCATAAACATTCATCGTTACCTGTTCAGTCACTGAACATGTCAGCATGACAGAAGCTCACTGTGGTAGACGATCAGTTACTATGATCACGCATCCAAAACCCGCTCGCCACGTTTTTTCCTAATAGAAGATATTAACACGTATTCTGACTCCAAACACGACACTGAACGCATGCACGTTGCCTCCCAACATCCTACAGCCCACAGACGTTCATACGCTGAAGTTCCCAACAGCAGCTGACGTTTTTCCTGTTTGACTGGATGAAGTTACGTTGACGACTCGTCTGTTCTTCTTACTTTTGTTAGAAAAGTTCTCTATTTCTAAGAACTTTAGTAATGAAACCTTTTTTGAGTTAAACATTGTTGGCTTACTCTTTAATTTCTCAAACTCATCTTTATTTATAACCTTATATGTTGGTGTTCACGTGAACTTCTGTTGCCAAGTTACTTCCTGCCACCAGCTGCATCTTCTGTCATCAAGGACGTCTGCACCAGGAACTGATCTCCCGACCAGTTTCAGATCTGGCGTTCCAATGACACGACTCAGCAGCTGTGTTTGTGAATGTTCATTTTAACGATGGCTTTGGGATCATCTCTGTTGGTTAACGATGATTGTAATTATATCATTACACTGTATTATTCCAGCAATGGTTCCAGGAACCATCTGCATCACAGCTGCATGGTTCCAGGTGTGCTACTGGGTCTGGAGCTGCTCAACAGTCCTGGATGCAGTATTTGTTTTAGAATACCGTTGAGCTTTATCTTTCTGATTTCAGAAGAGGGGTTCTTCATATTTGCTGAGGAGTTGTCAACAAGTGGAGGTCCTGAGGACCAACTGCTGACCTTTACTTGGCTGCACATCTAATCATTTGGATTTATGTGGATAAAACAGAAACCACATTGCACAAACTTTGGCCGTGAACACAAAGGACAGCTGCAGCAGACCTGAAGTTAGATAATGACAGATGGTTGAAAGTATAACATATAAATACATATAAAATTTGATTATAAGTTAAAGTTGTGAAAACTGTCCTTCAATCATACAATGTGCCCTGTGTTGTGTTTCTGGGTTACTGCTGCTGATGGATTCATGTGACAACCCAGTATCAGCCCTTCACAGCAGCAGGAATGAGGACATGAGGCGTACTGACACATCACAACGCTGTACAGAAAACAGGACCTACAGGATGTTCAGAGCTTCTCAACTTTTACGCACTTCTCTTGTTTCAGTAAATTGTCCACAAGGACAAAGCAAAAACTGTTACCTGCCAGGTGTTCTCTCGCCAGCCAGATGTTCTGTTGCCTGCCAGGTGTTCTGTCACCAACCAGATGTTCTGTCGCCAGCCAGGTGTTCTGTCGCCAGCCAGGTGTTCTGTCGCCAGCCAGGTGTTCTCTCGCCAGCCAGATGTTCTGTTGCCAGCCAGGTGTTCTGTCGCCAGCCAGGTGTTCTGTCGCCAGCCAGGTGTTCTGTCACCAGACAGATGTTCTGTCACCAGCCAGATGTTCTGTCGCCAGCCAGGTGTTCTGTCGCCAGCCAGGTGTTCTGTCGCCAGCCAGGTGTTCTCTCGCCAGCCAGATGTTCTGTTGCCAGCCAGGTGTTCTGTCGCCAGCCAGGTGTTCTGTCGCCAGCCAGGTGTTCTGTCGCCAGCCAGGTGTTCTGTCACCAGACAGATGTTCTGTCACCAGCCAGGTGTTCTGTCGCCAGCCAGGTGTTCTGTCGCCAGCCAGGTGTTCTGTCGCCAGCCAGGTGTTCTGTCACCTGCCAGGTGTTCTCTCACCTGCCAGCTGACTGTCTGTGAAGCACAGACAGTCAAAGTTCCATCCATCTCAGATTTACTCAAGTAACTCAGATGTGAGTGTTTTTTGCTAAAAGTACATGCTGAATCATCTGAAGAGTTGCTCTCATCATCTAAACGCCTGTGTTGGTGTTTACCTCCTTTGACAGACTGATCACACCATGTTCTTGACTTCCTCTCTTAAATGAAGAGAGGTCTCAGGGGATCAGACTTTACCAAGCCTTCTCTCCTGCTGTGTTTAATGAAGCTCTGACTGTTTGATACTGAGATAAAACATTTCCACAATCCCTGAGGAGAAACTGCACACAGAACTGTCAGAAGACATTCATTATAAAATAATGTAATTTGTAATTAGTGTTCCTGATGTTAAACCACTTTTAATTCTTATTTATATTTTTAGATTGTCGCCAAGGGACCAGAGGGTGTTGCAGCTCCTGGGAAGGTGCTGTCAGGTTGTTCATCAACGGTATTCAGGTCAGAATCCCTAAAGAGCTAAATAAGGAACACTAGCCATCCAGAGACTAGACGTGTACCAGAACTGTCTCTGAGAAAGGTCCTCACAGTGTTTGGATAATTGAGACTGTTTCCTGGTGATATACTAGCCGACTGGGTCAGTCTGTCCTCGGATGGTGTCTGTACTGGGACTAGACCAGACCACAACTGACTGTTGCCACTCAGGTCCACCACAGAAAAATGTCTAGGTACAGACTACTTCCTGGACACGCAAGCTGCGACCACTTTTATTTTTCCAGGATGTGAAATGTAACAGAGGCATGCATCAAGATCTAAACAGCAGCTCATTAATCCAGAATTTAATAAGTAGCAGATTTACGCACCTTCTAATCTGATCCAGATGATTAAATCCACATTTCATTGAAATATGATTAAAGATAAGATCTTACACAGTTTTACTGGAGGACATCGCAACACCATCTGATCCCTTCCTAAGGTGTTTGGACCACAAACAACAACCTCTGTTTTATCAGAATTTAGTAGCAAAACATTAGTGGACATCCAGTCCTTGATGTCCTGAAGACATCTGAAGTTTGTCTGATGGTTCTGTTTCATCTTTATAGACAGATACAGCTGCGTATCATCAGCATAACAATGAACATTAATGCCGTGGTTCCGGATAAAACTTCCCAAGGGCTGCATGTATAAACTGAACAGGATTGGTCCTAGAACTGAACCCTGCGGGACACCATAGCAGACCCTCGTCTGTACTGAAGAAACCTCATGAACATGAACAAACTGGAATCTATCAGACATATATGATTTAAACCAATCTAGAGCTCTCCATTTAATCCCAACAACATACTCTAGTCTCTGCAGTAAAATGCTGTGATCTATAGTATCAAAAGCAGCGCTGAGGTCCAGCAGAACCAGTATGGACACTAACCCATTATCTGAGGTCCAGCAGAACCAGTATGAACACTAATCCATTATCTGAGGTCCAGCAGAACCAGTATGAACACTAATCCATTATCTGAGGTCCAGCAGAACCAGTATTGACACTAACCCATTATCTGAGGTCCAGCAGAACCAGTATCGACACTAACCCATTATCTGAGGTCCAGCAGAACCAGTATGGACCCTAACTAATTATCTGAGGCCATAAGAATCCAACCGTCAATTCATCAATTATCTATTCCCGCTTACTCCATCTCCGGGTCAGTATCAATTAACCTACCATGCATGACTGTGGGAGGAAGCCGGAGTACCCGGAAGGAACCCTTGCAAGCACAGGGAGAACATGCAAACTCCACACAGAAAGAACCACCGGGCCGGGAATCAAACCAGGAACCTTCATGCTATGAGGCAACAGTGCTAACCACTAAGCCATATGCTGCCTGACTATCTTTCCATGCATAATAAACATCTACAGACCTACAAGAGAACCACTTTCTTTCCATTTTACGTACTTTCTGTTTTAACATACGAACATGTGAGTTAAACCAGGGAGTTCAGCTCCTATGGTTAGAGACCCTCTTTCTCAAAGGAGCAACTACATCTAAAGCTGAGTGCAACACATCTGCAGTGCTACCAACAAGGAAATCAACGTCTGCAGAGGTAGAACCGAGGTCACAGCCCTCAACTGCTTCACTATGTTCCACTGTAGCAAGGGAGTAGCCGGGTGTCATTATGCCGACATGTCTCATAACTTTCCTGAATGTGCGATGACTCTTTCCAGCAGCTTCAGATGTGCTTCGAGGTCGCCGCTCTGGCCCCTGGGATGCACCTGACTACGGTCGCTGGAGTCGCCGATCACCAAGGTCTGTTTCTCAGCAGGTGTGTGGCTGAGTGGGGAAAAACGGTTGGAGGTGAAGCGGGTGCTGGTGTTCCATGCGCCTTGTGGGACTACGCTTCCTCCGAACCGTCACCCAGCCGCCCTGACTGCCCGGCTGTTCGGGGGCTGCAGGGGGGCGGCTACCAGCAGCTGCACCTGGCCGGTCCGCCGCTACTTCAGCCTGACGAGCTACCAAGTCTACCGGACTATGGTCTAGTTGGTGAACCGGACCTCGAACTCACTGATCCTCGCCTCCAAAGCTACAAACTACATTTTATACACTTACCGTCTTCACTAAAGGAGGCAGAGGAATAACTAAACATTTCACACACTGAGCAGTAAGAAGGAGAAACGGTGGGAGAGGAGGCCATGCTGAGAGGACAGGAGACGGTACCTGTACCGGTGACTGGTGGAAATGAAAGTTACAGAAGAGAAAAGGTGGAAAAGAACTTTACCACATGTACTGTTTTATTATCAGAAAACCAGCTCAAATTAGAGTTAAGTTTTCAAGAATCAGAACCTGTGACGTCATGCAGACTGCGAACAACAACAGGAAGTGCTGCAGAAGTTCTTCTAGAAACAACCTCCCACCTCCATCTTTATAAGTGAACCTGGACAGAACCAGAAAAGAGGAGCAGCTGTTCTGTTCAGTGGACGATGATGTCTTATGACAACAATTCTTCATTTGTCTTCAGTGGACATCCTCGTCCCAGGAGTTTAACATCTGTGTTGACAACTCTCAGGATATATGGGAAGAGGAATTGTCCATCCATCCAGTTTCTATAGGAGTTTTGCAGGGTCACAGGGGTCTGCCATAGCCTATCCCGACTCATTACAGGCAAGCGCCAGGGCCCCATACACAAACAAACAGCCATGCACACTCACACTCATGGGCATTTTCAGAGTTATTAATCAATCATTTGATCAACAATCATGTTTTTGGACTGTGGGAGGAAGCCGGAATACCCAGAGGGAACCCATGCAAGAGAACATGCAAACTCCACACAGAAAGACTCCCGCCGGGCCGGGGACTCGAACCATGAACCTTCTTGCTGTGAGGCAACAGTGCTGACCACTAAACCATGTGCTGCCCTGGCACAGATTATTAAGAACAACAAAATAAAGCAACTGCAGCTCATCCAGAACTCTGCTGCTCTAGTCCTCACTAAGACCAAGAAACTGGACCACATCAGTCCAGTTCTGAGGTCTTTACACTGGCTGTCTGTCCGTCAGAGGACAGAGGAGGACAGAGGACAGAAGTTCTGGTGCTGGTCTATAAAGCTCTGAATGGTCCAGGACCAAAATACCTCCTGACCCAGCATAAACCTTCCAGACTCCACAGGTCATCTGGATCTGGTTTTTGATCAGTTCCCAGAATCAGAACCAGACGTGGAGAAGCTTCCCTCAGCTTCTCTGCTCCACGTGTCTGGAACAAACTCCCAGAAACCCTCAGATCAGCTGAAACTCAGTTTATTTAAATCCAGGTGAAGACTCACCTGCTCTCAGCTGCAGGTGAACAAAGACACAAATCTGAACTGTTTAATTTTAAGTTTCAAAACTTGATCATATTTTAACCACTGATTTTATCTATTGTTCTTTTATCTTTCTCTTTTTGTTTATGCTTCAATCAGTTTTACTTTTATGCTTTATTTTTTAAATGTTCTATGATGTGATGTTTTAATGTCTGTAAAGTCCATTGAATCAAGTCAATAAAGTGATGAAAAGACTCCCATGGGAAGCAAGCCCCCACTGGTCAGTCGAAGAACTGCATTCTCTTGGATTCATTATTAAATGAAAATCTGTATCCTTTCATTTTCCAATTTATCCTCCTGATCATTCGTTGAAGGATGATTATTAATGCCATTCATTTAAATGGAAACAGAGGAAACCCCGGCTCTCTCGCTCTCTTTCTTTCTCACACACGCATACACACACATGCACACACACACACACCCACACGCATGCACACACACATGCACACACACAAGCACACACACACACACACACATGCACACACACACACACACACACACACACACACACACACACACACACACACGCATGCACACACACATGCACACACACAAGCACACACACACACACACACATGCACACACACACACACACACACACACACACACACACATGCACACACACACACACACACACACATGCACACACACACACACATACACACCCACAAACCTTCCTCACTGGAAATACTACCCAATTAGTTAATGGCTCACTAAGGCTGATGTCCATTAGAACTTCCAATCAATCAATTAAACAGAACAAATGAGTGTTTAATTGATCTGCTTCAGCTTTTCTATTGACCTTATGATACAGTCACCATGACAACCAGATGAGACAGAAATGATGATGGGGCTGAGTCAGCAGGGCCTTTGTGAGTGTGTCAGTACGTGCATGTGCATGTGTGTGTGTGTGTTTGTGCGTGTGTGAGTTGAGCTGTGACAGGTTCACTTCACAGCTTGAGTCATGTGACACGGCACACCACAGGGGTTGGTGGATCAGTGATTTTCATGTGACTCGAATGTCCCGCCTAGACTTCCATTTCAGTTTTATTTATACAGCACCAAATCATGACCGATATCACGTCAAGGCACTTCCACAATACAGTTCAACACGTTCCAAATTAGTCCAGTTAATACAAAGCCAATAATTCAGTCCCCCATCCTGATCCAGCACCTGGCGACTGTGGAAAGAAAAAGTCCCCTTCAACAGGAATAAACCTCTGACAAAACCAGACTCAGGAAAGACCAGCATCCACCTGGACCGGTTGGAGGTTGAGAAGACAGGAAAGAGTAGAGAACAAGAACAACAGTTTCATAATAGTGTTGGAGTAGAAGAGAACAGTGAGGAGAGGTGCATCATGGGAGGTGTCCAGCAGTCCAGGTCTATAGCAGCATAAGACAGGATACATCAGTATATTTACCCATCATCAGCAGAACAACAAGCAGAGCAAGACTTCCATGTATATATAGATAGTTGGTGATCCACGTAGACGAGGACTGCAGGTCAGGAGTTCAGCAGGTCTCCAACAGAGACGTCTACACAGAAAGGTGGAGGTGACACTGAGGTGGTCAGAGGTGGGACTGCAGGTCAGAGGATCATGTTGGTGTCCCCCTGCAGCAGGTCTACAGCAGCAGATCCAGATGAAGCTGTGTTGAAGACCAGCTGCTCTAGTCTGGTCCTGCAGCTGCAGCTGTGACTACTGGTCCTGACACACTAAAGTGTTCGTTCTCAGATGCACTCTGAGAACGGAAACTCTGTTAGGAACATGAGGAACCATCAGGTCTTGGAGAAAACCAGGAGTTTGGCCATTTAGGACGTTATACACAAGTAATAAAATGTTGGTGGAGGTGAACACTGGAGAGACGTGGACTCTCTTGATGGTTCCTGTCAGCACTCGCGCTGCTGCATTTTGGATCAGCTGGAGGATCTTCAAAGAATTACTTGGACATCCAGCCAATGATAGTGGTTGATCATTAAGAGTTTTTTGTATGTAAGGAAAAGAATTTTAAATTCTATTCTGGATTTTATAGGTAAACAATGAAGAGCTTATACAACTGGATAAACATGATCTCTGCTGCTGGTTCTCATCAACTTCATAAACCTAAAACTCCACCAATCAGTCGGAACTAACAAAAACAAAAGGTTTAGATTCTGTCCAAGGGGTACATCTGATTTTTAAAGCTGACCCTGTCATGGGAGTGTCAAAACATGTGGTTCCTTTACTGAAATTACACAGCAAAAAACACTGAGGGCTTTTTATAAGTGAGACAACAGATCACAGTTGTCACTTCAACAACAGTTTACTCTAGCAAAGAGGAAGTCATTAAAGGAGCTTCAATGGGAATATGGTGCCACCATCCAAAGGGGAAATCCGGAGGAAAAATGTGTTTACCCACAGAGGCAGGATGCAAATAAAAATGTTATTGTAGATGATTCATGATATCAGTTTCAGAGTCTACCAATTCATCTCCAATTTAACCAGTACAGGTCCAGTTTAACCAGCTCCAGTTTAACCAGTGAGGCCACAGTTTAACCAGTACAGCTCCAGTTTAACCAGTACAGCTCCAGCTTAACCAGCTCCAGCTTAACCAGTGAAGCCACAGTTTAACCAGTACAGCTCCAGTTTAACCAGTGCAGCCACAGTTTAACCAGTTCCAGTTTAACTTGTACAGGTCCAGTTTACCCAGTTCAGCTCCAATTTAACCAGTGCAGCTCCAGTTTAACCAGTGTACCTCCCATTAACCAGTACAGCTCCAGTTTAACCAGTGCAGCTCCAGTTTAACCAGTACAGCTCCAGTTTAACCAGTTCAGCTCCAATTTAACCAGTACAGCTCCAAATTAACCAGTGCAGCTCCAGTTTAACCAGCTCAGGTTTAACCAGTGCAGCCACAGTTTAACGAGTAGTGGTCCAGTTTAACCAGTACAGCTCCAGTTTAACCAGTACAGCTCCAGTTTAACCACTGCAACTCCAGTTTAACCAGTTAATCTCCAATTTAACCAGTACAGCTCCAGTTTAACCAGTACAGCTCCAGTTTAACCAGCTCCAGCTTAACCAGTTCAGCTCCAATTTAACCAGTACAGCTCCAAATTAACCAGTGCAGCTCCAGTTTAACCAGCTCCAGTTTAACCAGTGCAGCCACAGTTTAACGAGTAGTGGTCCAGTTTAACCAGCTCAAGTTTAACCAGAAAAGGTCCAGTTTAACCAGTTCCAGTTTAACCAGTAAAGGTCCAGTTTAACCAGTACAGCTCCAAATTAACCAGTGCAGCTTCAGTTTAACCAGTTCCAGTTTAACCAGTACAGGTCCAGTTTAACCAGTTCAGCTCCAATTTAACCAGTAGCAGTTTAACCAATCAACTCCAGTTTAACCAGTACAACTCCAGTTTAACCAGTGCAGCCACAGTTTAACGAGTAATGGTCCAGTTTAACCAGCTCCAGATTAACCAATGCAGTTCCAGTTTAACCAGTGCAGTCACAGTTTAACGAGTACAGCTTCAGTTTAACCAGCTCCAGTTTAACCAGTTCAGTACCAGTTTAACCAGCACAGCTCCAATTTAACCAGTGCAGCTCCAGTTTAACAAGTACTGGTCCAGTTTAACCAGCTCCAGATTAACCAATACAGTTCCAGTTTAACCAGTGCAGTCACAGTTTAACGAGTACAGCTTCAGTTTAACCAGCTCCAGTTTAACCAGTTCAGTACCAGTTGAACAAGTACTGGTCCAGTTTAACCAGTGCAGCTACAGTTTAACCAGTACAGCTCCAGTTTAACCAGTTCAGCTCCAATTTAACCAGTACAGCTCCAATTTAACCAGTACAGCTACAGTTTAACCAGCTCCAGTTTAACCAGTTCAGCTGCAGTTTAACAAGTACTGTTCCAGTTTAACCAGTGCAGCTACAGTTTAACCATTAAAGTACCAGTTTAACCAGTACAGCTCCAGTCTAACCAGTTTAGCTCCAATTTAACCAGTACAGCTCCAGTTTAACCAGTACAGCTTCAGATTAACCAGTTCAGCTCCACTTTAACCAGCTCCAGTTTAACCAGTTCAGCTCCAGTTTAACAAGTACTGGTCCAGTTTAACCAGTTCAGCTCCACTTTAACCAGCTCCAGTTTAACCAATATAGCTACAGTTGAACCATTTCCAGTTTTACCAGTGCAGCTTCAGTTTAACCAGGTCCAGTGTAACCAGTACAGCTCCAATTTAACCAGCACAGCTACAGTTTAACCAGCTCCAGTTTAACCAGTTCAGCTCCAGTTTAACAAGTACTGGTCCAGTTTAACCAGCTTAGCTCCAACTTAACCGGTACAGCTCCAATTTGACCAGTACAGCTACAGTTTAACCAGTACAGCTCCACTTTAACCAGCTCCAGTTTAACCAATACAGCTCCAATTTAACCAGTACAGCTCCAGTTTAACCAGTTTAGCTCCAAAGTTAACCAGTGCAACTCCAGTTTAACCAGCTCCAGTTTAACCAGTACAGCTCCAATTTAACCAGCACATCTACAGTTTAACCAGCTCCAGTTTAACCAGTATAGCTACAGTTTAACCAGCTCCAGTTTAACCAGTTCAGCTCCAGTTTAACAAGTACTGGTCAAGTTTAACCAGTACAGCTACAGTTTAACCATTGCAGCTCCAGTTTAACCAGTACAGCTCCAGTTTAACCAGTTTAGCTCCAATTTAACCAGTACAGCTCCAGTTTAACCAGCTCCAGTTTAACCAGTATAGCTACAGTGTAACCATTTCCAGTTTAACCAGTGCAGCTTCAGTTTAACCAGGTCCAGTTTAACCAGTGCAGCTTCAGTTTAACCAGGTCCAGTTTAACCAGTACAGGTCCAGTTTATCCAGTTCAGCTCCAGTTTAACCAGTACAGCTACAGTTTAACCAGTGCAGCTCCAGTTTAACCAGTACAGCTACAGTTTAACCAGTGCAGCTACAGTTTAACCAGCTCCAGTTTAACCAGTGCAGCTCCAGTTTAACCAGTGCAGCTACAGTTTAACCAGCTCCAGTTTAACCAGTGCAGCTACAGTTTAACCAGTGCAGCTCCAGTTTAACCAGCTCCAGTTTAACCAGTACAGCTCCAGTTTAACCAGCTCCAGTTTAACCAGTGCAGCTACAGTTTAACCAGTGCAGCTCCAGTTTAACCAGTTTAGCTCCAATTTAACCAGTACAGCTCCAGTTTAACCAGTACAGCTCCACTTTAACCAGCTCCAGTTTAACCAATATAGCTACAGTTGAACCATTTCCAGTTTTACCAGTGCAGCTTCAGTTTAACCAGGTCCAGTTTAACCAGTACAGCTCCAATTTAACCAGCACAGCTACAGTTTAACCAGCTCCAGTTTAACCAGTGCAGCTCCAGTTTTACAAGTACTTCAGAAACCAGCAGGTCACGTGACCGAATGCTTCGTCCATTGTTTTATACAACTTTTTTTTTTTTGGCAGAACTGGACCGCCTGCTTTGCACCAGGTCACTTTAATCAAACCGAAAAACTGTTGTTGTCATGTCACAACTTGTTTCTTGTCTCTTTTTAACTTGCACTTTGTGTTTAAAATGTATTTATTGTGTAGCACCGAGGGTTTGAGGGTAACGTAATTTCGATTCTCTGTATGTATCTCACATGTGGTAGAATTGACAATAAACTTGACTCTGACTCTGACTTATACAGTCTATAGTGCTGCCAAAGGAGCACATTTGTTTCTCATATTGCCTAGTTTATATAATATTCTCAGAAAATAATGGTAATTTCAACATATGACAAAAATAAAGTAATCACCTGAAAAATGAAACAATATCTGCAACATATATTTTGTCTTTTCATAAGTTTCATTTATTGGAACTTTATTGGACTTTCACTGGAAAAGTGGTCACATGACCAGTCACTTCAAACCGAGTCCTCGAATGACCCATAAAGTCTGTAACCAGAGTATTGACCACGATGACCAGACATGTTCATCAAATATGAAAGCACATCATGCCAGCAGCTTACACCCATCATGAATGATTGAACAGCTGCTGGGCTGTTGCTGGGCGGTTTAACTCCTGCAGCTCCACCACTGTGGGATTTCAGAGTAAAAGTTGTGAGATGTTTTTTTTGTTTTCAGAATAAATGACCTGAACAAAACCAGATGACTCCTCTCCGAAACAGAGACTACTCTGTTGTATTTGTCTTTGTTAATCCAATAAAGCGGGACTGTGGCTAACCGGCGCACAGCTCTGCAGTTCTCTGTAAACCAGATTAACGGGGTCTGGTTTTGATCCTGACGATACTAAACTCTGCTGAGGCCCCGGGGCCAACACAGGCTGAGGGGACACCTGCTTTTAGAAACCAGGCTACTCCTTCAGTCACCTCTGAGCTGTTTACCTGGTTCATCAACTCAGAAAAAAATACAGCTCTCATGTGAAAATTAAAGGCAAAACTGTCGCTCACCAGGATTATATGTTTCAAAATGCTTTAATGTGTTCTAAAAATGAATCTGACTCTGAACCGCTGCAGTTCCTTTTGACGGACAATACGATGATCATTTTGTCAGAAAGACAGAAGGTTGTGGAATACACTTGTGTGTTAACAGACACTTGGGAAAACAGACTTCCTACAAGAAGAAGTTACAATTGTTCTGGATCTTTGATGGATGGATGGATGGATGGATGGATGGATGGATGGATGGATGGATGGATGGATGGATGGATGGATGGATGGATGGATGGATGGATGGATGGATGGATGGATGGATGGATGGATGGATGGATGGATGGATGGATGGATGGATGGATGGATGGAAACATAAAAAACAATTACATTTTAGTTTTTACAGGAAAATGCAACAAAAAAAGTTCAAAGGAAATCCATAGCATAAACTTCTGAATTCAGCAATTCTGCTTTTTTATGCCAATGAAAACGCGAACAGTCATTTCTTTTCAATTGACCATGACAAGCAAAGCTGCGGTCATGTTTACGTAACGAGTTATTACATTTTAATGGAATCTGATCTCTGTGCGACTTTAAACTCCAGAAACCTGAAAACAAAGACAAAGATCTGAGAATTCTGTTTAACTCAGGACTGAGAAGAAAAGCTGCTAAAGAGTCTTCAGACGAGTGTGAAGGTCGGAAACACTCCGCCTGGAAGAGATGACATGTATTAATGATGAGGCCGTGAGTGCATGCGCACACATGCGCACGTGTGTGTGCGTGTACACACACAGGCGCGCATGCTCAGCCTGATAGAATATTCTATGCTGGCGCAGCAGCCACCTCCGTCAGTGATGTCTACTGTGTGACCTCACCGCCGCTGTGATGTCACCTCTGAAGCCCGACAGACGTGAGTCTTCGTGTTCATGTTAGGACCCAGCAGCAGTCCGACCAGACGTGACTTTTTTAATATGTTATGTTGTTAATATTGTTGTCACGTTCCTGGTCTGCAGACCAAGATCAGTTGTAGTTTCAGAGATTTAACAAGTTGAAAGTTACGTGGTAACCAGCATCTATATGTAGGGTCCAGCTGAAAAGTAAGTGGGCAGAAGAACTAGGACCCACGTGGGACTTTTCATGAGTTCCATCTTGGCCTCATGTGAACTGCTTTTTGGTTCTGCTCAGATACATCAGACAACCCTCAGACTGTAGAAGAAGAACTGGACATCGACCTGTGATGTCATCCATAGGTGTTTGAAGTGTGCCTTTGAAGCCTCCTTATCCTCTAACTACATGGTGCAATGTTGCAAATGGCTGGAACAAAAAAGAGGCTTCAAAATAGTTTTTCAGAAAACCTGCGGGTGACATCACAGGGAGCTTGTACAGTTCTTCTATCAGGAGGATGAAGAACATAATCCATCTAGGACAAACAGATCAACTTCTGACAGGAAAACAAGAAAAGTGACACCATTATCCTCCATTATCCTCAGTCACTAAACCTTAAACGGTTTAGTGACAGAGTTTGTAGGTTTGTGATGAGGCCTCTAAAAATAACAAAACCAAGAACGACAGGAAGATGATGAGCAGAGTCGGGGACAGATGAAGACTTCAGGGTGGATGAGGATATGTTCTGGTGGGTACTGGTGAGAACTGGTGCGTACTGGCGGGTAAAGCTGGACACTGGTGTGTTCTGGAGGGTACTGGTGAGAACTGGTGCGTACTGGTGAGAACTGGTGGGTAAAGGTGGACACTGGTGTGTTCTGGTGGGGACTGGTGAGAACTGGTGCGTACTGGTGAGAACTGGTGGGTAAAGGTGGACACTGGTGTGTTCTGGTGGGGACTGGTGAGAACTGGTGAGAACTGGTGGGTACTGGTGAGAACTGGTGGGTACTGGTGGGTACTGGTGAGAACTGGTGGGTATTGGTGGGTAAAGGTGGACAATGGTGTACTCTGGTGGGTACTGGTGAGATTTGGTGGGTATTGGTGAAAACTGGTGAGAACTGGTGGATACTGGTGGGTAAAGGTGGACACTGGCGTGTTCTGGTGGGTACTGGTGAGAACTGGTGAGAACTGATGAGAACTGGTGCGTACTGGTGGGTAAAGCTGGACACTGGTGTGTTCTGGAGGGTACTGGTGAGAACTGGTGCGTACTGGTGAGAACTGGTGGGTAAAGGTGGACACTGGTGTGTTCTGGAGGGTACTGGTGAGAACTGGTGAGAGCTGGTGGGTACTGGTGGGTACTGGTGGGTAAAGGTGGACAATGGCATGTTCTGGTGGGTACTGGTGAGAACTGGTGGGTATTGGTGAGAACTGGTGAGAACTGGTGGGTACTGGTGGGTAAAAGTGGACACTGGTGTGTTCTGGAGGGTACTGGTGAGAACTGGTGGGTAAAGGTGGACAATGGTGTACTCTGGAGGGTACTGGTGAGAACTGGTGGGTACTGGTGAGAACTGGTGGGTAAAGGTGGACACTGGTGTGTTCTGGAGGGTACTGGTGAAAACTGGTGGGTACTGGTGAGAACTGGTGGGAACTGGTGAGAACTGGTGGGTACTGGTGAGAACTGGTGGGTACTGGTGAGAACTGGTGTGAACTAGTGAGAACTGGTGGGTAAAGGAGGACACTGGTGTGTTCTTGTGGGCACTGGTGAGAACTGGTGGGTGTTGGTAAGAACTGGTGGGTAAGGGTGGACACTGGTGTGTTATGGAGGGTACTGTTGAAAACTGGTGGGTACTGGTTAGAACTGGTGGGTATTGGTGAGAACTGGTGGGTAAAGGTGGACACTGGTGTGTTCTGGAGGGTACTGGGGAGAACTGGTGAGAACTGGTGGGTACTGGTGAGAACTGGTGGGTAAAGGTGGACACTGGTGTGTTCTGGAGGGAACTGGTGAGAACCGGTGAAAACTGGTGAGAGCTGGTGGGTACTGGTGGGTAAAGGTGGACAATGGTGTACTCTGGTGGGTACTGGGGAGATTTGGTGGGTATTGGTGAAAACTGGTGAAAACTGGTGGGTACTGGTGAGAACTGGTGGGAACTGGTGAGAACTGGTGGGTACTGGTGAGAACTGGTGGGTACTGGTGAGAACTGGTGTGAACTAGTGAGAACTGGTGGGTAAAGGAGGACACTGGTGTGTTCTTGTGGGCACTGGTGAGAACTGGTGGGTGTTGGTAAGAACTGGTGGGTAAGGGTGGACACTGGTGTGTTCTGGAGGGTACTGGGGAGAATTGGTGAGAACTGGTGGGTACTGGTGAGAACTGGTGGGTAAAGGTGGACACTGGTGTGTTCTGGAGGGAACTGGTGAGAACCGGTGAAAACTGGTGAGAGCTGGTGGGTACTGGTGGGTAAAGGTGGACAATGGTGTACTCTGGTGGGTACTGGGGAGATTTGGTGGGTATTGGTGAAAACTGGTGAGAATTGGTGGGTAAAGGTGGACACTGGTGTGTTCTGGAGGGTACTGGTGAGAACTGGTGGGAACTGGTGGGGACTGGTGAGAACCGGTGGGTATTGGTGAGAACTGGTGGGTACTGGTGGGTAAAGGTGGACACTGGTGTGTTCTGGAGGGTACTGGTGAGAACTGGTGGGAACTGGTGGGGACTGGTGAGAACTGGTGGGTATTGGTGAGAACTGGTGGGTACTGGTGGGTAAAGGTGGACACTGGTGTGTTCTGGAGGGTACTGGTGAGAACTGGTGGGAACTGGTGGGGACTGGTGAGAACTGGTGGGTAAAGGTAGACACTGGTGTGTTCTGGAGGGTACTGGTGGGTAATGGTGGGTAAAGGTGGACAATGGCGTGTTCTGGTGGGTACTGGTGAGAACTGGTGGGTATTGGTGAGAACTGGTGAGAACTGGTGGGTACTGGTGGGTAAAAGTGGACACTGTTGTGTTCTGGAGGGTACTGGTGAGAACTGGTGGGTAAAGGTGGACAATGGTGTACTCTGGAGGGTACTGGTGAGAACTGGTGGGTACTGGTGAGAACTGGTGGGTGAAGGTGGACACTGGTGTGTTCTGGAGGGTACTGGTGAGAACTGGTGGGTACTGGTGAAAACTGGTGTGAACTGGCGAGAACTGATGAGAACTGGTGGGTACTGGTGAGAACTGGTGGGTAAAGGAGGACACTGGTGTGTTCTTGTGGGTACTGGTGAGAACTGGTGGGTGTTGGTGAGAACTGGTGTGTAAGGGTGGACACTGGTGTGTTCTGGAGGGTACTGTTGATAACTGATGGGTACTGGTGAGAACTGTTGAACACTGGTGTGTTCTGGTGGGTACTGGTTAGAACTGGTGGGTATTGGTGAGAACTGGTGGGTAAAGGTGGACACTGGTGTGTTCTGGAGGGTACTGGGGAGAACTGGTGGGTAAAGGTGGACACTGGTGTGTTCTGGAGGGTACTGGTGAGAACTGGTGGGAACTGGTGGGGACTGGTGAGAACCGGTGGGTATTGGTGAGAACTGGTGGGTACTGGTGGGTAAAGGTGGACACTGGTGTGTTCTGGAGGGTACTGGTGAGAACTGGTGGGAACTGGTGGGGACTGGTGAGAACTGGTGGGTATTGGTGAGAACTGGTGGGTACTGGTGGGTAAAGGTGGACACTGGTGTGTTCTGGAGGGTACTGGTGAGAACTGGTGGGAACTGGTGGGGACTGGTGAGAACTGGTGGGTAAAGGTAGACACTGGTGTGTTCTGGAGGGTACTGGTGGGTAATGGTGGGTAAAGGTGGACAATGGCGTGTTCTGGTGGGTACTGGTGAGAACTGGTGGGTATTGGTGAGAACTGGTGAGAACTGGTGGGTACTGGTGGGTAAAAGTGGACACTGTTGTGTTCTGGAGGGTACTGGTGAAAACTGGTGGGTAAAGGTGGACAATGGTGTACTCTGGAGGGTACTGGTGAGAACTGGTGGGTACTGGTGAGAACTGGTGGGTGAAGGTGGACACTGGTGTGTTCTGGAGGGTACTGGTGAGAACTGGTGGGTACTGGTGAAAACTGGTGTGAACTGGCGAGAACTGATGAGAACTGGTGGGTACTGGTGAGAACTGGTGGGTAAAGGAGGACACTGGTGTGTTCTTGTGGGTACTGGTGAGAACTGGTGGGTGTTGGTGAGAACTGGTGTGTAAGGGTTGACACTGGTGTGTTCTGGAGGGTACTGTTGATAACTGATGGGTACTGGTGAGAACTGTTGAACACTGGTGTGTTCTGGTGGGTACTGGTTAGAACTGGTGGGTATTGGTGAGAACTGGTGGGTAAAGGTGGACACTGGTGTGTTCTGGAGGGTACTGGGGAGAACTGGTGGGTAAAGGTGGACACTGGTGTGTTCTGGAGGGTACTGGTGAGAACTGGTGAAAACTGGTGAGAGCTGGTGGGTACTGGTGGGTAAAGGTGGACAATGGTGTACTCTGGTGGGTACTGGTGAGATTTGGTGGGTACTGGTGGGTAAAAGTGGACACTGGTGTGTTCTGGAGGGTACTGGTGAGAACTGGTGGGTAAAGGTGGACAATGGTGTACTCTGGAGGGTACTGGTGAGAACTGGTGGGTACTGGTTAGAACTGGTGGGTATTGGTGAGAACTGGTGGGTAAAGGTGGACACTGGTGTGTTCTGGAGGGTACTGGGGAGAACTGGTGAGAACTGGTGGGTACTGGTGAGAACTGGTGGGTAAAGGTGGACACTGGTGTGTTCTGGAGGGTACTGGTGAGAACCGGTGAAAACTGGTGAGAGCTGGTGGGTACTGGTGGGTAAAGGTGGACAATTGTGTACTCTGGTGGGTACTGTTGAGATTTGGTGGGTTTTGGTGAAAACTGGTGAGAATTGGTGGGTACTAGTGGGTAAATGAGGACACTGGCGTGTTCTGGTGGGTACTGGTGAGCACTGGTGGGTATTGGTGAGAACTGGTGAGAACTGGTGGGTACTGGTGGGTAAAGGTGGACACTGGTGTGTTCTGGAGGGTACTGGTGAGAACTGGTGGGAACTGGTGGGGACTGGTGAGAACTGGTGGGTAAAGGTGGACACTGGTGTGTTCTGGAGGGTACTGGTGGCTACTGGTGGGTAAAGGTGGACAATGGCGTGTTCTGGTGGGTACTGGTGAGAACTGGTGGGTATTGGTGAGAACTGGTGAGAACAGGTGGGTACTGGTGGGAAAAAAGTGGACACTGGTGTGTTCTGGAGGGTACTGGTGAGACCTGGTGGGTCAAGGTGGACAATGGTGTACTCTGGAGGGTACTGGTGAGAACTGGTGGGTACTGGTGAGAACTGGTGGGTGAAGGTGGACACTGGTGTGTTCTGGAGGGTACTGGTGAGAACTGGTGGGTACTGGTGAAAACTGGTGTGAACTGGCGAGAACTGATGAGAACTGGTGGGTACTGGTGAGAACTGGTGGGTAAAGGAGGACACTGGTGTGTTCTTGTGGGTACTGGTGAGAACTGGTGGGTGTTGGTGAGAACTGGTGTGTAAGGGTGGACACTGGTGTGTTCTGGAGGGTACTATTGATAACTGGTGGGTACTGGTGAGAACTGTTGAACACTGGTGTGTTCTGGTGGGTACTGGTTAGAACTGGTGGGTATTGGTGAGAACTGGTGGGTAAAGGTGGACAATGGTGTACTCTGGAGGGTACTGGTGAGAACTGGTGGGTACTGGTTAAAACTGGTGGGTTTTGGTGAGAACTGGTGGGTAAGGGTGGACACTGGTGTGTTCTAGAGGGTACTGTTGATAACTGGTGGGTACTGGTGAGAACTGTTGAACACTGGTGTGTTCTGGTGGGTACTGGTTAGAACTGGTGGGTATTGGTGAGAACTGGTGGGTACTGGTGAGAACTGGTGTGTTATGGAGGGTACTGGGGAGAACTGGTGAGAACTGGTGGGTAAAGGTGGACACTGGTGTGTTCTGGAGGGTACTGGTGAGAACTGGTGAAAACCGGTGAGAGCTGGTGGGTACTGGTGGGTAAAGGTGGACAATGGTGTACTCTGGTGGGTACTGGTGAGATTTGGTGGGTATTGGTGAAAACTGGTGAGAACCGGTGGGTACTAGTGGGTAAATGAGGACACTGGCGTGTTCTGGTGGGTACTGGTGGGTAACGGTGGACACTGGTGTGTTCTGGTGGGTACTGGTGAGAACTGGTGGGTATTGGTGAGAACTGGTGGGTAAAGGTGGACACTGGTGTGTTCTGGAGGGTACTGGTGAGAACTGGTGGGTACTGGTGAGAACTGGTGGGTAAAGGTGGACACTGGTGTGTTCTGGAGGGTACTGGCGAGAACTGGTGGGTACTGGTGAGAACTGGTGGGTACTGGTGGGTAAAGGTGGTGACGGGTGTGTTCTGGTGGGTACTGGTGAGAACTGGTGGGTATTGGTGAGAACTGGGGAGAACTGGTGGGTAAAGGTGGACACTGGTGTGTTCTGGTGGGTACTGATGTGTACTGGTGGATAGTGGTGTGTACTTGTGGGTACTGGTGAGAACTGGTGGGTACTGATGTGTACTGGTTTTATACTGGTGGATAATGGTGCGTACAGGTGTGTACTGGTGGGTACTGGTGTGCTGTGGTTTCTACTGGAGGATACTGGTGGGTACTGGTGTGTACTGGTGGATACTAGTGTGTACTGGTGGGTACTGGTGTGTACTGGTGTTTACTTGTGGATACTGGTGGATACTGGTGTGTACTAGTGGATACTGGTGGATACTGGTGTGTACTAGTGGATACTGGTGGATACTGGTGTGTACTAGTGGATACTGGTGTTTACTGGTGGGTACTGGTGTGCATTGATCTGTACTGGTGTATACTGGTTTTAACTGGAGGATACAGATGGGAACTGGTGAGAACTGGTGGGTACTAGTGTGTAGGACACACCAGTACACACTAGTACACACTAGTACACAGCAGTACACAACAGTACACACTAGTACACAGCAGTACACACTAGTACACATCAGTACACACTAGTACACATCAGTACACACTAGTACACACCAGTACACACCAGTACACACCCAGATGGTTCCACTGTCTTTTCCTTTTTCTTCTTATCCTCATCTTCTGATCTTTGCTCTCTTTTTTGACTTGTCTCCTTCCATCCTCACTCCTCCTCACATTCTTCCCTTGTACCCGTGTTCCCTCTTCTCTTTTATCCTTCTCCTCATCATCCATCCTTGTCTCCTCTTTAAAATCCATTCTCTCTTCCTCCTCATGCCTTTTTTTCTCTAATCGTTTTATCCATGCAGCATGACACACGCACGCGCACGCCCGCGCACGCGCGCGCACTAGCCCCTGTGTGAACTGGTGGGGCTCTGCCAGGATTGGGGGGCTGCTCTGTGCTGATAACACCACTCTCACTCTCAGGAGGGTTCAGCGGTCTCTGGTTTCACGTTGCAGCCAATCGATCGGTCGGTCTGAAAAGTGATTCTGTCAGAAGAGACGACGGCTGGAAGACAGAACCGGCCGATCGGCGATAAAGACGGTGAGACGTGGGCTACCGGTACCGTTCAGCATCCAGACATGCTTAAATTAGCAGAGGGTGAAGCCTGAGAGATTTCACTTCTGCTGGTGTCACAACCAGACATGGTCCAACAGATGTGGAGTTCTGCTAGCGCCCCCCACAGGCTGCAGTTGTCATTACAGCAGCAACCTGACACCAGACTCTCCTCATTTACGGTCATGTGCCAAAGTTAGTATCCCCGCTTTAATCCTGTGCTTGTTTTGTGCAACATCATCTGATTTAGGTCAATACAGCTCCAGATAAACAACACACGAAAGCTTCTCATCATAATTTTATTTTACAAAAATTAAGCTGAAATAATTTTTAAAATGACTAAATTTGTAACCTAAATAAAAAAAAAACAACATAATTTGAGCAATACAAAGTACCCTCAAACTGCTTCCAACGGGTTTAAGACCTGCAGCCAGGTGCAGCTCATCATGAGCCATTAATGAGTTGACCATCAGCAGGTGTGCAGACTGCTATAACGGCAGATGTTGTGTCAGTTTGCTGTGTGTGTGTGTGTGTGTGTGTGTGTGTGTGTGTGTGTGTGTGTGTGTGTGTGTGTGTGTGTGTGTGTGTGTGTGTGTGTGTGTGTGTGTCTTAATGCCAAGAGGGAGAGACATCAACAAAAGTCTTGGAGAAGCAACTGTAGGTGCACTTCATCTGAAAAGGTTTATGAAACCATTTACGCACAATTTGCATTTGCAATTAGGTGTAAGCGGATCATGAAAGGCCCATCTCCACGTCGGATCTGCAACTGTGACTCCGTGTTTTCATAAATCCATTAACAGGTACGAGAAGAAAAAGTTTCCGTCATCCTTTGTGTCTCTGTGAAACCAAAACAAAGTCTGCTTATGTCACCACAGTTGTGCAAAGATTAGAAGCTCCTCATCTCTATAACAGATGTTTTGGCAGTGTTCTGGTCTGCAGCAAAACCAACAGGGGAAAGACATCAGCAACAGACTTAAAGGAGCAACTGTTGCTCCACATCACTCTGGAGAGGATTATAAAACTATTTACAAATGATGTGGAGTTCCTCCCAGGAGTGGACGCTCCAGCAGATCCGACCAGAAAACGCTCAGAGAAACAAAAACCAAGATCTCCATCTCAGAGCCTACAGGACTCACTGACAATGTTAGATGTTGAAGTCCATGACAGCAGAACTAGAAGAAGACTGAACCAGGACGGTTTCTTTGGAAGAGTTTCCAGGAGAAAACTTCTTCTGTCTAAAAACATCATTGAAGCACCAGTGAGGTCCACAAACCTGCATCTGAACAAACCAGCAGACCTCTGGACAGATGAGACCAAAGTGGAGACGTTTGGTCTTAATGTCCAGAACCATGTTTGGAGAACACCAAACAGCAGAAACATCCCAGGCCTACTGTCAAACACGGTGGTGGAGGGATGATGGTCTGGACCTGGACACATGTCAATCATTGAGTGGACCATGAACTCCTCCGTAGACCAGAGTCTTTTAGAGACTCATGTCAGGACATCTTTCTGACAGTAAAGACTGCTTGGAACTGGGTCATGTGACAGAAATGATTCCAAACACAGCAGCAGATCTACATCAGAATACAGATGCAGGTTCTCCAGGTTCTTGAATAACTTGTTCAAAGTCCAGACCTGAACCTGGTAGAGATACTGTGGTGGGACCTTCACAGAGCTGTGTAGACATGAACGTTCAAAAACCTCAATGTCCTGAAGCAACGTTGGAAAGAAGAACGGGCCAGAATTTCTCCACAGCCATGAGAGGGTTGCTTCACACTAAGACCAACTACAATCACATCCATTTTAGGTTTCTACACAAATAAATGTGGCTTAAAAGAGGGGGTGCAAACGTTTGCACGCGACTCTGCTTGTTTTTCTGCCTCATGTCAGCCTGCTGGGCCTCCTGTTAACATCTCTGTGGGTCGTCTGTGCTTGAAGTGATTCATGGGAACAGGGAGTCTCAGAGAAAAGATCTGATTTGGGTGAAAATCTCCATGCAGCTATTCAAACCTCTGATGTTTACATGAATCATTTTTAACATCCGTTTATATGAAACACAGACATTAATCGTTTTAAACTGACATTTTGTTTTCTGTGTCAATCCATCAAAGTTACATTTTCACAAATGTGGTGAAGACATGAAAGCAACCTCCCACTGAGATACATTACTTTGAAAACTGCTGTGATTGAAATTGAGTGATTAAAAAGATAATAAGAATCACAGCTGATGTCCTTAAGTACAGATACAGAGGCCATGGTTCGCCGTACACCCGGCTGGATGCGCAACAGGTTTTCCAGACCATCACAACCACAGTGTGCACAAGAAGAACTGGGCACGCCCCCCTGTGATGTCACCCATAGGTTTTCTAATGTCTGGTTTCCGCTTCTCTGTCAACTTGGCACACGAAACACCACCAGCTCAATAGGTCATGGACCTTTCAGAGATCTGTGCTGAGGTCTTTACAGCAAGTCACCAAGTGCCGCAAAGCAATCCAACGCCAAAACACTAAGGGGTGTAAAGTTTAGGAAGGATCTTTCGTGAACTCGTTGAACTTGTTGGTTGAGAGTTTACAGTTTTGCTTCTCCAGGAGAGAGGACGTTGGTGGAGTTGGAACTGATGGATAATGTTATGTTGATAACACAGCAAACACATGATCACTTGTCTATGACCTCCAAAAGGTTTCAGTCTGGTTTCTCAAGTCTTCTCCAGAACTCAAGTCAAGACAGCACTAACTGCCATTAACCACAGTTATCTGTCACTCAAAAGAACACACCCCTAATTATGCATAAAGTTGTGGCTTTATGTAATTTTATCTGATGAGTTACGTAAGAATTCACCCTAAAATCCAGAGACCAAAACTGCTTCAGTACCAGACTGTAGATTTGCTTATTTCTTCTGTAAAGTTGCACATTTTAACATGCAAGTTAATGGAGATGAACTTATTGATGGATCCAGATCCTAGTGACCAGTATAGGAACTGCAGATCCGGATCCAGACCGTAGTGATCAGTATAGGAACTGCAGATCCGGATCCAGACCGTAGTGACCAGTATAGGAACTGCAGATCCGGATCCAGACCGTAGTGACCAGTATAGGAACTGCAGATCCGGATCCAGACCGTAGTGACCAGTATAGGAACTGCAGATCCGGATCCAGACCGTAGTGACCAGTATAGGAACTGCAGATCCGGATCCAGACCGTAGTGATCAGTATAGGAACTGCAGATCCGGATCCAGACCGTAGTGACCAGTATAGGAACTGCAGATCCGGATCCAGACCCTAGTGACCAGTATAGGAACTGCAGATCCGGATCCAGATCCTAGTGACCAGTATAGGAACTGCAGATCCGGATCCAGACCCTAGTGACCAGTATAGGAACTGCAGATCCGGATCCAGACCGTAGTGACCAGTATAGGAACTGCAGATCCGGATCCAGACCCTAGTGACCAGTATAGGAACTGCAGATCCGGATCCAGACCCTAGTGATCAGTATAGGAACTGCAGATCCGGATCCAGACCGTAGTGACCAGTATAGGAACTGCAGATCCGGATCCAGACCGTAGTGACCAGTATAGGAACTGCAGATCCGGATCCAGATCCTAGTGACCAGTATAGGAACTGCAGATCCGGATCCAGACCGTAGTGATCAGTATA
>CM026204.1:1127295-1187295 GCA_014839995.1 Xenentodon cancila | reverse complement strand
TTTTCTGAACTCAACAGCGATCACAATGCCATTCTGTTCAGAAACATCCAAGTGGAATGGTTTAGTGTTACAGGTGGGAAGAGGTCATGGATTGCTTTAGAGCAGCAAATGCTGTCTCTGCAGCACTTGTCCAAATGAGAGGATCTGATAGATCTTCACGACCAGTCCTGCTTAGATAAGAGACTATTTTGGTCTACGCAACTGTATTTTTGTCCGCCAGGAAATGCACATAATTCTATTACTTGTAAATTTTGCCAGGTAGTTTCTGCAGCTATAAGAGTGTCATCAACACTGTGCAGGAGTACTACTCCTTCAGACAAACTCAGATCTTTAAAATGAGTCTTAAGTATATTGTTTGTCCTTGTAAGTAAATGCAAAAATACTTCTACTGTTCAGAACCAAGGCAACTGAAAATATCGCAGTTGTCTGGTCAATCAGAGTCTGTAAAATGTATGAGCGTAAATGGGTAAAGGAAAGGTTCTGGTTGTGCTGTGTCCAGCATCTGATTGAAATGCACCAGAAGTTTCATTTCTAGATTAATCAAGATTCTTGAACCTGTGTCTGTGTCCAATCAGGTCATGTTGTAAATCTATGAAGGACCATTTGATTCTAAAATAGGTGTATAAATTCAGTTTTAGTATAAAGTGATGGCGCTGTCGCTGCATTCTTTACTGCCTATTTGCACTTCTCCGCTGCTCCGTCCTCCTGCACCATTTTGCTGCCCCCCCACCCCCCACAACCCACACTGCTGTGAACTTTAACTCCCTTTTTCTAATTTAGTGTTAACCAACATCATAGTTGCATAACCAGCACACAAAAATAACTTAGGAAAAAACAAGCAAGTATGAGAGTACATTTAAATAGCTTCCTTTTGTCTAATCACTTTGCTCCACCTTAAACCACCTTTATCTTGCATTGTTTTATATACATGTTGGGCTGCTGTCTTTACATTATCTATCAAACTCTGCATCTTGTTTTTACTAGGCCACTAGTTTCTCATCCCCCTGAAAATATTCACTGGTTCGACGCACTTTTAGCTATTTTTCATATTCCTGTTAATTTTTTTCTTTTTGTGCCTCAATCAACATCCATGTTTATTCCAGAAGCAATCCAAAGGTTTGGGCCATGATTACTTACTGAAATAGCTCTTACAGACACCACGTGTCCACATGTGACTACCAGAGGTGACTTATGAGAGGAGTTTGGTCTCAGATCGATCAATGGCTTAATTCCTTAATTCCATTCTAGAAGTCCTCGGAGTTCAATCTCATCAGATTGAGCAATAGTTTTATTCACATGACCCCTTATTTCATCCTTACTTTCCTTTCCCTTACACATGTGTTCTATGTGCTTAAATTTTACATGTGATCTGAAGCATTCAAATATTAAATAACATTAATCACTTTTAACTTTAGCAAAATGTTTTAAAACATGAGAATTACTTGTTCAGAAATGTTATTGAAAAGGTTTCCTACATACCTTTTTATGATGGGCTCAGAATTGCCTAAACACCAGGCACCAGGTTCAAACCGCCTGTCACTGGTATGGTTCATTACGCTGCAAACGCCATCCCGGACAAGCCCCCAAATTGTTCTGAAAGGATTCAAAATGGTTATAATTTGCAATAAAAAGATGACCAGGATTCAGCTGCTGCAACTCAGTCATCTTTACTTCAGGATCACAAGCAAAGGTACATGGCTATGGTCTCTGGGAGGATCGACCCCCCAAGAGCCCAGAAACACAATTGTCTTCATGCTTCATTGCTTTCACTTGGAAGTTATCTTACTTCTGATTGATCCTCTTCACCAGTGGAGGTACTTCTGTGCTTCACTGCCACTGGCTAGACAGTGGAGTCATCTGGGAGGGACATGGATGTTCAGCATCTCAAGTGGTCTCATCATCTCTGTACAAACTGTACAAACACAAATGTATACTATGCTTGCATATCAAATATAATGCCGTAATCACTATCAGTTGCAATTTTATTATGCAATTTTGATCCCAAACAAAAGCCCTTCAATGTATGCTGCCTCGTTTAAAAAAAAATCAAATCAATAAGTACACTTCAAAAGTCTTTTTCGTCTTTTACGTCACCAGTACTGAGGAACTTTTGATTCCCTTTTAAAGAAATCCTGTACTAAACCAATGAATGGATAGCTAGACTGGCGGCAGTGGTAACAACGCAGGATCACCCGCTGCAGCTGGTGATGTAATAAACAATCATCTTATACGTGATTCATACATTTTTTAAGGGTGGTGGTTAAAAAGATTATGGTACAGCAAGTCACCAAGTGCCACAAAGCAATTCAATGCCAAAATGCTAAGGGGTGTAAAGTTTGAAAGGATCTTCCATGGACTCTGAAATTTGTTGGTTGAGAGTTTACAGTTTTGTTTTTCTATGAGAAACGACGTTGGTGGAGTTGGAACTGATGGACATGTTTTGCTCTGTTGAAAATGTCTGAACACAGCAAACAATGCATCTTGTGTCATCATTTGTTGAACAAATGACCACTTGTCAAACTATGACCTCTACAAAAAGTTTCAGTCGTGTTTCTCTCCACTACAAAGTACAGACACAGCTCAGCTGAAAATCACCAATGACCTCCTGTTGACTGGGGTTTGACACCCCTGCTGTAGACGGTCACGGGGGCAGTTTGAAGCAGAGGGTGAGGGGGATGGTGGTGTTGGAAAGAAACAAACTTCAAGCAGGAATCATCCCTGGTGATCATGTGCACTTTTAAATGGTATTGTTATTTTTGAATAATATTCATGAGACAAATATTGAATGTTGTTCCTTGCTTTAAGAGTTTTTACTCATGAAGTAATATTTGCCTCCCGCTTTCTTTTTAAAATTTGCTGATCCTAAAAATGATTTGATAAGTAGCTCAGACCCATACCATGAATCAAACCATAGTAAATGTGATCTATTACAGCTCTAACTACACACTTAGAGCTGTACCAAGACCACCTCATCCTAGAGGTATCAGAACGGTCTGTTTGCGGCGCACCAGAGTGCGGCTGCTGTGTTCACACTGACCCAAGTGAACCGTACTCATGTCCATAGGGTCTTTGGTTTGACCTAAATAGTGTCAGTGTGAAAACACCCTAATGAATCTGTACTGTGGGAAAAAACCCTCAATGTTACCTTGTGCTCAGGAGACATCTCAGCAATCAGAAGCATCTAGGATGGACCATCACCCTGAAGACATGGATCTTACTAACTGAGGAGTACCAAAGTGCTCTATATGAGAATCTCTGCTTCTTCAATTCTGCACACTCCAACTCAGCATTATCATGACAGTTTATATGCAGATTTATGTTCCCAGTCAGTATTCCAGATTCTCTTAGGAAAACATAGGCATTGTGTGCTCTGGACAAAAAGGAAATGGATCATCCAGACTGTTCTCATCTCACACTCATGTCCAGAATCAAGGTTCTGCAATGTTCTGGGGTTATATCAGGGTACTTGGCAAAGCTTATTTCTACATCTGTGACTGCAGCATTAATGCAAAAAAGTACAGTGATATTTGAGAGCAACATTCCCTGAGTCGTGCATCGCGGTGAGCCCAACTATGTCTAGCTGGAACGTCTGATTTTGCGGACCAGCTTAGTCTCCTTGCGCACAAGGTGACATTCCATGTCCTTAGAGCCAGCTTCTATAGCCGACGCCAAACAAACAGACGAGAGCTCAGGATCTTCCAATGTTTGGTAAAGGTGAAAGGTACAGATGTCTGAGTTCTGGTCCCTGTGGAACGAATACTCAACAGTCATTGGCTCATCTGTGGTTGAGGGCGAAATTAATGATATATTGATTTTGAAGCAGCAATAAACATAATTACAGCCTTGTTCAAAAATAGCTTTAGTCTCCATAGATAAATGTCAAATTCCTGACAACTGTACAAGGGGAAATTTTATGTACATCAACAGGTAAAATTACATAAAGCCGTGGCTGAGATTAGTTTCCTCTCACAAGGGACCAGCAGACATAGATGGTTTTTCTGGGGACAATGTCGTCCTCTGCTGGTCACAGCCAGCAAGAACCACCAGAGAGGGTTTATCTTTTAAAACAGAATTAAAAAATGCCCAAATAATTTTAACGCTACTTCCATCAATTTACATCTACACCATCAAGAAGCATATCCTACAATTTAAGTATTGAATTTAAGTATTACTGATCCAAACAACTTCAAATGAGAAGCGGTCTCCTCCCACGTGTCCTGCTTTAGCCAATCAGGCTTCAGGATGAGCTGGCCTTAAGACGCCGGAAGTTTACAGTCCGAAGCTGAGCTAGCTGGCTAAGTAACCGCGGCAGCCGAGATCTCAGTTCCGCGACGGTTTCGGGTCTCTGGTTCTGGAGAACCTTCAGGTTGGTCCCAGCGGCTCCCGACGACGTTCACGCTGGTCTTTATGAACCCGCGGAGGGTAAACGGCTGTTAACCGACCAATAATGTCAATAACTAGTTAACGTTTGGCGCCAAGGTGTGGTCGTTTTTAATGATTAAATGTTACGTTTGTCCCAGAATCACCTGGACAAAGTCGGACAAAGTTGGACAAAGTCGAACACTGCAAACTGAAACGTTTACTTGTGTCAGCTACGGTGTAGACGCATGCTGCCATAGTCCAGTAAATACACGGAGCCGGGATCGTATTGACGCGTAGTGCGGCGGCGCGGGTTGTTTATCAGAAATATCACTATGTTACTGGAGAACAGTTAACTTGAACGACTTTTAAAATTATCTGTTGTTAGCGTGATGGTTAAGTTTCACGTTTTATCAGAAATGCAGCATTTCAACCTGCATTGTGACGCAGCAGCTGTGAGCTGCCACGCCCCCGTGGACCTCACCCCCATGGACCCCCATGGATCGCGCCCCTCGTGGACCTCACCCCGTGGACCCCATGTGGACCTCGCCCCCCCCCGTGGACCCCAACCCACGCCCCCCGTGTTGACCTCACCCCGGTGGACCTCGCCCCCCGTGGACCCCAACCCACGCCCCCCCGTGTTGACCTCACCCCGGTGGACCCCACCCCCACGCCCCCAATACACGCAGATCCAGACACGCGTTCCTTCATTCACACTCAGATGAAATCAGATCGGTGTCAGCAGAGCTCAATCACAAACTCCTCACAGCTTCCTTCACATTAAATGGAGTTTCTGCTCTTGTCTGTGAAGTGTGGGTCAGTGTTGACATCTGTACACTCTGCTCATGACCCAGTCTCAGCCTTTATAGATCTGTCCTGATGTGTCTCTGGAAGACGCTGGTCTACTGAGGAGTTCACGATCCACTCGGTGACTGACAGGTGTCCAGGTCCGGACCATCAGCCCTCCACCACCGTACCTGACAGCGGGTCTGAGATGTTTCTGCTGAAATTATGTTTCAGTTACTCCAAGCGTGGTTCTGGACATGAAGACCAAACATCTCCACTTTAGTCTCATCTGTCCAGTGGACGTTGATCCAGGAGTCTGCTGGTTTGTTCAGATGCAGGTTTGAGAACCTCAGTGGTACTCCATGTTCTTTTAGACAGAAGAGGTTTCTCCTGAAACATCATGGCCAGTTTTCTTCTGATTGTGCTGTCATGGACTGTAACATCTAGCATGACCAGTGAGGCCTGTAGGCTCTGAGATGGAGCTCTTGGGGTATTTTTGTATTTCTCTGTATGTTGCATATGATCTTTGGTCTGCTTGCTCATGTGCTTTCTGATTGTCGTCTTCTTTGTGTCCAGGAGTCAGGATGAGTCTGCAGTGGACGGCGGTCGCCACCTTCCTGTACATTGAGGTCTTCCTTGTTCTTCTGCTCTGCATCCCCTTCATCTCCCCCAAGAGGTCAGTGCTCGCTCGTCTGTCCTGTGCTGCGGGGGGAAAGAGTGTTACAGAGTCGGAAGGAAATGTGAAGAAGAGTTCAGGTGTTGTCCAACTCATCCTGCAGTCATGTCTTAAGGTGTACAACAGTAGGGTTGTCGTCGTCTCTTAATCGTCCCAGTGTTGAGGTTCAGGACTGTATACAGACCGGATCAGTCCAGTACCAGTACCCTCGTGTCCCTCAGCCATGTCTTTGATGTGTCCAGAATGTAGTTTTTACTTTCTTATTGAAAAATTCAAGGACATCCCTGGAAAAGATGTGATCTTAAAGGGAGCAGATGTTGCTCATGAATGAACTATCCTTCTGTTGAAGTTTTTTTTTTTTTTTTTTTTTTTTTTTTTTTTAAATTTAATTAGAGTTATTATAGAAAGAAAACTAATAAAACTGGCCTGGGCAGAACGGATTTGCCCCATAACTTAATATTTTGTTGTAGACGGGGGTTCTGGTCCTCAGCAGTCTGCTCCAGGTGTCTTCTCCAGACTGCATGTTTCAGATGTTCAGGATTTTGATCAAAACTCATAAGCTGCGTTCACACTGCAGTTTAATTCCAATCAGAGCTGCGTACCGTTCACACTTGTGTGATGAAGGTTGTATTAAAATAATGTGGGGAAAAAAAATAAAATCAGATTTGAGCGTTAAGACCTGCAGTGTGAACGTAGCCACAAGGCACACTTCAGAGTGGTCCAGCGTTTTGAACTTGTCTCTTTGGAAGTTGTTCTGGACTCTTGCTTTTCATCCGTATCATTCAGCTCTTCAACTTGTCATCAGTTTTCCTTTTGTGTCCACGTCCGGGAAGGTTGTCGAATGACACGTACAACAGTAGTCACAGGAAGCTGCTTGAAGATGGGCAGCAGTTTCCATTCATTTTTGTAAAGGTCTTAAGAAGTTTACAGTTTAATCACGTTGGGAGGAACAACTCATTCAAACATTCACCAGTCTGATCTTGGGGTAGGTCTGCTGGGACGTCCACTCCATTGACAACTGTCTTTAATGTGTACCACTTGTCAACAGTGTTTCTGCCAGAAATCATCAATGCTGATAAATGTTTCTATCATCGGAGTCGGTTCAGGCCGGTGTGAAGCCAGCGGTGTTATCGGTTGATTGATCAGCAGCAGCTGGTTCTGGCCGATGAGGCTAAGTTCATATGAACAGAGCTGCTGTGTTCTGCTGGAACACTAGATGGCGCCAGAGCTCCAGAGCTGGTTAGCTGGACGCTTTGACGTCAGAAAACTCACTGCTTAATTAAATGCTTTTATGTTGTCAGTATTTTCAGGTGTGGGCGCTTCTTCTGAGTCAGTTATTTCGGCCTCGAAGACTCCCGCTGTCCATGTTTACTCCTGAGTGGGTGTCGCCTGTTTAACATTTGTCTTTTTGTAATCCAATTTTTCTTTTTCTTTTTTTCTTTTCTTCTTTTTTTCTTTTCTTCTTTTTTTTTTCAGATGGAACAAGATATTCAAGTCTCGGCTTGTGCAGACCATCGCTCTGTATGGAAACACCTGGTTCATGGTGGCCATCGCCATCCTCGTCTTCCTCCTCATTGGTGAGTCTGCATGTGTTTTATTATAAAGAACAACAAAATGAACAGTTATGCAGATGACACACAGATGTATATTACAGTGTCACCAGGAGACCGAGGCCTGTACAGGCTCTTGGTGAATGCACCGAGGACATTAATGACTAGATGTACCGCAACTTTCTCCAGCTAAACAAAAACTAAACTGAGTCTTGTCTTTGGAGCCAAAGAGAAACGACCACAGGTCACCACAGAGCTTCAATCTAGACACCTAAAAACCACCAACCAGACCAGAAATCTGGGTGCAGTGATGGACTCAGACCTGAATTTGGAAAAACACATCAAGGAAATAACAAAGTCACCTGCTATCACCTCAAGAAGATATCCAGGTTAAAAGTTCTGATGTCCCAGCAGGACCTGGAGAAACTAGTCCAGCATTTATCTTCAGTAGACTTGATTATTGTACCAGCACCTTCACAGGTCCACCTGAAACATCAGTCAGAACTCCGCTGCTCCAGTACTCACTGAGACCAAAAAACTGGACCACATCAGTCCAGCTCTGAGGTCTTTACACTGGCTGTCTGTCCGTCAGAGGACAGACTTTAAAGTTCTGGTGCTGGTCTATAAAGATCTGAATGGTCCAGGACTAAAATACATCAACCTCCTGACCCAGTATGAACCTTCCAGACCCCTCAGGTCATCTGGATCCGGTTTCGTATCAGTTCCCAGAGTCAGAACCAGACCTGGAGAAGCTTCCTGCAGCTTCTCTGCTCCACATGTCTGGAACAAACTCCCAGAAATCCTCAGATCAGCTGAAACAGTTCATTTAAATCCAGGTGTAGACTCACCTGCTCTCAGCTGCAGTTGAAGAAAGACACAAATCTGCACTTTTAAGCTTGAGTTCATAAACTTGATCATGTTTTAACTTCTGATTTTATCTATATTCTTTTTCATTTTATGCTTTATTTTTTGTGATGGTTTTAATGTCTGTAAAGCGCATTGAATCACCTTATTACATTGTTGTTGAATTGTGCTATGCAATTAAACGTGTGTGTGTGTGTGTGTGTGTGTGTGTGTGTGTGTGTGTGTAGATGCTTTCCGTGAAGTGAGGAAGTACAGCGTAACAGAGAAGGTGGATCTGACCAACAACCCAACAGCCATTGAACACATCCACATGAAACTGTTCAGAGCTCAGAGGAACGAGTACATCGCTGGATTCGCCCTGCTGCTCTGCTTGTGAGACGTGTGCACGCACACACGCACACACCAAAATAAAGAAGTTAGAAAAAGTTTCACGAGGTGAAAAAGAATAATGAATTGACCCAAATATTAGATGTTTGTTTCCTCTGGATGCGTCTGAAAGAGTCGGGTCGGGACTTTTGAATGCCCTGATGGTTAAATCCACAACGTCTGGTGTTGCACTGCCACCAACCCGATGAAGTCCGTTACAGCTGGACCAGAGTTCTGGTGGTGACGTGAAGCCAGTGGACGTTCTGTGCTCTTCGTGTGTGGAAATGGCAGTCCTGGATCCCAACCAGGACCATAAGCAGTTGTGGACCCGCTCTGGGATTTTAACATGGAGTTGTTGTTTCTGAACACTTTCACATTTTAATAAAATCACTTCCAGATGACAATGGGTCTGAATTCAGTCGTGAGCTTAGTTGTTTCAGGTCAGCCACTCAGATGGAAGTGCAGAACATCAGTGTCGTCATAGGAAGAGCGTGTTTGTTAAAGGTTATTGATCAAAATGAGCAAAAATATGGTTGAAGAAACATTTTGTTCAAATGAATATTTTCATGGAAGCACAAAGCTGTAGGACAGGTCTTAGAAGGGTTCTCTGCAGGAGGGGCGACTTGGACTCGGGCCTCAGACTCCACCAGTAAAACCACTTCCTACAAAGACGTGTAGATTTCTATCTGAACATGTTGGGTGTTTAAGACCTGAGGAACCCAAGTCTAAGACCTGAGGAAACATGGATGTACATTTCCTTCCTATGTTGTCACAGATCAAACCTCCGTTAACTTCTCGGTTGTTTGCTTTTATTTTTATCTCAAACGTCTGATTTGGAAGTGTTGGGTTCAGACACAAATGTCCGTCAGAGATGGAGCAGAGGCTTGGACCAGAATAGACATGACAGTCAGCAGACTGATCTAAACTCAGAGGAATTTTACAGTCGGATGGAAAGAACGAGCAGCTGACCGTCTGCCTCCATGGAGCAGCGCCTGATTGGCTCTTACGTCTCACAGGTGTTCTGCTCCTTGATTGGCTCATCTCTCACAGTCAGATGGACTTGCATGTGATTGGCTTCAGACTGGAGTGACAGGATGTTGCTTTAGAGCACTCATCGTCATCCGTCATGAGCAGAACTTAGGTCACTGGAGATTGAAGGTATCCGGACCCTGGTGGTCAGTGGAGGAACGGGAATTTGTGTTTTCTGCTTCGAGTCAACACAGAAGTCAGAATGTTGTTTTGGTCGGCTGGTGTCTTTGAGTCGTTCACACATGAGGACCAGGTCCTGATGCTTTGTCACTTTGTATAACTTAGAAGTCATTATTGAAGGTGGAGGAGGAGATGCTTGGACGTTTGCAGGAATGAGGTGAACGTGCACCACCAGCTGCCTAGCGTCTGCAGGTTGTTTTTTGTTTGATTTTAAATCTAGCCGGCGTGGGTGTGCATCATAGATGGGTAGATTAACTGAAACCAGGACTAAACCAGATTGTCCTCATGTTTCATCTGAGTGACAAACCGTCGAACCACCCACGGGTTACAGGACAATGAATCACTCTTCAGGAAACACCCAGAAACATTTACTCTGGTTTTACGTCTCGTAGCATCCCGTTCACCAACAGTGGGGCGGGGACATGGCTCAAGGTCGAAGTGCCAGGATGTGTTGCTCTCGTGTCTCTGCTTACTGCCGGTTGAGTCCAGCGTCAGTTTCCAGCAGCAGGGGGCAGCAGTGTAGACCAGCATGCTCTCTGTTCAGCTGCCACTCTGAATCACCTCAGCATGTGATGCAGCTGCTGTAACTGAAGCCCAGGAGGAAGCACTCCAGCATTTAGACCGAGTCCTCCAGAGTGTGTCTCGCTGCGGTTTGTGACTGTGACTCAGGAATTTGGAGCCTCAGCCAAAAAGGAAAGTATCACGAGGTGTTGGAGAGGCTGAAGCCCTGGCTGCTGCTCTCAGTATTTCAGGCCTGTTAAGTAACGGACGGCCTTATTTGGAGCCGAGATGGGGAAACCCTGCGATTCCTTCAGTAAAACACTCTTCTACTAACCTGTAGTCACTTCACATCCGAGTTGATGACCTGATCACAGAAAACCCTGCAGAAGACGAGAGATCCCGGTTTAATTCCTCTGAGCCCAGAGATGCTCAGGTTTTTTAAAAACCCAGCCCTTTACTTTATCCGGATGTTTTTGTTTGGCTGCCGTTTCATGTGAACATTTACATTAAAGAACTGATGTGGATTTAACTGCCATTGAAAATAGTCCAACGAATGCATATTAAAAAAAATATGCTAAAATAATTCCAGTTGGTTTGACCTAAACCTGGAGGAAATGACGATTACAATCTTTCTGAAATTTCTCTCAACTTTTATTAAAGTTGGACTGAACACGTGAATTTGTTTACTATCAGACAACAAAATAATAGCTGTCTTTTTATAGTTTTTAAATGAGCAGAAACTTTTCAGCGGCATCGTAAGCATCTGAATTCTTTCTGGACGTGGGGGAATCCGGTTCAGTTTTCTGTTCAGTGCCTGCTCGTCTCGTGTGTCGGGTCTCTGTGCAGCAGCTGCAGGACGCCAGATACTTTTAGTTCAGAGTGGTTTCTCATTGTGAGCAGCAGCGGAGGAAGTCGGGGAATCTGCAGACGTGTCGGGTCACTCGGTTTGCATGTAACTCGGGTCAGAAAGTGGCCCGTCTATATTTGGACAGTTTGTCTGCTGTTATGTCGCTGGGACACGTTTACACTTGGAAAACAGCTGCAGGGGCCTCCAACAACCCCCCCCCCCCCCCTCACACACACACACACACACACACACCTCTACAACCTGCCAGCTTCTGTTGTGTGTCAGTCCCTGAATGCATCACTGAGAAGATATTTACAACCTACACATGTTCAGAGCTTCAGCATCACATGACAGTGACCCATGGACGTGTTAAATTTGCCTCTGGCAAGCTTCTCGTTTCTGCAGCTTGATGCTGATTCCTTTATCTTTCCTACAGATGTTTTGTCTCATTAAGCTGATTTCACTCAAATAGTCTTTGATGTGAAGATCATCGAAGCACAGTTCACAGCTTCAGCTGAAGAATACAGGTCAGGTTGTTTGAGTTTGAAAAGTTGGATGAAAATCAGCATAACGCTCCATTTGAACTCCTAACTGACTGAAAACACACTGTTGGAGATGGTGCTGTACTTCAAGGTTTTGATAAATGTGCTGCTTCATGGTTTGATCAAACTACCAAACATACTGACGTTGGTATTCTTCACACTGTGTCCGTACGTCTGCTCCTGGTGAATAATTTCTCTTACTTCTTGTAACTTACACATTCAGTTTTCTGGTGAATCATAGCTCACCTTAAACTTTCCCAAGTGAACAAAATACAGCAACACCACCAGTAGGTATCTAAATGAACTTCTTGTAAAAAGACGAGTGCAGTGCGTCCCAGAAAACCGTCACTGGTGACTACAGTAGGGATGGAGCCAAGACTCCAGAGATTGTAACAGCGTGAGGATGATCACTCAGACACAAACTCGCAGTCCAAGAACACGCACATAAAAAAACAACCTTCACTTTCCATAGTTCAACTCTGAATTCAATCTCATCCTTGGTGTTTCTCCATCAGAAATCAGATTCCAGTGGAAATGTTACACATCTGTTGATGGCAAATGTATTAAAATACCCATTGTTGTAGTTGAGATGCACTCAGTTTAAATTGGATATGTAATTTTTGAGCAGAAAGCTCTAATCAAGGCCTTGTTACAAAGTGGTTTTAATCACTATTCAAAAGAACTTAAAACTAGATGAAACACTTTTTTTTTTTTTTTTTAAAAGCTACACTACATGACCAAAAGTACTGGCTCACCTGCCTCGACTCGCATATGAACTTCGGTGACCTCCCATTCCTGGTCCAGAGGGTTCAATATGACGTTGGGTCACATTTGCAGCTTTGCAGCTGTAACGGCTTCAACTCTTCTAGGAAGGTTGTCCACAAGGTTTAGGAGGGTGTTTATGGAAGTTTCTGACCATTCTTCCAGAAGTACATTTTGTGAGGTCACACTGATGTTGGACCAGAAGGTCTGGCTCTCAGTCTCCACTCTGATTCATCCCAAAGATGTTCTGTCGGGTTGAGGTCAGGACTCTGGTCAAGTTCATCCACACCAGACTCTGTCATCCAGGTCTTCATGGACCTGCTTTGTGCTCTGGTGCAGTCATGTTGGAAGAGGAAGGGACCAGCTCCAAACTGAGTTCCTTTCACTTGAACTAAGGGTCCAAGTCCAGCTCCTGAAGAACAACCCCACACCATAATCCCCCTCCACCAAACTTTACACTTGGAACAATGCAGTCAGACAAGAACCGTTGTCCTGGCAACCATCAAACCCAGACTGGTCCATCAGGTTGACAGATGGAGAAGCTCCATCCATCACTCCATCCATCGCTCCAGAGAAGGTCTCCACTGCTCCAGAGTCCAGTGGCGGCGTGTTTTACACCACTGGATCCAACGCTTTGCACTTGGTGATGTTTGTCTTGGATGCAGCTGCTCGACCATGGAAAACCATCCATGAAGCTCTCTGAGCACTGTTCTTGATCTAGTCTGAAGGTCAGGTGAAGGTTGGAGGACTGTAGTGATAGACTCTGCAGAACATTGGGGACATATTGACACTATGCACGTCAGCATCCCCTAATCCCGCTCCATCGGTTTCCATGACCACTTGGTGGCTGAGTTGCTGTCGTTCCCAAACACTTCCATGTTGACTGGAATATTTAGGAGCCAGGAAATTTCAGGACTGGATTTGTTGGACAGGTGACATCCTGTCACAGCTCCACGCTGGACTTCACTGAGCTCCTGAGAGCGACTCATTAAATCACAAATAGTTGTAAAAACAGTCTGCAGGATTTTGTACACCTGTGGCCACGGAAGTGACTGGAACACCTGGTTCCCATTAATCAGATGGGTGAGCGAGTACTTTTTGACATCTAGTGCATTTTAAATGCACACAGCAGTGTTTAAAGAAAAAAGTGTTACACAATTTAAAGAGGAAAGCAGCTAAAATGGAAGGTGCTTTAAATATTCAGTAGAGAACCTCCCAAACACGTTGGGGCTCCCTCCTCCCCCTCATCCACCCACCCCTGCTGTTAGTCACCGTTACATCGGCGCCTCTCGGCACCACACAGCACGACGGCCCGGTCGGGCTGGGAGAGGGCAGGACCCACTCAGGATGTTACGCCACACGCATGCGAGGGAATCCCTTGCTTAATACTTGTTACTGTAAATGACGTAGATGTTGAGACTAGAGGCTCTAACAGGCTCAGTGTTAAAACATCCAACTTTAGAGCAGAACATGTTTACAGTCTGGTTCAAAAAGGTGTTATTGTTTTCAAACGAGTTCACGTTCGAACTCAAATGGGTGAATTTAAAAAATGTTTTTATTTTTTGTGTCATGTCCACTTTTATCTTTGGTTACATTTGCTGTGGCAACAGTAAGCTTCTGCAATGTCACAACATTTATTTCTGTCCAGAGTTGCGTTAATCTTTCCTCCATGATCTTGTATTGAGTTGGACCACTGCAGCAATTCTTCTCCAGCACTCCCCAAAGGTTCTCGGTGGGGTTCAGGTCTGGTGGCCAATCCAAGCGTGACAATGACATCTCGTGCTCCCTTAAACACGCACGCACGCACGCTCGCTATTTGAGCCAAACCCAGACCTGACCAACTGCAGCAACCCCGGATCGTAGCTCCACCCCCACAGGCTTGTGTAGTAGGCACTTGGCACGATGGAGCGTCACGTCCTCCACTTCCTTACTTACCATCTCTGGAACTCACATGACCTTCTTCCACTGGTCCAAAGTCCAATCTTTGTCTTTTAGGAAATTGAAGCCTTTATTTATTTATATTTCTTTAGATTAAGAAAACCACTTTATTGAAGATAAAGTCCCTTGAGATCCTTCAGTGTTTGTGTGGAAATGTTCTTTAATAGTAAAACATAGGCGTGAGTTCTACAGTTTTTTTTTAAATTAGATCATTAAAACAATCAAACCAAATTAGTGTTAAGACTTTGTTCTGAGCACATTTCTTCCTGGAAGATGATGGTTGTCTTTCCAGGTTTAATAATGCAACGAACCGTTTTTAACCCAATTTTAGTAGTTTTATTTGTCTCCTTTGATGTTTTTCTTTGCTTGATCTCCATCTTCTCAGATGGATGAACATCTTTTCCGCGACCACAGGATTTGTCTTCAGACGTGGTTGCCTAAATAAGAAGCTCGTCGGTGCTTCAGTTGGGGTTCAGTAACTTGCTGCCCTCTGAAACGGCGTCCCTGCAGTGATGCTCCCGCCTGTCCTGTTAAATCCAGGTTGGGACGTTTTTATCTGGACGTGTACATGAGAACGTTGAAGTTTTGTTTTCTCACTCACACAGGGTGAGAACGCTAAGCCCTGCTTCTTTTCACTAGAGCTGCAAACAAGATTCATCACGATACCCTACATCAATTAATGAGTCGATGTCGCCGATATCACAGAATCTGACATGATTTTTTTTTTTTTTTTTAACTCGTTTTCATTAAGGAGACGATGTCATCTTCCATTTATAGCAATTAAATTTGATTATCAATTACACTGGATTTCTTAGTTCTATCAAAGAGGTCAATGATCTGATCCTTAAATGAAGCAGAATACAAAAGGCCACGTGAAAGTATTGATCAATTATTTTCATATATCAGTGCTGCTGGATCATTCATAATTAAATCAACGTATCGATGCAGAGCATCGGATCTTTACACACCTGGTATTTACCCCTGTACCCAAGTTGGTGATTGACGGTTGAGGTAATTCCCAACATGTTCGCGTATTTAAATGGCATTAAGTTCTGGAGGAGAACATGGCTCATGTGGACGAGAAGATCCAGGACGCAGGCCCCAAACGGGCAGGTCTCAGTTGGCGTCTGGCTGCTGGTACTCTGCTTTGCTTCACCTGCGTCTCACTTTAAAATTAAAAAAAAAAAAGATAATTATCTTCAGATGAAGAGCTTCCTGTTGGTGTGATGATCTGCAGCGTTCCTCTGAAGACCTGGAGTTTTCAGCTCATGCTGGTCAAACATTTCTGTGGTTTCAGTCTTCTCATAACTGTCACAGCGTTGCACGCTGACACCGTGCACGTGTTTTTGTTGCAGACTGCTGCGTCGCCTGGCGACCCTGCTCTCCCAGCAGGCCTCACTCATGGCCTCCAACGAGGCCTTCAAGAAGCAGGCGGAGGGCGCCAGCACCGCCGCCAAGAAGTACATGGAGGAGAACGAGCTGCTGCAGGAGGTGACACACACACACACACACACACACACACACACACACACACACACACACACACACAAACAGCAGATGTCTAAAGAAGACATCGTCGTCCTACCGGATTCAGACCGGCGTCCAAACTGGAACTAGTTTGTTCTCCTTAAACTAAACTCGGGATTTCCCGTGCTTTTGGACTCCTCTAAAGTGTTGCGAAGAGGAATTCCTTCCATTGGTGTCGTCGCCAAACTTGGAGAGTGAGTCCAGGCTCGAATCCGTGTTCAAATATCAAACTATTAATTTTATATTAACGGATTCTTCAGACTGAACCGGTTGTAACTTTGTCTTCATGTCGGCAGCAGGAGGCAGCACTGGTCTGCAGCTTCTGACTTCGTGAGCAGAGAATCACAAGTGTCTTTATTCCCATTTGACTTGAATTTGAATAAGTAAATAAACGAAACAAGGCTCCTACAGCTGAGTGAGCAGATGTTCAAGATGACTGAAGTGATGTTTTTTTTTGTAGTTCATCACAAACCCACACTGGATGTGTTTGAAATGATCAAATGTATTCGTTGTGGGAAGTGTTTTTTTTTTTTTTTGTTTTTGTTGTTGCTGCTGCATCTTTGCATCTTTCTGGATCATTGCTATCACCGCATCACTGACCACAAACCAAATAAACCAGAAAAACTTCATGTCAGAGTAGACTAACATCTCCTCAGATTAGCGGAGGTGGAGCAGAAATGTGTGCTTTTCCTCAGTGATGCAGGGAGAGAGTGCGTTTAGTGTGAATTCGTTAGACGCTGGTGCAGCGTTGATGCTGATGGCTCTGGAGCTGCTTCGATTACGTTGGGTTTGCAGCGAGTGTTCGGCGTGAACTTCGGCACCTCCACCGTGCTGCACATGTGTGCACCTTGTGATCTGAACATGCTGTGCTCCGTGTTCTGTACTGTCACTGCATTTACGACTTCTTCTTCAATTTGTGGGCGGCTCTGCAGCCTGCACAGATTCATAACGCTGTCTGAGCATCAACGTTGGCTGCAGATGCTGGAATGAGGTTTTTGGATCATCCAGATGTTTGTTGGGTTTGATCTGTCAGAAACGCTTCGGAAAGTCTTCTCCAGGAACGCTGGGTAATCCCCTTCAGTTCCAGTTGACCTCCACAGCTGCTGCGGCGTAATGACTTAAATCCTGGGGATCCTGAATGTGACCGTCGGACGGCCCTCTGTAGCTCTGTAGCTGCACCCTGGAGCAGTTTGAACTGGACCGATCCTCCGAGGTGGCTACGAACGCTCAGATACACTCTGTGGTAATGTGAGCCATGTTTGTTGGCGATGAAGAGATCTGTGCTAAAAAGAGAACCTGCTTCATGCACACGTGACACTCTGACATTTCAGGTCAAGTGCTGGTCTCCAGGAACGAGTGCTTCAGGAACATTCAACACCGTCGATTCGTCCAAGTGACATTTTGAATGATCTTCCAAAGTTTCTCAACACTCAACTCTCCCATGAATCAGACTGTTGTCAGAGGTCACACCCAGCGCCTGGGCGTGTTGCTGAACTCCACATTCCTGAGTGGGACTTTCATCAGACGTTATCAACTCATTATCTGCTTGTGTTTAAACCCACAAATCTGCAGGTTTTCAGCCGTTCAGGCCAGCGGCTTCTCCCAGGTGGGCATCCAGCTGTCTGCTACCGCCTCAGAAGTCTTGGCTTCACTGTGAAGCAAGACCTTTGAAATGAAACCTCCGTTTTTGGACTCGACTCGGTCAAAGTCCAGTTTATTGTCAGTTCTGCCACATGTGAGGTTCATACAGAGAATCGAAATTACGTTACTCCCAAACCCTCGGTGCTGCACAATAAATACATTTTAAACACCTGGTGGATGAAACTGTCCTTCAGTCGGCTGGTTCTGGCCCGGAGGGTCCGCAGCCTCCTCCCTGAAGGCAGCAGACTGAAGAGGCTGTGTGACGGGTGGGTGGGTCTCTCACGATGCTGAGGGCTTTGGAGTCAGACGGGTCTGTAGATGTCCTGAAGTGAGAGAGAGACACCAACCATCTTCTCAGCTGCTCTCACTCCTAAAGAAACAAGCGCCAACTGTCTGTCACCGTGGCACGTTGCTGCCAATCACACATCTGATTAGAACCGTAACCAGTAACGGTGAAGTGAGCGGGGAGCAGGGGAGGCCAAACACGGCGCTCGCCGGAGGGCCAGTCCAGTCGCAACATGTTGGTTTGTTTTAGGTGTAACCGCAACAGTCTAAACTGGCTTTTCAAGCACCGATGAATACATCGTTCATGCTGCTTGTTGTTTTTAGGCCTGTCACAGTGATGTATTTATTGACTGAGATTATCTGTTTATTCTAACATAATGACCTTTAGTTGCCAAGAGGGGAAAAATATAAAACCTTCAAGGCATTTTGGGTGCGTGTCAAAGACGTGCAGGGTGACGAAGGTTCAGGAGAGGAATGCGGTCTCGTTCTCATCTGATAGGACATGCTCAACAGATCGTTGTTTATCCATGTCAGCAGTCCGCAGACGAGCGGCTTTCTGAGACCTAACAGAGATGATGGAGTGTTGTTCTGACGGACTGCTGTGACCAACCCCGCTTTGGCCTGGAAGAGTCCAGATGTGCAGCTGAGCTGGGCAGCCAGCTGCACAGCAGTCGGGTGGTTCTGGCACCGACCACGTCTGGACCATACCAGGACGCTTTCAGGCTGTAAATCTGCCTACTCTTCAGAATCCATGGTTTTACAAAAAACACTCAGGTCCATCCAACTATAAGACAGTTCTCCACTTTGTCTCAGTCCCTTTTAAACGACCTTTGGTCCACGGACAAGCAGGTTGTGTTGCTGGATTATCTTGGCATGACGGGGCTTCAACCTGCTTTTGTGGATGACACAACAGTGTTCATAGAGGGAGATTTCTGGAAGAGCTGCCCGAGAGCCTGAACATCTGAAGTCCGATGTTGGTTCTCAGAATCTTCTGCTGATATCGTGCACTGTAGCTGAGTCTTTGTGTAATCCTGAGGAATTATTCTGAAACGGTTTAATTTGCATGGTTTTTCTTGAGGAGGCAATCTGAGAAGGAAAGGCAGATGTTTGCAAATGCAAGATACTTTTTTTTTTTTTTTTTTTTTTGTGATGTCAATAATTCATAAGTTTCATTTTCAACATTTGATCCTTTCTTTGTTCGGTTGTGACGAAGTATGGACACTGGTGGTTGTAGTTCAGAACTAAATGCAACATGTAAGTTTTACTTTAGCAGGGTCTGACATTTATCTTTAGGTTCATGCTGCAGAAGATGCAGATGTTTTACAGAAGGGTCTTAACTCGATCGATAACGTCACAAACCACACAGAACAGCAGAGCTCTCTGGCTGCTTTGTCGCCGACATAAATAGTAACTGAAATGGAAACTAAAAACAGATGTCAGGATCTGTGTTCAGAAGGCCTCTGGACAGGTGGACATGCCAAACACTGGTGGGGTGTGTGCTGGGCTGTGCCGATAGGCGCGAGCAGTAATGCCCCGGAGAGGAAACAAACCTAGTTTAACGGGACATGTGCCACAAAGGTGAGAAGATGGGAAGCATCCGCCGCGCCGCGGCACAGTCCATCCGCCGCGCTGCGGGACATGAATCAGCCCTCGTATTCATACGAGACGCTGCCTCGTGTTGCAGCAGTCATTCGTGTTCAGCGGCAGACTGACATTGAATTTATGTGAAACAGTCGGTGAAACGTGAATATTCTGAAAGCAGCTCAAGTGGTCAGGACCTCAGGACCAAGATCCAAGGTTTCGTCGTAACCCCCAGAGGGCAGTTTGCTTCACAGCCAGCAGTACACGCATGCATCAGTGCACAAAATAAAAGTAACTGTTAAAGTGCATTATTCAGAAGGCTGGTTTGCAGCAGGAACAAATGCAGGTTTGAACCTTTTTTGTTCTGCGTTTCGGTAACTGTGTCTGAGACCTGAAGGCAGCAGTCACAGGATGTCTGGGATCAGCCGGTACGGTGATGTCAGTATCACTTCGTACAGTTCATGAAGGTCAGGCAGGTTTTCCACAAATGTAACTGCAAATCTTAATAGATAATAGAGTAATGTGAATAATTAATCATTGCTGTCCCTTTGAACATGCTCTACAAAGATGCACAGATGTCTTTGGACCTCAAAGCCAAAGTAAAGCCACTATATGTAGTATTGGCACCTCTGACCACATGGAGGCACATGGTGCTGGTGTTAACGACGGCCACAGACAGTACTGTGCTAATGAGGGGGGCGTACTAGTTTGTCCCTCTAGAGGTGCACTTTGTCTGGCTGCATGGACCGAAGTTACACTGTTACACACACTGGCTTTAAAGCGAGACTGAGCTGGTCCAGACTGTCTGCTGGGATGGTTCTGGTTCCACTGACAAAGTTCTGTTGCTGGGAACAGAGGTGCTCGGGTCGGCTTGTGGTAGATGTTAACTGCTGGATGTTTGTGTTTCCATAGAAACTGCACGAGGCTGGTATCGAGGTGCCGGAGGCTGAGAAGAAAGGGGCTGGACCACAGGTGGAGAACAAGAATCTAAAGCAGGAGCTAAAGACCCTGAAGGAGGAGCTGGAGGCCACCAAGAAAGGTGAGAAGGAAAGGGCACCAGAGGACAGTCGGGAAGGAGAAGATGACGTCTGACACCTTCTTCTTGTGTAGCTCTACAGAAGTCGGACAGTGATGTTTGTGCGATGAAGAAACAGTCGGAGAACCTGACAGTGGAGTACGACAGGCTGCTGGAGGAGCACAGCAAGCTGCTGGTAACGCGCACACACACACACACACACACACACACACACGCACTATTGAGATCATCGTCGTTCCCTGACGCTGATGCTGACCACAGAGATGCAGGTGAAACTCTAAACTGCTCCGTCTTTGACCAAATGAGCCATTTTTAAGTCGTGTTTATCGACATTAAGACAAAACTGAACTTTTGCCCCAGAACACGACTTGAATGCAGCGTCTGTTGAGTGGAGGGGTGATTCTGTTTAAACCATCAGAACGACGGCGACTTTCAGATTATTTACAAACAATAAAGTAGAGAGAAAATCCGGGGTGACCGTAGAAGCCGACCCTGAACTGTTTTTATATGCCACTTAAATTTAGCTGCTGCAAGTCGTGTTTGATGAGTGAAACAGCAGCTGATCCACCTTAAATATCACACACACACACACACACACACACACACACACACACACACACACACACACACTCACGCGTGCACACACACACCGCTCTCTCTCGCTCTCGCTCTCTCTCTCACACACACACACACACCGCTCTCTCTCGCGCTCACGCGCACACACACACACACACACCGCTCTCTCTCTCTCTCTCTCTCGCTCACGCGCACACACACACACACCGCTCTCTCTCGCTCACGCGCACACACACACACACCGCTCTCTCTCGCTCACACACACACACACACACACACACCGCTCTCTCTCGCTCACACACACACACACACACACCCCCCCGTCAGGGGTTTCAGTTTCCACAACTGCTTCTGTTTTGGACGTGATTCGGGTCCAATAACACAAACGCCTCATTTACACGCTCGTGTTTTTAAACTGTGTTCTGGTTCGGAGGTTCTGACCTCTGACCTTTTAACTGCAGCAGCAGGATGAGGCGCAGCCCCGTTAACCTCCTCCTGCTGGCGGAGGACAGAGATCCCTGAAGCCGTTTTAACACTTGCAGCTCACCAAAGACATGGAAAAATCTCCTTTCACCGAGCATTTTCTTGGAAACCAAAGCAGATTCCAACAGCGAGCAGCTGCTAAATGCGATGAGCACCAACCCTTCAAATGTGGTTTTCAGAGGTTTCAGCTGCCGAATCCAAACGGATACGAGCTCTGAAGCTGTAGGCCCGACTCGTGTTTCTGCTGCGATCCATCTTCATTTACTCCGCTTACATGGGGACTTGATCCCGTGTTTATCTTGACGGTTTTATTCAAATAAAGCTTGTAGATGCAGATAGAAACTCATCGCAACGAGACGAGTCATTTTGGAGCAGAACCGAGCCTCGTTAGAACGACCTTGGTGCGCTTTGTGACATTTGTTCTTTGACCTTTCAGGCAAGCAGCGACAAGAAGTCAGACTGAGGATGAAGACCTTCATCTTCATCACCGTCCAAAGACGGTCCACAGCCTGGCCGACGTTGCTGGGCTGTGATTGGACGACCATACTGTCAAACTCCTCCTCTGTCTCTGTTCACACCTCTGTAACTGTAACTGCAGCTTCTTCTGAGATTTTCTGGTTTCTGCTCTGGTTGCCAGCATTCCCGCTCTGGTTGCCAGCATTCCCGCTCTGGTTGCCAGCATTCCCATCTCCTGTTCTTTGGGAGCAGAATGACTCCAAACTTGAATGTGTTCTGCTGGAAAAGACGAGTGTCATTTCAGAATAAAAGCATCTTCTTCCATGTTAGACTTCGCACATTTAGGGTTAAACATCGGAACACGGAACGTTCCTGAAGAGTGAAACTGTCATTTCTGCTGGACGTCTCACGAGCGTGAATGTTTTGGACCGTTTTCTCGGATTAGAACCGCAGCGTCTCCTGTCGTCTCTGTGATGAGTTTTGGGTTTAAAAATTGCTCTGAAGTTGCTTGTGACAGTCGAAACGTATTAAAGGCATCAGGGAAACTTCTGAAGATGTTTTCTGCTCCTTCGCCACCAATCCTCCAGTTTAGCTTCATACAGATGCTAAAATCACAGAAACGTGGGCGGAGGAAGTTTTGACGGTGTAACTGAACTTATTTTGTTCTGTTAATAAACTTGCTCTACATGCACGAGCTCACATGTCGTATGAGGAGTTTTTCTTTCTTTTCAAAGTGTCTCCAGTTACTAGTCAGCAGCCAGTGACGTGTCCAAAAAGAAAGTATCTCAGCGTGCACAAATGGACCTGCAGCATGTCTTTGAGTGGAAGACGTGCAGAGCTGCAGGAACCTGGTTTATTTTTAAAGGTGGATGTTGTAGTTTCCACTAGTCTGCTGGCAGCTGAAACGACGCATCAATCAACTAGAGTTGTGGGTAAGCCCCTCCCCTCAAACTGATGAGCCAATGACTGTTGAGCATCAGTTCCACAGGGACTAGAACTGACGTCTGAAGCTTTCAGCTCCTCAGAAAAACGCTGAAGATCCTGTCCATCTGTTTTTTTGAAGTTTAAGACAAAAAAAAGTTGATCAACAAGCACGTTTTTAAGATGAAAACAGATTTATTTTCATAATACATCTCATAGACAAAGGCAACTCAATGATTTACAGACGGTGACATGAAAGATGGGAAAAAAACGTGAGAATGCAAAAGCAATCACAGACGATACATTTGGACAGAAAAAGAAATAAAACGTGAGTAAAAGCAGTAAAATGAGACTAAAAGTTATGAAATAACAGCAGTTTTCAGTTTCGCTTTAAAAGCATCGAGACTTGGAGCACATTTAATATCAGGAAGTTCATTCCGTCTGGCCTGTTTGGTTCTAACTCGCGGTTCTACCAGCTGGCTGCCTCCTGAAGATCTTAGAACCCTACTTGGTCTATGTTCTACAAGATGATCGGAGATGTTCAGATCTCCACATTGTTCATTTGTAAATGAACACACTTCTGTCCTGCAGGTAACTGGAAGCCCGTGGAGGGACCTCAGAACAGGACTAATGTGCTCAGTTTTCCTGGTTCCTGTTAGTAATCTGGCAGCAGCATTCTGGATCAGCTGAAGACCTGACAGAAGAGCGTTACAGAAGTCTGCTGGAGATGAAGGCATGGACGAAGTCCTCTAAATGAGAGATGATAAACTGAGACCCGGAGTGACATTTTCTGCTTAACAGAAACGTGGCTCAAGAGGAAGAGTTTGTTAGTTTAAATGAATCGACGCCGTCCGGTTACTTTAATGATCATATTCCTCCAATCACAGGTCGAGGTGGAGGAGTAGCGGCGATCTACGACTCCAGTCTTACAATAAAATCCAAACCTAAATGCGATTATAATACGTTTGAAAGCCTCACGCTTAGTTTAAAACTGCCGAGCTGGAAATCAGAGAAGCCAGTCTTGTTGGTGGTAGTTTACCGGCCTCCTGCTGGAGCTTATCTGGAGTTTCTGTCTGAGTTCTCAGATTTCTGATCTAGTTTATTGATCAGTACAGATAAAGTCATCATAGTGGCGACTTTAACATTCATATGGATGTTGACAACGACAGTCTTAAGTTGGCTTTTGATTCTCTTCTAGAATCGATGGGGATTTTACAAAAAGTTAACGAACCGACGCATTGTCTTAATCATACTCTTGATCTGGTCCTCGTCTACGGTGTAGAACCTGATCTGGTCCTCGTCTACGGTGTAGAACCTGATCTGGTCCTCGTCTACGGTGTAGAACTTGATAATCTGTTAGTGTCGCATGTAAACTCCTTCCTATCCGACCACTATTTAATAACGTTTGAATTCAACATTGTCAACGTTATGTATAATAGGAGGAATTACTTTAGCAGGTGTCTATCCGATAAAGCTATCACTAAATTTAGGGAGGCCATTGCTCTTCATCTTCTTACAGTGGAACATAGTGAAGCAGTTGAGGGCTGTGACCTCGGTTCTACCTCTGCAGACGTTGATTTCCTTGTTGGTAGCACTGCAGATGTGTTGCACTCAGCTTTAGATGTAGTTGCTCCTTTGAGAAAGAGGTTCTCTAACCATAGGAGCTTAACTCCCTGGTTTAACTCACATATTCGTATGTTAAAACAGAAAGTGCGTAAAATGGAAAGAAAGTGGTTCTCTTGTAGGTTGTTCTTGTAGTTTTTTGTGCTTGTCTGGTCCTTCTTTTCCTCTTCTGTACATGTCCTGCGGACCAGAACCTCAGGAGCTGCTGACCTGCAGTTCCACCTCTGACCATCCCAGTGTCTGCCTTCACCTGTCTGTATGGATGTCTGTTAGATACTTGCTGACATCCCGACCTGCAGTCCTCATCCCCGTGGATCACCGTCTATCCATATATCACCCATATTCACAGAAGTCTAATTGGACTACTGATGATAGTTACTATTGTATCCTGTCTTGTACCTTTGACGGTGTCTCTATGTCTCTATTCTTTCTTTACTTCCTGCTCTACCCTGCTGGTCTTCGGCAGGAGGGTCCCCCCTTATGATCCAGGTCCTGGTCCAGGTTTCTTCCCTCTTAAAGGGGAGTTTTTCCTGCCACTGTTTGGTTTAAGGTTTTTCTTCCACTAGGGGAGTTTTTAGCTGCCGTTGTTTATGTAATAATTGCTCGGGGGTCATGTTCTGGTCTCTGGAAAGCGCCTAGAGACAACTTGTTGTAATAGACGCTATATAAATAAAATTGAATTGAATTAAATCTGCTCTGGACATCAGATTTCTGACTCTTGACCTTTACTTGAGCTGAAGTGAAGCTGTTCCTTTCCTAATGTAGCTGCTGAAGATCAGTCCGAGTCCATCAAAAGAATAAGATTTCCAAACTGGGTTTTTATCTTAAGCCCTCTGAACTCAAGCTGGGCAGCACATTTTAATTCTATTTTGTTAGTAAATAGAACTTGTCTTGATTTATTTAAAGGAGGCTTGATTGCACTGACAGAGTGATGGATGGACCAGAGTCATTTGGTGAAAGAGCCTCGTAAATCTGGCCGTCAGCTGTGGTGAGCAACGTTGTTGTCATGTAGGATCTGACCTAGAGGAAGCATGGAGAGGTTGAATGACAGTGGTCCAAGTATCGACCCCTGAGGGACTCCACGGGCCAGAGGAGCAAGCTCAGATTTATTCACATCTGTGAAAACAACAAGCTCCTGCTTATAGAAATCAAAGAAAATGCTTTTAGCTCTGCTGACGTTACATGAAGGTGTAGATTCCAGCCCTTGGTCCTGCCAGGAGCAGAAGCATCACCCTCTGGCCTTGTGGTTTTCCTTCTGTCTTCATAGTGACCTCAGGTCTTTCTGGGAGCGTTTCAGAAGCTGAGCTGGACTGAATTCATGACATTACAATCTTACCTGAAAGTTTTAAGATCTAGTAAGAATCTTGTTTGAATCTGCTTGTTAAAATATGTAGTGCTCCTTTCTGCCATCATCTTGATGGAAAAAAGTGAAGAGCAACTCTGGGCAGATTGCTACCAGAGCGGTCCGGTAGCAGCAGGCAGCACCGGTGGGCTCAGCCGCCGAGTTAGATGCTGATTATACGGAAACACTATCAGCTAAAGATTGAAATTCAGTTCCAGGTAATATGTCACTGAAATGGATAAGTTGCACTGTAGAAAAGCTTAAGCAGAGGTTTCCTCACTTCCAACAGCTTGGAGTAGCTTCAGCTTCACTCAGGTTTTAACTTTAAAAACATCTGGCACATATGCCAAGACCAGGGACAAGTTGATCTGGTCCAGTGTTGTCGCACCAATGAGAGAGAAAACATTTTTGAGTAGTCGAGTTGGGATGATTTAGATCCATTGACGACTGAGGTCAGGTCAGGGAGGTCTACAGGAACCAAACGGTCTAGAGTCAGTTCAGGGAGGTCTACAGGAACCAAACGGTCTAGAGTCAGGTCAGGGAGGTCTACAGGAACCAAACAGTTTAGAGTCACGTCAGGAAAGTCTACAGGAACCAAACAGTCTTGAGCCAGGTCAGGGAGGTCTACAGGAACCAAACGATCTAGAGTCAGGTCAGGGAGGTCTACAGGAACCAAACGGTCTAGAGTCAGCTCGGGGGCGGTCTACAGGAACCAAACAGTCTTGAGTTGGGTCAGGGAGGTCTACAGGAACCAAAAAGTCTAGAGTCAGGTCAGGAAGGTCTACAGGAACCAAACAGTCTAGAGTCAGACCAGGGTGGTCTACAGGTACCGAACGGTCTTGAGCCAGGTCAGGGAGGTCTACAGGAACCAAACAGTCTAGAGTCAGGTCAGGGAGGTCTACAGGAACCAAACGGTCTAGAGTCAGGCCAGGGTGGTCTACAGGAACCAAACAGTCTTGAGTCGGGTCAGGGAGGTCTACAGGAACCAAACGGTCTAGAGTCAGGTCAGGAAGGTCTACAGGAACCAAACAGTCTAGAGTCCGGTCAGGGAGGTCTACAGGAACCAAACGGTCTAGAGTCAGCTCGGGGGCGGTCTACAGGAACCAAACGGTCTAGAGTCAGCTCAGGGAGGTCTACAGGAACCAAACAGTCTTGAGCCAGGTCAGGGAGGTCTACAGGAACCAAACGGTCTAGAGTCAGGTCAGGGAGGTCTACGGGAACCAAACAGTTTAGAGTCACGTCAGGAAAGTCTACAGGAACCAAACAGTCTTGAGCCAGGTCAGGAAGGTCTACAGGAACCGAACGGTCTAGAGTCAGGTCAGGGAGGTCTACAGGAACCAAACAGTCTAGAGTCAGGTCAGGAAGGTCTACAGGAACCAAACAGTCTAGAGTCAGACCAGGGTGGTCTACAGGTACCGAACGGTCTTGAGCCAGGTCAGGGAGGTCTACAGGAACCAAACAGTCTAGAGTCAGGTCAGGGAGGTCTACAGGAACAAAACGGTCTAAAGTCAGGTCAGGGAGGTCTACAGGAACCAAACAGTCTAGAGTCAGGTCAGGGAGGTCTACAGGAACAAAACAGTCTAGAGTCAGTTCAGGGTGGTCTACAGGAACCAAACAGTCTAGAGTCAGGTCAGGGAGGTCTACAGGAACCAAACAGTCTAGAGTCAGGTCAGGGAGGTCTACAGGAACCAAACAGTCTAGAGCCAGGTCAGGGAGGTCTACAGGAACCAAACAGTCTAGAGTCAGGTCAGGGTGGTCTACAGGAACCAAACAGTCTAGAGTCAGGTCAGGGAGGTCTACAGGAACCAAACAGTCTAGAGTCAGGTCAGGGAGGTCTACAGGAACCAAACGGTCTAGAGTCAGCTCAGGGAGGTCTACAGGAACCAAACGGTCTAGAGTCAGGTCAGGGAGGTCTACAGGAACCAAACAGTCTAGAGTCAGGTCAGGAAGGTCTACAGGAACCAAACAGTCTAGAGTCAGGTCAGGGAGGTCTACAGGAACCAAACGGTCTAGAGTCAGCTCGGGGGAGGTCTACAGGAACAAAGCAGTCTAGAGTCCGGTCAGGGAGGTCTACAGGAACCAAACTGTCTAGAGTCAGGTCAGGGAGGTCTACAGGAACCAAACGGTCTAGAGTCAGCTCAGGGAGGTCTACAGGAACCAAACAGTCTTGAGCCAGGTCAGGGAGGTCTACAGGAACCAAACAGTCTAGAGTCAGGTCAGGGAGGTCTACAGAAACTAAACAGTCTAGAGCCAGGTCAGGGAGGTCTACAGAAACCAAACGGTCTTGAGACTCCCTTATGCTCCGACCTGACTCTAGACTGTTTTGTTCCTGTTGACCTCTCTGAGCTGACCTCAGTCGTCAATGGATCTAAATCATCCACGTGTTTGTTAGACCCAATCCCTACTCGACTACTCAGAAATGTTTTCTCTCTCATTGGTACAACAATACTGGACCAGATCAACTTGTCCCTGGTCTTGGGATATGTGCCACAGGTTTTTAAAGTTAATTAAACCATTACTTAAAAAACCCTCTCTTGACCCAGACATTTTATCTAATTATAGACCGATTTCTAACCTTCCATTTATCTCTAAAATTCTGGAAAAGGTCGTTGCAGCAGCTGTGTGACCATTTGTATAGAAATGATCTATTTGAAGTTCTTCAGTCAGGGTTCAGATGCATCATAGCACAGAAACAGCACTGGTTCGAGTCTCCAATGACCTTCTTATGGCCTCAGATAATGGATTAGTGTCCATACTGGTTCTGCTGGACCTCAGATATTGGATTAGTGTCCATACTGGTTCTGCTGGACCTCAGATAATGGATTAGTGTCCATACTGGTTCTGCTGGACCTCAGATAATGGATTAGTGTCCATACTGGTTCTGCTGGACCTCAGATGATGGATGAGTGTCCATACTGGTTCTGCTGGACCAGATCACAGCATTTTACTGCAGAGACTAGAGTATGTTGTTGGGATTAAAGGGACAGCTCTAGATTGGTTTAAATCATATCTGTCTGATAGATTCCAGTTTGTTCATGTTCATGAGGTTTCTTCAGTACAGACGAGGGTCTGCTATGGTGTCCCGCAGGGTTCAGTTCTAGGGCCAATCTTGTTCAGTTTATACATGCAGCCCTTGGGAAGTATTATCCAGAACCACGGCATTAATGTTCATTATTATGCTGATGATACGCAGCTGTATCTGTCTATGAAGATGAAACAGAACCATCAGACAAACTTCAGGTGTCTTAAAGACATCAAGGACTGGATGTCCACTAATGTTTTGCTACTAAATTCTGATAAAACAGAGGTTGTTGTTTGTGGTCCCAAACACCTCAGGAAGGGATTAGATGATCTTGCGATGGCCTCCAGTAAAACTGCAAAACCTTGGCGTTATATTCGATCAGGATTTGTCATTTAAACAGCATATTAATCAGGTTTGTAAAACTGTGTTTTTCCACCTCTGTAATATCACAGAGATCAGGAGCATCCTCTCGCAGAGTGATGCCGAAAAACTAATTCATGCGTTCGTATCTTCTAGACTAGATTACTGTAACGTGTTGTTGGCTGGATGTCCAAGTAATTCTCTGAACAGCCTCCAGATGATCCAAAATGCAGCAGCGCGAGTGCTGACAGGAACCAACAAGAGAGACCACGTCTCTCCAGTTTTAGCTTCCCTCCATTGGCTCCCTGTAAAATTTAGAATCCAATTCAACATTTTATTACTGGCATATAAAGTCCAAAATGGCCTAGCACCGCAATATTTGCAAGACCTGATAGAACCGTATGTTCCTAATAGAGTTCTCCGTTCTCAGGGTGCAGGTTTACTTGTAGTTCCTAGAACATCCAGATGTAGATCTGGAGGACGGGTCTTCTGCTATCAGGAACCATCACTCTGGAACCAACTTCCAGTTTGGGTGAAGGAGGCTGACACCACCTCCACCTTTAAAACTAAACTTAAAACATTTCTGTTTAATAAAGCATATAGTTAGTGTATATTTAGTACCTTAATGTGTCAGGCCCAGTAGTCAAAGCTGCAGCTGCAGGACCAGATTAGAGCAGCTCATCTTAAACAGCTTCGGTGTAGATATGCTGCTATAGGCCTCTGCTGCAGGGGGGCACCAACATGATCCACTGAGTGGTGCCTTTCACCTTCTCTGTTTCTCTTTGCCTTCTCTGTCTCTTCTTCACCTCAACCCTCATTTATTAACAATATCCCATAAACTTAATTGTGGTCCATTGTTCTGGTAGTTTTTTGTGCTTGTCAGGCCCTTCTTTTCCTCTTCTTTGCATGTCCTGCAGACCAGAACCTCAGGAGCTGCTTGCTGACCTGCAGTTCCACCTCTGACCATCCCAGTGTCACCTTCACCTGTCTGTGTGGATGTCTGTTGGATACTTGCTGACATCCCGACCTGCAGTCCTCATCCCCTTGGATCACCGTCTATCCATATATCACCCATATTCACAGAAGTCTAATTGGACTACTGATGATAGTTACTATTGTATCCTGTCTTGTACCTTTGACGGTGTCTCTATGTCTCTATTCTTTCTTATTTCTTGCTCTACCCGGCTGGCCTTCGGCAGGAGGGTCCCCCCTCATGAGCCAGGTCCTGCTCAAGGTTTCTTCCCTCTTAAAGGGGAGTTTTTCCTGCCACTGTTTGGTTTAAGGTTTTTCTTCCACTAGGGGAGTTTTTACCTGCCGCTGTTTATGTAATAATTGATCTGGGGTCATGTTCTGGGTCTCTGGAAAGCGCCTAGAGACAACTTGTGTTGTAATAGACGCTATATAAATAAAATTGAATTGAATTGAATTGAATTGAATTGAATTGAATTGAATTGAATTGAGCCAGGTCAGGGAGGTCTACAGGAACAAAACAGTCTAGAGTCAGGTCAGGGAGGTCTAGAGGAACCAAACGGTCTAGAGTCAGCTCGGGGGAGGTCTACAGGAACCAAACGGTCTAGAGTCGGGTCAGGGAGGTCTACAGAAACCAAACTGTCTAGAGCCAGCTCGGGGGAGGTCTACAGGAACCAAACGGTCTAGAGTCAGCTCGGGGGAGGTCTACAGGAACCAAACGGTCTAGAGTCAGCTCAGGGAGGTTTACAGGAACCAAACGGTCTAGAGTCAGGTCAGGGAGGTCTACAGGAACCAAACGGTCTAGAGTCAGGTCAGGGAGGTCTACAGGAACCAAACGGTCTAGAGTCAGCTCAGGGAGGTCTACAGGAACCAAACGGTCTAGAGTCAGCTCAGGGAGGTTTACAGGAACCAAACGGTCTAGAGTCAGGTCAGGGAGGTCTACAGGAACCAAACGGTCTAGAGTCAGGTCAGGGAGGTCTACAGGAACCAAACGGTCTAGAGTCAGCTCAGGGAGGTCTACAGGAACCAAACGGTCTAGAGTCAGTTCAGGGAGGTCTACAGGAACCAAACGGTCTAGAGTCAGCTCAGGGAGGTCTACAGGAACCAAACGCTCTAGAGTCAGGTCAGGGAGGTCTACAGGAACCAAACGGTCTAGAGTCAGTTCAGGGAGGTCTACAGGAACCAAACGGTCTAGAGTCAGCTCAGGGAGGTCTACAGGAACCAAACGGTCTAGAGTCAGGTCAGGGAGGTCTACAGGAACCAAACGGTCTAGAGTCAGCTCAGGGAGGTCTACAGGAACCAAACGGTCTAGAGTCAGTTCAGGGAGGTCTACAGGAACCAAACGGTCTAGAGTCAGCTCAGGGAGGTCTACAGGAACCAAACGGTCTAGAGTCAGGTCAGGGAGGTCTAGAGGAACCAAACGGTCTAGAGTCAGGCCAGGGTGGTCTACAGGAACCAAACGGTCTAGAGTCAGGTCAGTGAGGTCTACAGGAACCAAACGGTCTAGAGTCAGGTCAGGGAGGTCTACAGGAACCAAACGGTCTAGAGTCAGGTCAGAGAGGTCTACAGGAACCAAACGGTCTAGAGTCAGTTCAGGGAGGTCTACATGAACCAAACGGTCTAGAGTCAGTTCAGGGAGGTCTACAGGAACCAAACGGTCTAGAGTCAGGTCAGGGAGGTCTACATGAACCAAACGGTCTAGAGTCAGTTCAGGGAGGTCTACAGGAACCAAACGGTCTAGAGTCAGGTCAGGGAGGTCTACAGGAACCAAACGGTCTAGAGTCAGTTCAGGGAGGTCTACAGGAACCAAACGGTCTAGAGTCAGTTCAGGGAGGTCTACAGGAACCAAACGGTCTAGAGTCAGGTCAGGGAGGTCTACAGGAACCAAACGGTCTAGAGTCAGCTCGGGGGAGGTCTACAGGAACCAAACGGTCTAGAGTCGGGTCAGGGAGGTCTACAGAAACCAAACTGTCTAGAGCCAGCTCGGGGGAGGTCTACAGGAACCAAACGGTCTAGAGTCAGCTCAGGGAGGTTTACAGGAACCAAACGGTCTAGAGTCAGGTCAGGGAGGTCTACAGGAACCAAACGGTCTAGAGTCAGCTCAGGGAGGTCTAGAGGAACCAAACGGTCTAGAGTCAGCTCAGGGAGGTCTACAGGAACCAAACGGTCTAGAGTCAGTTCAGGGAGGTCTAGAGGAACCAAACGGTCTAGAGTCAGGTCAGGGAGGTCTACAGGAACCAAACGGTCTAGAGTCAGCTCAGGGAGGTCTACAGGAACCAAACGGTCTAGAGTCAGTTCAGGGAGGTCTAGAGGAACCAAACGGTCTAGAGTCAGTTCAGGGAGGTCTACAGGAACCAAACGGTCTAGAGTCAGTTCAGGGAGGTCTAGAGGAACCAAACGGTCTAGAGTCAGTTCAGGGAGGTCTACAGGAACCAAACGGTCTAGAGTCAGGCCAGGGTGGTCTACAGGAACCAAACGGTCTAGAGTCAGGTCAGTGAGGTCTACAGGAACCAAACGGTCTAGAGTCAGGTCAGGGAGGTCTACAGGAACCAAACGGTCTAGAGTCAGGTCAGAGAGGTCTACAGGAACCAAACGGTCTAGAGTCAGTTCAGGGAGGTCTACAGGAACCAAACGGTCTAGAGTCAGGTCAGGGAGGTCTACAGGAACCAAACGGTCTAGAGTCAGCTCAGGGAGGTCTACAGGAACCAAACGGTCTAGAGTCAGTTCAGGGAGGTCTACAGGAACCAAACGGTCTAGAGTCAGTTCAGGGAGGTGTAGAGGAACCAAACGGTCTAGATTCAGTTCAGGGAGGTCTAGAGGAACCAAACGGTCTAGAGTCAGGCCAGGGTGGTCTACAGGAACCAAACGGTCTAGAGTCAGTTCAGTGAGGTCTACAGGAACCAAACGGTCTAGAGTCAGGTCAGGGAGGTCTACAGGAACCAAACGGTCTAGAGTCAGGTCAGAGAGGTCTACAGGAACCAAACGGTCTAGAGTCAGTTCAGGGAGGTCTACATGAACCAAACGGTCTCGAGTCAGTTCAGGGAGGTCTACAGGAACCAAACGGTCTAGAGTCAGGTCAGGGAGGTCTACATGAACCAAACGGTCTAGAGTCAGTTCAGGGAGGTCTACAGGAACCAAACGGTCTAGAGTCAGGTCAGGGAGGTCTACAGGAACCAAACGGTCTAGAGTCAGTTCAGGGAGGTCTACAGGAACCAAACGGTCTAGAGTCAGTTCAGGGAGGTCTACAGGAACCAAACGGTCTAGAGTCAGGTCAGGGAGGTCTACAGGAACCAAACGGTCTAGAGTCAGGTCAGGGAGGTCTACAGGAACCAAACAGTCTAGAGTCAGGTCAGGGAGGTCTACAGGAACCAAACAGTCTAGAGTCAGGTCAGGGAGGTCTACAGGAACCAAACGGTCTAGAGTCAGGTCAGGGAGGTCTACAGGAACCAAACGGTCTAGAGTCAGGTCAGGGAGGTCTACAGGAACCAAACGGTCTAGAGTCAGGTCAGGGAGGTCTACAGGAACCAAACAGTCTAGAGTCAGGTCAGGGAGGTCTACAGGTCTACGTTACTCCTCCACCTCGACCTGTGATTATTTAAACTAACAAACTCTTTCTCTTGGAGCCACGTGGAAGGGGACCAGAGAAAAAAGAGAACCACAAGCTAAAACATGCACGGAGGTCTAAAAGCCTTCTAAAAGTGAATATTCTTTATTTTCTAACCTTCATAAAACATTTTTTTTTTCATCCATCCATTATCTATAACCGCCTAATCCGTCTCCGGGTCACGGGGGTTTGTCGGAGCCTATCCCGACGCATAGTAGGCGAATTTTTCCTTTCATATCAAATATATTTCAGATTGCTGGTATGATCCAGTTTTAAATCTTCCTTCGTTTCAGGAAGTTTAATAGTGTAAAGCGAAGACGGCTTGATCCTCAGCTGCTCTCAGACTCCAGCTTTGTGCCGTAGTCGCACAACAAATAGATTTGTTTTTAGAGACAAATAGTTGATGTTTCACCCTCAACTCCGGGAAACACTGACCTCAGAGTGCGGATTACTGTTTACGATCCACATATTAAAAAAATAGTCAGAACGATACCCAAGTCTTTTCTGGCCAAATGACGGCTTTGGATGGACTCATTGCCTCCAGCCAAACACCAGATTTGATAAAGTTGGTACATGATCGACAGTTTGAGGCCTTTTTTCAGATATAAGCGTTCTGATCTCCTGGAGGACCTGGAACAAAACCTGAAACTGGAGGAAACGATCGCCCCAGAAGTTTAAGGATGGGCTCGCTCCTTTTCCCTTGTCAATGTACAGAGCCATTAGGAAATGATCGTCTCCCGCCAACGCTCAGACGGGCATCTATGATATTGTTGTTAAAGAAAAACTAAGACCCTTTTGACTGCTCATTTAGTTTAATCAACTGTGATGGGTAATTTCTGATGGTCAGACTGGGTTTGTGCAGAAGAGACAGTTCATGTCCCACCTGCAGACTTTTAAACATAATTTATAATGAATCTGACCAGCAGATTCCAGCAGCAGGTAAATCACTCGATGCCGAAAAGCGGTTGGATCGGGCTGAACAGAACCTTCTGTTCTTCACACTCCATAGATTTAGTTTTGGTTCTAATTTCATCCAACTAATCAAACGTATGTACAGTAGCCCAGTTGTAGGACGTATACAGTCTCCATTTATGCTGACGATTTGCTGTTATACACCCCAAATCCTCATACAACAGTACCCGAGGTCATTCAACTGCTGGAAGAATTTGGAAAAATATCAGGTATAAAAGTGAATCCTTCCCCGTAGATGATGCCTCAGAGCTTCATCCAGATCTGCTGTTTAAGCTCTCGCTGGAGGCTTTTGCGTATCTTGGAGTAAAGGTCTCTACCACGACCTGTTTGCTGGTAGCTTCTTTTTTCTTTTACAAAGGTGGGACGAAGATGTCAAACAATGATTAGAGACTATAAGATACGTCTCAACTGTCCCTCCACCAACCAGCCTGGACTTTCTGCTGTCTGTTAAGACTTTAAATAAAGGTAGAATCTCTATAATTTACACTGATTTAATATACAAATATAATCCCTTCTGATTTTACATCAGAGAACGATGAGCTTGAGATGATTTCACTCACACCTGAGGAAGGTGGGACCCATTACTCGGCTGCGTAACTGATCTACCTGGACTGCAACAGGGATCGTGGATTTGAAAGTTCTTTGTTGGTCAGTCCCACCACGATGCAAGTATCTCTGTTGTTTAGTTAGTTTTTTGTTTGTTTGGTGGTTCTTAGTGTCTAATTTTCTTTTTCTGTGATCATATGATGATCTAATATTGTTTTATAAAAAAAAACAAATCAAACATGTAAGAGGAGAAACATCTTTAAAAACCAAAAAATGAGTGTGGCAGCAGAAGAGCTGAAACGGTCACGGTGACTGAACTTCAGCGACGCTGCAGACTGACATACCAGAGGCCTAAAAACGTTCCCGTCCTGAGTCGGGCCCCTGTCGGCAGCTTCGGGCGTAAGGTGCTCGGGTCGGCAGTGAAAGCTGAGCTGGTGAGATGCTGCGGAGGCTCAGCAGAGCGGCTCAGACCGGTTTTAATGCCAGACCGCCGTTTAGACCAACAGCTGCCTTATTAAGGAAGAGATGAGGAGGAGGATCTATGTTTAGCCATGAGATGGAAGACAGGACAGGAAGTGTTTTTATTTTCTCTGTTCTCTGGTTATTAACTAATCTGTAACGCACTGCAAACAACCAAAGATGGTGTACAAATAAAGTTTGGTTCAAACATAAACATGCAGGGAGAAACGCACGAGATTAAACTTGATTTTTAAGATGCGCCTCCTGTGTTTCATTCATTTATTTAATGACCAACAGGGCAACATCCAGACCTGCGGTTCCTCCACCAACCACTAGGGTCTTGTGCTGTTAACGGAACCCAGAGACCGCTGCGACCAGTTCTGGGTTGGTCTGGAAGGGTGCAGGGATAAAGCAAGGTGACCAGTCAGACCACGAGTCGCCGCCGTGCAGCCAGCACAGGTTTGAGTCCTGGCTGTGACTCTTTGCTGTGCATCCTCCCCTTTTCTCTGTCTCATGTTTCCTATCGAAGTATGTTCTAATAAAGGCCACCAGAGCCACAAAAAAATCTATTAAAAAAAAAAAAGAGTATTACCGGCCTGGACCCACAAAACTGGGCCGGCCCACGGTGGTTCCTGGTGAAGCTCAGCCAGTCCGCATTTAATTTAGTTAACAACATTTCCATATTTTCCAAGCAGAGCATTTCACTCTCAGACAGCAGGTTTACTTGTGGTTCCTAGAGGTTCTAATAGGGGAAATAGAACCTTCAGGTATCAGGTTCCTCCTCTGGAACCAGCTGCCAGGTGGTGTTCAGGAAGCAGACACCCTCTCTACCTTTAACGTGAAGCTTAAAACCTTCTTTTTTAATAAATAAATCCTCTTTGATGGATCAGGTCATCTGATTCATCTCAATGCTGCGATAGACCTGGACTGCTGGAGACCTCCCATGATGCACCTCTCCTTACTTTATTGTCTTCTACTCCATTAATGACACTGTTGGTGTGGTGGAAAAAGAAATTCACATAATTTCTCGAAGTTGTGTTTACTTGAAACTAAGATCCACTATGATCTTATGATAATGATTTGTTTTGTTTGTTTTTACCCCCCCCAAAAGAAAAAATATAAAGTATTTAAATGAGAGGATACTATTTTTGTACATGACTGTAAAACTGAGTATCATCAACTGTCTTGTAATAGTACATAATGGAAGCATATATATTATGAAAAGTAAAGGCTCAAGCACAGAACCCTGTGGAACACCATGACCAGCTCTGGTATGTGAGAAAAGGTCCTCGTTCACATGAACAAACTGGAGTCCATCTGGTTAATACTGTTTGAGTCAAGCCAGGCTAATGAAGTTCCTTTAATCCAAACATTACCCTCCCCAGACAACCCAGCAACCACGCACACAGATCAGCTGTTTGTCATGACATTAGTTTATTGCCATTGGTTTAGTCATTGGTGAATAAGCACAGTGGTCACAGCTTTACAGCATGGAGACCCTGACGGGTCGATGAAACACTGATGGCATCATCAGGGCTCAGAGTTAACGCTTTCAGAATCAACTCTGCGAGTTTTTGGCTGGTGATTCGTTAACGTTGAGCCCCAACATTCATTACTATCACAGCTACAGATTAAATTGTTAAGCTACTACTAGATCATCTAGTCTGAAGTCCTGGAAGGAAGACCGCGGCTTACAGGAAGTCACAAAGTTACAACAGATTGGCAGACGCTGAGATGAAGGAAGGCGCCATGTGGCTGCGTTCGGGCTGGAAACACGAGCCCGCCTCAATGTCGGCATTTACAACACAATTGGAAACAAAAGATGCTTTTTAAGCACAAACGTAGAAATGTGACAGTTATGTGTCTGTGTGGCAGCCTGAACAGGAAAAACAAAAATAAAAGAATTAGGAATACAGAAAAGATCTATCACGAGTTAATCAATAGCATAATTTTCCTGTTGTTTTTGTAGTTTTATTTAGACGGATGCCAAACGCGAATGAAAATGAGCTTGATTTCTACAGGTTTTCATGTTGATGACACAAGTGGCATTCATTCCTGAGGTGTTTATTTTGATGTGGCTACTCTTGTTTAGTCCTGACTGAATTTCGTCTGTCGTGTTTGTCACTGATTGCCTTCTCTGAAAAGTAATGCAATGTTTTTATGCAGATGATCATGTGATTTCTTAGATTTGGATTTCACAGAAGCAGGTTCTGTGTTTCTGAGGATCTGATAGCTGTCAGGTTGCGTTGAATATTTTAATATATGTTTTGTTCACATTTGACTGAGTTATGACTCAGAATGAGTATGAACATGTTTGCTGATGATGCCACACTTTAATAACGAAGAAGTCAAAAAGAGAAATGATCTTTAAAAACTAAAATAATACAACATTTCCTAGCCAGTATTTGTATGTGGCTGACATACAAGCCAAATGTGGACTGCAAATAGGTCCAATGTGGGTTTCTTTACAGGTCCCATGGTGGTCGGCCCTGTGCTGGCCCATATCGACTGACTGGATCTAGCTGGATTTTAGGTGGGCCCAACTGCTTGATTTTCTTACTGACACTACATTACACTACGTACCCTTTTCTTAGCCCATTTTGTCCACTTGTGTCATGGACCCCATATGCTTGATGCAGATTTGGGTTCCATTATAGTGAAACCATTCGGGACCCACTGGACTATGTCAAGCTTTAATCCAGATGGGGACCACATGGACAAGCCAACTGGGCAGCCGTCACAATTTGGATCTCTTTTCATTTTGATCAAGCGAAAGATCAAAACTGATAGATAAGGTAGTTTCAGCTTGTGCAGCCTGGGTTTATGACAGTTTAAGCCAATTTGAACCTTTGAATGTCAGGTGAAGCCGAATCTGGAGCTCGATTCTCCCTCCAGCTGGGTTCAGTCTCTACGAGCTCCTGGTGAAACCATCCAGCTCTTTAGCTGCTAATCGCTAATAGCGGTGTTAACAGAAACTTTGTGCAGCTTCTTTTCCAGAAACTCAGCTAAACTTTTGACAGAAACCGTACAGCAAACGCAGAGCTAGAAGAAACTTATAATGTAAAAATATCCTAATTCTTTTGACTTGCAGCTTCTTTGAGCAGCTCACGTCACGTCTGGCCTTTCCGTTTTTTGTATTTCCTGTTATCAGACACTCCCCAGATTTTTATTCTGTAAGTTCATTGCAGCTCTAGTTTATTGCGATCTTTTATGGTCGTGTTTTTCATTCCAGCCCAAATGCGTGCACAGCTTTTCCCAGCAGAGGAGAGCGCCCTCTGCTGGTTCCACTGCTGGTCCCACTGCTGCAACGTCCAACACCAGGTCAGGGTCTCTGAAATACATTTCATACTCTGATATTTTCCTTTGTTTTTATGTAGCACCTAGAAAACCTGTCTCTTATGTCAGAAATTAGAACCTAAAAACCAAAAAAAAATAAATAAAAGAACATCATGATCTCTTTTGGCATGACTTTGGCTGGAGAAGATGGATCGTCTACAGTAGCTTGAAGCTGAAATGGAAGTTAAAGCTGCTGTGTGACGTCCACTTTGACGTCAGCAGCAGATGTTCTCCACTGCAGGAAACCAGCAGACTGAAGCTCGTGGACAAGAACCAGTTAAACCAGTTAAACCAGTTGCCAGAGGACACTTAGACACGCTCAGACCAGAGACGTTGTCCCAGTCTCAACCTCCTTCTGTCTCTACCTGAAGAGAATTTTATTTCTCAAATGCAGTTTGACACCGTTTTGTTTCTCATTTTTCTCCTTTTTCCAGACATATTTACCCTCATTCTCTGGAAAATTGGCATTTTTCACAGCTTTTAAAGTTGCTGCAATTTAGAAAATAAAAATCTGATAAAATTTTGTAGATGTATTACAAAATATTAAGTCAAGGTTCAGTTTTACACAGTGTTTTAGCACGGTTTTACTTCTAAGTGATTTTGAAGGTTTAAGGATCTAGTCTGGATCAAAACCCACCTTTGTTGTGTTTTGTTCCCAGACAGAAATGACGGGATAATAACCGCACTAAAGCACTAAAATGGATCACAGGTGGGGTCTGATCGGATCAGCCGGGGATACAAAATGTTTGCTGAGGTCTGAAAAAACGTGTAAATGTGAATCCAGAAAACTCAAAGTGACTCTTGACTCTTTGCATAGCAAGTACAGGACAGCATCCTGGAAAAGCGTCGCTGTGACATCACTGTGACATCATCATATGAACTGTGAGACCGTTGGCCGTCGGAGACTGATAAGAGGTCCACTGATCATTAACAGCAGCTGTAAACGTTTTGTAGGGAAAAGTGAGAAAGAAGTCGCAGGATTCACTGGAAAATGTTTCCTGATACAACTTTAGCTGCGTTTTCCTTCGGCCAACGCACCAAGAACTTCTTTGTCTAAATATTTCTGATCATAATTAAACGTCACAGGAAATGAAAGCCGATTTGAACGTAAACCCATCGGTTCGTCTCCACAAACACCACCAGCTGCTGGTTCCTGTTTTGGTTGTTTTGGTTGAATGAATGCGGTTTGTCGGTTTTGCATCAAAGACATCATCAGATTTAGTGATTTTTGGCAGACGAGCACACAGACATGAAAAATCAACGTTAACAAACGTCGTCTTTAGTCTTTTTGTTCTTTAGCTGCAGATGGAAGTCTTTGACCGTCTGACCTCCCAGGGTCCACGGACGACACAAACATGGAAAAAACAAGCGAGAATACACTTCAACAATAACAGATTCTACTTTTAAACATCAGCTGAGTCAATTTCTATAAAACACTGCTTCAGGTTAGCTGGATTAGTGAAAAATGTGTGGCACAAACGATGAACATCAGCTCGGCTTTATGATCTCCGTTTAAGTCTGCTCTTTACGGTATTCATCACTACAAGGTTTCCGATCTGGCGCTGAACAGGTTTTCCTTATTTTAAACTTCATCTTTAATGAGTAGAGAAGAAAGAGCGTCCTGGTCCTTGCTCAGATTCTGCTGATTCCTGCAGGTTTGTTCTGAAGATCTCCCATCAGATGAACTTTCTACGCTGACGATGTTGTGATTTCTGTTAACTTTGTTAATGACAGATTTCATTTTAAATTCAACTGATAATTGAGTGAGTGATTCACAGATTCACACTAATATCTGCCTTAATTTAGTATGCAGTGTCAGAGCCATTTGAAGAAAAACTTCTAAAAATTACAGGGTGTAGTAAAATTAAGGAAAAAAAAAAACCCTAAAGGTTTCTGATCATTTTCCTACACAAATGTTCGGTTAACTTTTTTACTGAGTCAGGATTTGAGTTAGTTATCTCGAATTTGAATTTCTATTTTGAATTTCTGAACATTTTTTAAACTATTTTATAGTCCTAATTTTTTATAATCTTCTTGACAAAAATATATATTTTCTTAACGGTGTGCTAATTTCTGAGACATTTCTTACAAGTGTGCAGATTTAAAAGCCACGATTTCTAACATTTCTAACAGAAAGAAATTCTATTGTTTTTTTTATTTTATTTTGGAGATCCGGGTGTTGGATTTTGAGTTACTATTTGCAAGTTTAAAAGTTTATAAAATAGATTCCATGATTTTAAAGAATTAGATCGCTGTACATGAATCCACTTCTGGTCGCTGATGATCATCGTCAGCCATTCGTTAAGTCTTCTTGAATTTGATGTGAATGACCTTTAAAATTTTCAAATGTCTGAAATAAGTGGTAACTGCAGACTTTAATGTTGGCAGTTGTTTTAATAACGTTACTGGTGTTTTGTGCTTATGAACATATTTTATGTGTATGTTGTTATTATACGTGTTTTGTAACTGCTGACCGTCTCGGCCAGAAAATTTTAACATTTTATTCTGAATGTTACTGTGAAACACCAGCCCGAGCAGGTGCCCAGGTGCCTGGGTGCCCGGGTGCCCAGGTTCCCGGGTGCCCGGGTTCCCAGGTGCCCAGGTGCCCGGGTGCCCAGGTGCCCGGGTTCCCAGGTGCCCGGGTGACCTTGTGACCGGCAGACTGGGTGCCCAGGTGCCCGGGTTCCCGGGTGCCCGGGTGCCCGGGTTCCCAGGTGCCCGGGTGCCCGGGTTCCCAGGTGCCCGGGTGCCCAGGTGCCCGGGTGACCTTGTGACCAGCAGACTGGGTGCCCAGGTGCCCGGGTTCCCGGGTGCCCGGGTTCCCAGGTGCCCAGCCAACGTTCCAAAAACACGTTTCACATCCCTCCAGGACTCGTATGGCTTTCCTTTATCTTATGTACAGTGAAACGAGCATCCTGACCATCACCTTTGGAACGTTCGCTGCTACTGGACAGCCTGCAGCGCCGAACAGGACGAGCGGTTCTGCTCTAAGAAACTTCTCACGATCCTCTCCTGCACACGGCTGCTGACAGACGTCTGCACTCATTCTGAAGATCTGACAGGGAAGTGAGGTAGCCTGAAGCTGAGGACGGCCTGCTGCTCGTGTTTGCCGGCTAAACGTGAACAATCAGCCAAAAATCATCGTCATCATTGTAGCAATCTCATATTGCATCAAACATAGAGAACACACAAAGACATATATATATATATTTTTGTTATAATGTGTGTGTCAGCAAAATAAAAGCCTCCATAAAATAAACTTCTGATTAATTTTACAAAATGTAAAATAAAAACTATTTCTACCATGATTCCTTTTAAAAGTGCGAGCAACATTATTAACAATGTGCAAATAGATGTAGTTTAGTATCTTACATTCAAATCAGCATGTTTCCCTTTGATGGGTGGTTGGTGCGAGGTTGCTAGGAGACAGAGTTGTAGACACGCCCCCCTCAGACTGCTGACTGGACGGTTCGAAACCAGAGCCGATGTGCTGTCAGGCTCTGTGTTTGGCGAGTCAAGTTTGGGATCAATGTTAAGACAACGACGTAAGGCAACATTGGAGGGCGCCACGTCCTCTGGTTCGGACCGTCCTCCAACTGATCCCGCTGGTGCCTGTGTCCGCCGTGAGGCTCATCAGCCGTGGCGTTTCATCAACCATTTAGTGACAATAAAGATTGATTTCTTTGTTGAAGAGCATCGAGGTCTTGTTGGTGTATTAAAGACCGGCTCTGTTTCTGGTAAGAAGTCTAAACAGAACCAGAACCTGCTGCCATCGACGGGTCAGGTGGAGGACGTGATGTCGGGCCAGAAGACGATGGCATGCCCGAGACTGATGCGACGAGGCAGAGAGAAGAGCGAGCAGGTTGATATTGGCAGCCTGGAGCCCAGTTCTGGGATCAGCCCTGCAGGGCGAATATCAACCGTTTGGCACTTGAGTCGACCCCGGGGGCGAACGTGAGAATTGAAGCCAGACCTGATCCCCACAAGGGCCCAGACCTCCTCGTGAGGAAGTCGGGTACAGGTGAAGGGGTTGAAGGTTGGATCCAGTGAAACTGGATGCACGAGTGAGATGGTGGAGAAGTTTGACACTTTTACTTGATGTCCAACACCTTCAGAACTCTACAAAGTAGACAAGTTGAACTACCAGTTTAAACCCTATTGTTTTTTTGTTTGATTTTTTTTGTTTTTTTGTCTTTTTAGGAGGCTTAACGCTTGTGGAAAAATGAGATCTGCGTCCAGTGAAAACTGTCCAGAACAAGTGCACCGTTGGTTCGCACGTGCAAAGTTACCGAAAAGAAAACATCTGGGGGCCAGAGGAGGGAATCCCTGAAACCGCCTGTAGGGGACACACGAGTCCTTAGACGTGTTAAGACCGACCTCTATCGGGTTCGAACAGCAGCCTTTTGTGGTTGATCTACCGGTTTTCTGAGGACAGCGCCTGAATATCCGACACATCCGGGCCTAAACTGGCTTCTTCTGCCGCCAACGGCTCAGTCACAGCGCTGACAGGGTTCATGAACTGGGTCACCTGGAACCTGAGGGCCAGGTGCGGCCCGAAGGTCCAAAGAAGATGAAGAACTGGTCCACGTCTGGTGAGTATGTGGCCGAGCTCACCAGGAGTCAGTGCTGCCAGTCACCATCAGGACCAAAGAAAACGGCAGATTTGGGCCCAACGGGGAACCTTCAGCTGGTTCCATACGAAGTACGTGATATGTGCCCCAGTATGTGCCCCTAGTGTTCAACACATAGAAGTACTTATTGTTCTGGAGCGGCTCCAAGCTGTAACACCACCTTGTTGTGTCCAGCGTTCACTTTCACAGGAGGGAACGCCGTTTTCCAGAGGAACAGCCTGCTAGTAAGCACAGCGCAACATTCTCACCAAAATCTACCGCACAAGTCTTTGACTTCTTCTTGTGTTGTACAGGGCTGGGCTGGTTCTGGAGTGGTTCTGGACTGGTTCTGGAGTGGTTCTGGGCTAGTTCTGCGCTGGTTCTGGACTGGTTCTTGGCTGGTTCTTGGCTGGTTCTAGACTGGTTCTGCACTGGTTCTGGGCTGGTTCTGCGCTGGTTCTGGACTGGTTCTTGGCTGGTTCTTGGCTGGTTCTAGACTGGTTCTGGGCTGGTTCTGTGCTGGTTCTGGACTGGTTCTTGGCTGGTTCTGGACTGGTTCTGGACTGGTTCTTGGCTGGTTCTGGACTGGTTTTAGGCTGGTTCTGGGCTTGTTCTGGACTGTTTCTGGGCTGGTTCTGGGCTGGTTCTGGACTGTTTCTGGGCTGGTTCTGCGCTGGTTCTGGGCTGGTTCTGGACTGACTAAGTGTTAAAGCCAAGTTAGTAGAGCTGAGCAACAGAGCAGCGAGACCATAAACCTTTAGGCAGAGGTGTCGTAGTCCAGTCCTCAAGAACCGCTGTCCTGCATGTTTTAGATGTCTCCTTGATCAACACACCTGATTCAAATCAACGGATCGTCTTCAGCGCGTCATCCAGGTCTGCACAAGTCTGGTAATGATGCAGTCATTGTATCAGGGTGTGTTGAAGCAGGAAACATCTGAAACATGCAGGACAGCGTCCTCAAGGACCAGAGTTCTGCCTTTAAGTAACTAAAAATAAAAATGTATAACCAATAACGGCGTACACCTTCTGCACCAAATGTTGGGAGAGAGCTGATGATTTTGTAAGTGACTGAATTCCTACTGAAACCTTCCTTCCACCCAACATCAGACCTGAGTGAATCAAGTCAGCGGTCTGAGAAGCCTGGCGTTGATTGGGAGTCTGTTCTGGGGTCAGCAGTTGGAGATGGTTGTTCACAGTTTTTGGGTTTTCAGATGGAAACAAGCGGAGCAGCAAGCTGTTAGGATATCGATCCAAAGCAACTGGGTACTACGGAACAGGAACTTTCTTTTGGTCTTCAGCCCTGCTGCCAAACTCAGACTGATTTGTTGCAGTGCAGAAGCAGCCAAGCAAGTCCAACTCTGACATTTAGCAGCAGGGGTGAAGTTCTGTGAAAGACTCCAGTAAACTTTGTCGGGGTCAGGACGTTTGTCTAGAACTCTGTCTGTCTGGATAAACAGCAATGATGCACACTGACATTTTGACTGTGGTGTCATGGTTGTTTATCAGATTTGTGTGTGTGTGCATGTCCAACCCAACCCCCCGAGACGAGAGTGTACCAGTATCCCACTGCAGGAAGACCCAACACCAAGTGAGACTGACAGGAAGACTGCTCCATCATTCCTTTACAGCTTTGGTTGCCATGGTGATGGTGAGGAAACAGATTGATGGTTCCCGTCAATTAAGAGAAAGTCAGTAAACCAGTAGACCGTGGTAGACCCGGTAGACTGGGGTAACCGGGGTAGGCAGGGGTAGAGCGGGTGTAGAGCAGGCGTGGACTGAGTGTAGACAAGGTAGAGGGGTAGATGGGGTAGACTGGATCAGAGGTGAAATGTGGTGGTGTGGGGCTGGCCTTCTTGTCACGGGTGGGGCAGGTGGAGTCCAGTCTACATGACGCTCTCAAAGATGATGACCTTGTTGTCATCGGTGCCCGGCGACAGCGACCCCAGTGACTTGATGTCAGGGGCCATGTACTCCAGGTGGTGGGAGCCCCACACGGGACTCGTCAGGTGGGCCCAGCGCTGCAAAACAGGGCAAGAAACATCAGAAGCTGGACAGCCGGAGGTCATGTGATCTATGAGGTCATTTCAGTCACTTTTTCAGGAGCTTAAACACCTTAAATATTTATTTATTCAACTTACACATGTTAAAGTGTCTGGATCCGGACCTACGGTCCTCTACCGACCACTGAGGTCTGGAACCGGACCTGTAGTTCCACCACAGACCACTGAGGTCTGGAACCGGACCTGCAGTCCCCCACAGATCACTGAGGTCTGGACCCGGACCTGTAGTTCCACCACAGACCACTGAGGTCTGGAACCGGACCTGCAGTCCCCCACAGATCACTGAGGTCTGGACCCGGACCTGCAGTTCCACCAAAGACCACTGAGGTCTGGACCCGGACCTGCAGTCCCCCACAGACCACTAAGGTCTGGACCCGGACCTGTAGTTCCACCACAGACCACTGAGGTCTGGAACCGGACCTGCAGTCCCCCACAGACCACTGAGGTCTGGACCCGGACCTGCAGTCCCCCTAAGACCACTGAGGTCTGGACCCGGACCTGCAGTCCCTCTACCGACCACTAAGGTCTGGAGCCAGACCTGCAGTTCCTCTACCGACCACTAAGGTCTGGAGCCAGACTTGCAGTCCCTCTACTGACCACTAAGGTCTGGAGCCAGACTTGCAGTCCCTCTACCGACCACTAAGGTCTGGACCCGGACCTGCAGTCCCTCTACCGACCACTAAGGTCTGGAGCCAGAATTGCAGTCCCTCCACAGACCACTGAGGTCTGGACCCGGACCTGCAGTCCCCCACAGATCACTGAGGTCTGGACCCGGACCTGCAGTCCCCCACAGACCACTAAGGTCTGGACCCGGACCTGTAGTTCCACCACAGACCACTGAGGTCTGGAACCGGACCTGCAGTCCCCCACAGACCACTGAGGTCTGGACCCGGACCTGCAGTCCCTCTACCGACCACTAAGGTCTGGAGCCAGACCTGCAGCTCCTCTACCGACCACTAAGGTCTGGAGCCAGACTTGCAGTCCCTCTACCGACCACTAAGGTCTGGACCCGGACCTGCAGTCCCTCTACCGACCACTAAGGTCTGGAGCCAGACCTGCAGTTCCTCTACGGACCATTAAGGTCTGGAGCCAGACTTGCAGTCCCTCCACAGACCACTGAGGTCTGGACCCGGACCTGCAGTCCCCCACAGAGCACTGAGGATCCAACAGTGAGTTCATCTTCATCAACCTCTATGTTAAAGTGTTACAGCCGCACACCTTCATCGTCTGTGTTTCATGGTGTTACAGACTAACTGCCTGCCACAGCCGGCATTAGTGTCTGTTGCATCGTGGGTGCCTGCTCACCTCTTTGAAGGTTCCTTTGGCCCTGAAGAGTTTGTAGAGGACACTGACTGGAATGCAGAGCATGGAGGACAGAGCCAGACACCAGCCGATGACCTCGCCCCACCACGGGTACACGTACACGCTGTTGTAGGTCAGGGGCTTGTAGTTCACCAGGTGGAAGAAAAAGATGCCCTGAAGGAGGAGCAGAAACATCAACAACTCCAGTCACAGGGTCGGTTGATTTGTATAGACATGTGAAGTCTTGTGAAAAGTGACGTGTGGTTGAATCTCACTATGCAGACACATGGAGTTATGAAGGACCAGCACCACTTCATCCAGGGGAACGGCCGGTAACCGATCATACGTGCAACATCGTCCATGAAGCGGTCGGCTCCTGCAGGAATCAACAGAACCATCAGTTTTTCACATGAAGACTTTTCTACATTTCCTGAGTCCAACTATGTGCAGAGACTGCAAACAAACATGGGCCTGAGTCAACCTGGAGTCATATCCAACTAAACCACCCAGGTCTGGATCTGGACCTGCAGTCCTCTACTGACCACCTGGGTCTGGATCTGGAGCTGCAGTTTCTCTACTGACCACCCGGGTCGGGACCTGCAGTCCTCTACTGACCACCCAGGTCTGGATCTGGACCTGCAGTCCTCTACTGACCACCTGGGTCTGGATCTGGAGCTGCAGTTTCTCTACTGACCACCCGGGTCTGGACCTGCAGTCCTGAACTGACCACCCGGGTCTGGACCTGCAGTCCTCTACTGACCACCTGGGTCTGGATCTGGACCTGCAGTTCCTCTACTGACCACCTGGGTCTGGATCTGGACCTGCAGTTTTTCTACTAACAACCCGGGTCTGGATCTGGACCTTCAGTCCTGAACTGACCACCCGGGTCTGGACCTGCAGTCCTGTACTGACCACCCGGGTCTGGATCTGGACCTGCAGTTTCTCTACTGACCAACCGGGTCTGGACCTGGACCTGCAGTCCTCTACTGACCACCCGGGTCTATATCTGGACCTGCAGTCGTGTACTGCACACTCAGGTCTGGATCTGGACCCGCAGTCCTGTACTGACCACCTGGGTCTGGATCTGGACCTGCAGTCATCTACTGACCACCTGGGTCTGCATCTGGACCTTCAGTCCTGAACTGACCACCTGGGTCTGGATCTGGACCTGCAGTCATCTACTGACCACCTGGGTCTGCATCTGGACCTTCAGTCATCTACTGACCACCCGGGTCTATATCTGGCCCTGCAGTCATCTACTGACCACCCGGGTCTGGATCTGGACCTGCAGTTTCTCTACTGACCACCCGGGTCTGGATCTGGACCTGCAGTCGTCTACTGACCACTCGGGTCTGGATCTGGACCCGCAGTCCTGTACTGACCACCCGGGTCTGGATCTGGATCTGCAGTCCTCTACTGACCACTTGGGTCTGGATCTGGACCTGCCGTTCCTCTACTGACCACCTGGGTCTGGATCTGGACCTTCAGTCCTGAACTGACCACCCGGGTCTGGACCTGCAGTCCTGAACTGACCACCCGGGTCTGGACCTGCAGTCCTCTACTGACCACCTGGGTCTGGATCTGGACCTGCAGTTCCTCTACGTACCACCTGGGTCTGGATCTGGACCTGCAGTTTTTCTATTAACAACCCGGGTCTGGATCTGGACCTTCAGTCCTGAACTGACCTCCCGGGTCTGGACCTGCAGTCCTGTACTGACCACCCGGGTCTGGATCTGGACCTGCAGTTTCTCTACTGACCAACCGGGTCTGAACCTGGACCTGCAGTCCTCTACTGACCACCCGGGTCTATATCTGGACCTGCAGTCGTCTACTGACCACTCAGGTCTGGATCTGGACCCGCAGTCCTGTACTGACCACCTGGGTCTGCATCTGGACCTTCAGTCCTGAACTGACCACCTGGGTCTGGATCTGGACCTGCAGTCATCTACTGACCACCTGGGTCTGCATCTGGACCTTCAGTCATCTACTGACCACCCGGGTCTATATCTGGACCTGCAGTCATCTACTGACCACCCGGGTCTGGATCTGGACCTGCAGTTTCTCTACTGACCACCCGGGTCTGGATCTGGACCTGCAGTCGTCTACTGACCACTCGGGTCTGGATCTGGACCCGCAGTCCTGTACTGACCACCCGGGTCTGGATCTGGATCTGCAGTCCTCAACTGACCACCTGGGTCTGGATCTGGACCTGCAGTTCCTCTACTGACCACCTGGGTCTGGATCTGGACCTTCAGTCCTGAACTGACCACCCGGGTCTGGACCTGCAGTCCTGAACTGACCACCCGGGTCTGGATCTGGACCTGCAGTCATCTACTGACCACCTGGGTCTGCATCTGGACCTGCAGTTTCTCTACTGACCACCCGGGTCTGGACCTGCAGTCCTCTACTGACCACCTGGGTCTGGATCTGGACCTGCAGTTCCTCTACTGACCACCTGGGTCTGGATCTGGACCTGCAGTTTCTCTACTAACAACCCGGGTCTGGATCTGGACCTTCAGTCCTGAACTGACCACCCGGGTCTGGACCTGCAGTCCTGTACTGACCACCCGGGTCTGGATCTGGACCTGCAGTTTCTCTACTGACCAACCAGGTCTGGACCTGGACCTGCAGTCCTCTACTGACCACCCGGGTCTGGATCTGGACCTGCAGTTTTTCTACTAACAACCCGGGTCTGGATCTGGACCTTCAGTCCTGAACTGACCACCCGGGTCTGGACCTGCAGTCCTGTACTGACCACCCGGGTCTGGATCTGGACCTGCAGTTTCTCTACTGACCAACCGGGTCTGGACCTGGACCTGCAGTCGTCTACTGACCACTCAGGTCTGGATCTGGACCCGCAGTCCTGTAATGACCACCTGGGTCTGGATCTGGACCTGCAGTCATCTACTGACCACCTGGGTCTGCATCTGGACCTTCAGTCCTGAACTGACCACCTGGGTCTGGATCTGGACCTGCAGTTCCTCTACTGACCACCTGGGTCTGGATCTGGACCTGCAGTCCTGAACTGACCACCTGGGTCTGGATCTGGACCTGCAGTCATCTACTGACCACCTGGGTCTGCATCTGGACCTTCAGTCATCTACTGACCACCCGGGTCTGGATCTGGACCTGCAGTTTCTCTACTGACCACCCGGGTCTGGATCTGGACCTGCAGTCGTCTACTGACCACTCGGGTCTGGATCTGGACCCGCAGTCCTGTACTGACCACCCGGGTGTGGATCTGGACCTGCAGTCCTCTACTGACAACCTGGGTTTGGATCTGGACCTGCAGTTTCTCTACTGACCACCCGGGTCTGGATCTGGACCCGCAGTCCTCTACTAACCACCCGGGTCTGGACCTGCAGTTTCTCTACTGACCAACCGGGCCTGGACCTGCAGTCCTGTACTGACCACCCGGGTCTGGATCTAAACATACAGTCCTGTACCTAGCATCAAGCTCTGGATCTGGACCTGCAGTTCCTCTACTGACCACCTGGGTCTGGATCTGGACCTGCAGTTTCTCTACTGACCACCTGGGTCTGGACCTGTCGCTGCAGTTCCTCTACTGACCAACCGGGTCTGGACCAGCAGTCCTGTACTGACCACCCGGGTCTGGATCTGGACCTACAGTTCATCTACTGACCACCCGGGTCTGGATCTGTACCTGCAGTTCCTCTAGTGACCAACCGGGTCTGGACCCGCAGTCCTGTACTGACCACCTGTGTCTGGATCTGGACCTTCAGTCCTGTACTGACCACCCGGGTCTGGACCTGCAGTCCTCTCCTGACCACCCGGGTCTGGACCTGGACCTGCAGTTCATCTACTGACCACTCGGGTCTGGATCTTGACCTGCAGTCGTCTACTGACCACCCGGGTCTGGATCTGGATCTGCAGTCCTCTACTGACCACCTGGGTCTGGATCTGGACCTGCAGTTCCTCTACTGACCACCTGGGTCTGGATCTGGACCTTCAGTCCTGAACTGACCACCCGGGTCTGGACCTGCAGTCCTGAACTGACCACCCGGGTCTGGATCTGGACCTGCAGTTTCTCTACTGACCACCCGGGTCTGGACCTGCAGTCCTCTACTGACCACCTGGGTCTGGATCTGGACCTGCAGTTCCTCTACTGACCACCTGGGTCTGGATCTGGACCTGCAGTTTCTCTACTAACAACCCGGGTCTGGATCTGGACCTTCAGTCCTGAACTGACCACCTGGGTCTGGACCTGCAGTCCTGTACTGACCACCCGGGTCTGGATCTGGACCTGCAGTTTCTCTACTGACCAACCGGGTCTGGACCTGGACCTGCAGTCCTCTACTGACCACCCGGGTCTGGATCTGGACCTGCAGTTTTTCTACTAACAACCCGGGTCTGGATCTGGACCTTCAGTCCTGTACTGACCACCCGGGTCTGGACCTGCAGTCCTGTACTGACCACCCGGGTCTGGACCTGGACCTGCAGTTCATCTACTGACCACTCGGGTCTGGATCTTGACCTGCAGTCGTCTACTGACCACCCGGGTCTGGATCTGGACCTTTAGTACTGTACTGAGCACCAGGGTCTGGATCTGGACCTGCAGTTCTGTACTGACCACCCGGGTCTGGATCTGGACCTACAGTTCATCTACTGACCACCCGGGTCTGGACCTGCTGTCCTCTCCTGACCACCCGGGTCTGGATCTGGACCTGCAGTTCATCTACTGACCACTCGGGTCTGGATCTTGACCTGCAGTCGTCTACTGACCACCCGGGTCTGGATCTGGACCTTTAGTCCTGTACTGAGCACCAGGGTCTGGATCTGGACCTGCAGTCCTGTACTGACCACCCGGGTCTGGATCTGGACCTACAGTTCATCTACTGACCACTCGGGTCTGGATCTTGACCTGCAGTCATCTACTGACCACCCAGGTCTGGATCTGTACCTTCAGTCCTGTACTGACCACCCGGGTCTGGATCTGGACCTGCAGTCCTCTACTGACAACCTGGGTCTGGATCTGGACCTGCAGTTTCTCTACTGACCACCCGGGTCTGGATCTGGACCTACAGTTCATCTACTGACCACCCGGGTCTGGACCTGCTGTCCTCTCCTGACCACCCGGGTCTGGATCTGGACCTGCAGTTCATCTACTGACCACTCGGGTCTGGATCTTGACCTGCAGTCGTCTACTGACCACCCGGGTCTGGATCTGGACCTTTAGTCCTGTACTGAGCACCAGGGTCTGGATCTGGACCTGCAGTCCTGTACTGACCACCCGGGTCTGGATCTGGACCTACAGTTCATCTACTGACCACTCGGGTCTGGATCTTGACCTGCAGTCATCTACTGACCACCCATATCTGGATCTGTACCTTCAGTCCTGTACTGACCACCCGGGTCTGGATCTGGACCTGCAGTCCTCTACTGACCACCCGGGTCTGGACCTGCAGTCCTTTACTGACCACCCGAGTCTGGATCTGGACCTGCAGTCCTCTCCTGACCACCCGGGTCTGGATCTGGACCCGCAGTTCCTCTATTGACCACCCGGGTCTGGATCTGGACCTTCAGTCCTGTACTGACCACCTGGGTCTGGATCTGGACCTTCAGTCCTGTACTTGACCACCCGGGTCTGGATCTGGACCTTCAGTCCTGTACTGACCACCTGGGTCTGGATCTGGACCTTCAGTCCTGTACTGACCACCCGGGTCTAGATCTGGACCTGCAGTCCTCTCCTGACCACCCGGGTCTGGACCTGCAGTCCTGTACTGACCACCCAAGTCTAGATCTGGACCTTCATTCCGGTACTGACCACCCGGATCTGGACCTGCAGTAGTCTACTGACCACCTGGGTCTGGATCTGGACCTTCAGTCCTGTACTGACCACCCGGGTCTAGATCTGGACCTGCAGTCCTCTACTGACCACCTGGGTCTGGACCTGCAGTCCTCTCCTGACCACCTGGGTCTGGATCTGGACCTTCAGGCCTGTAATGACCACCCGGGTCTAGATCTGGACCTGCAGTCCTCTACTGACCACCTGGGTCTGGACCTGCAGTCCTCTCCTGACCACCCAGGTCTGGATCTGGACCTCCAGTTCCTCTACTGACAACCTGGGTCTGGATCTGGACCTCCAGTTCCTCTACTGACAACCTGGGTCTGGATCTGGACCTGCAGTCCTGTACTGACCACCCAAGACTGGATCTGGACCCGCAGTCCTCTCCTGGCCACCCGGGTCTAGATCTGGACCTGCAGTCATCTACTGACCACCCGGGTCTAGATCTGGACCTGCAGTCCTCTACTGACCACCCGGGTCTGGACCTGCAGTCCTGTACTGACCACCTGGGTCTGGACCTGCAGTCCTCTACTGACCACCTGGGTCTGGATCTGGACCTTCAGTCCTGTACTGACTACCTGGGTCTGGACCTGCAGTCCTGTACTGACCACCTGGGTCTGGATCTGGACCTGCAGTTCATCTACTGACCACTCGGGTCTGGATCTTGACCTGCAGTCGTCTACTGACCACCCAGGTCTGGATCTGTACCTTCAGTCCTGTACTGACCACCCGGGTCTGGATCTAGACCTGCAGTCCTCTAATGACCACCTGGGTCTGGATCTAGACCTGCAGTCCTCTACTGACCACCCGGGTCTGGACCTGCAGTCCTGTACTGACCACCCGAGTCTGGATCTGGACCTGCAGTTCCTCTACTGACCACCCGGGTCTGGATCTAGACCTGCAGTCCTCTACTGACCACCCGGGTCTGGACCTGCAGTCCTGTACTGACCACCCGAGTCTGGATCTGGACCTGCAGTTCCTCTACTGTCCACCCGGGTCTGGATCTGAGCCTGCAGTCGTCTACTGACCACCTGGATCTGGATCTGGACCTGCAGTCCTCTCCTGACCACCCGGGTCTGGATCTGGACCCGCAGTTCCTCTACTGACCACCCGGGTCTGGATCTGGACCTGCAGTCGTCTACTGACCACCTGGATCTGGATCTGGACCTTCAGTCCTGTACTGACCACCTGGGTCTGGATCTGGACCTTCAGTCCTGTACTTGACCACCCGGGTCTGGATCTGGACCTGCAGTCCTCTACTGACCACCTGGGTCTGGATCTGGACCTTCAGTCCTGTACTGACCACCCGGGTCTAGATCTGGACCTGCAGTCCTCTCCTGACCACCCGGGTCTGGACCTGCAGTCCTGTACTGACCACCTGGGTCTGGACCTTCAGTCCTCTACTGACCACCTGGGTCTGGATCTGGACCTGCAGTCCTGTACTGACCACCCGGGTCTGGACCTGCAGTCCTGTACTGACCACCTGGGTCTGGACCTTCAGTCCTCTACTGACCACCTGGGTCTGGATCTGGACCTGCAGTCCTGTACTGACCACCCGGGTCTGGACCTGCAGACAGCTGTGTAGAAGTAAATTCTGACAGCCTACAACCCAATCAAAGGTAAGTTAGCCCGGCATTTCTGCAACCTTCTTAAAGTTATTGACACAATTACATCAGCAGAACAGCTGGACTTTTCTTTACATTTAAAACTGAACAGTGAAGCTGATCATGACGAGTGCGTGAGTCCTACCGTAGACCCAGGCGACTACTATGCATTCCCAGAATGCCTGCCACAGCAGAGTCATGCCGCTGGCTGAGTAGTAGTCGAACAGCTGGAACACGTACATCCCCCCCTGCAGAGACAAACGCCTGGAGTCGGTATTGTTCTGCTTTTGTTTGGTCTGTGGTTCACTTCCAGTCTTCACACTCACCTGCGTCACCATGGAGAGGTCGATGATGAAGCACAGAGAGCAGCATATCGCCACGGCGATCTCCCGTTTGTAGCGATGGTAGTATTTTCCAGGAAACAGATCCAGAATCCCGGTCACAAAGCCCTCCACCCCGACAAACTGCAGGGACACACCGTCAGAGTCAGACCAGAGCCTCCCTGAAGGCTTCATCAGCCGTCTTCATCACACAAGGAGGATGATCTTTCATTTCAGAACTTTTGATACTTAAAAAAAGACTCTGTTCTTTTACTTTCAACATGTTGGATGCGGTTCTTTTGTTGTTACGTTTTAGGGCGACATGGAGATCTGTTTCAGCCTATGCGGATGCGACATTCACCGTCGCGGGCCGGTTTGCAGCGGTTTTTATTCTCCGCCGCCGCGAGCCGTCTTTCAGGAGCGAGCGCTGCCTGCTCGGCCTGATTACTGAGGTGACGAGTTTAACTGAAGGAACACATGAGAATCACGCGCTGGTCTGTTCTATACCTGCTGCGTTAAAGGATGCTGACGGGTGTTTCTGAACCCCACCTCTTCTGCCCCGCGCTTCAGACGTTCGAGTCCGCACCTTTAGTTGTAATCAGCTGACTTAGCTTTTTGTGTTCCTGAAACAGCTGTGACGTCGTAACAGGTCTGTCAACAGTCACCAGACTGAAGACTGGAGACAAAAGGTTCACATTCAGGGATTTTTCCACTGCTTTAGTTCTTCACTTTAACAAATTTTAAATTTGCTGAATCAGAACTTTTACTTCCCCAAAGTATCAGGCCAACTTCTGCTGCCGTCCTGATACTTTCTGCTGCTGTGAAACTGCTTTAACATCCAAATCATGTAACTCTGCTGTATCCTGGGCTGAGGTAAATGTGAGGCGCCGCCGTGGCCCGACTGTCTAAAGGATCTGAGTTCAGGCAGCCACACTTAGTCTGAGGCAGCGATGTCAGTCGAAGCCGCATGTGGGCCAAAGAAAACTGCAAAGGTGGACCTTGCCTGTCCAAACGTCTATGCTGGTTGGGTTTTTTGTTTACTCCTTTTTCTCTTTATCAGTTGTGTTAAGAAAATATACATTACTTTTAGTCACGTTGCCACGGAAACAGAGACAGTTGGAGGGTGTCTTTTTCAATCTTTCTGAATCTTCTGCTATGACTGCTTTTAAAAACACTTCTTTGCTGCTTAATCAGTCGTGCACCTCTTCAAATCTCAGCTAGATGGCCTGAAAACTGGAACTTTGATAGCTGGAGTTATTTTGAGTATAATGTGCATAATATGGGACTTTATGGGAGTACATGAACTCAGTTATGTCACAGGACTGATTGGAAGGAGTGAATAGACGAGTTCTGGTCACCTGACTGTCGAGTCCGAGCAGCAGCAGCATGAAGAAGAAGAGCGCCGCCCAGAGCGGAGCCACCGGCATCAGGCTGACGGCCTTCGGATACGCAATGAAGGCCAGACCGGGACCTGAAACACACACACACACACTCATGTCAGAGCTTGAACACACCTGCAGCAGTGCACGATAACAGCTGTTTGACAGTCCAAACTGGACCCTCACATCTCGTTTTTATGTTGACATTGATTTGTTTGGCCTGAGCTTTATCCTTCATTACGTGCAATAAATACATAAGTTACAATAAGTTACATTTGAAATTATTTGTATATTATTTGAAATACACAATCCAAATACAAAATGTATTTTGTAATTATTATTTGCAATTAAATTGTGTAGTAACGCAAATCAAAGGATTTCAGTGGTTTGCATTTTGCAGTTTAAAATAACTGAAATAGTTTCTGAGACATTTATGGATGACTGAAGCAGTGTCACAAGATCACTGATCACAAGAAAACTGAATAACGTACAATAACAAACAATAACAATCAATAACGAACAATAACAAACAATCACGTACAATAACAAACAATAACAAACAATAACAAACAATAACAAACAATAACGAACAATAACAAACAATAACAAACAATAACGAACAATAACAAACAATAACAAACAATAACGAACGATAACAAACAATAATGAACAATAACTTAAACTTACACAGACTCATCTCAGTTTTCATGTTTTATAGAAGTCCAGATATAGTTCTGATCCAAAAATAACCGTTGAAAACTGATTTAATTTGTTATTTATTTTTGAGTTACTTAATTTTGACATTTATGTTAACATGCACCTTCAGCTAGGCAGACAACTTTTTTTTTTTTTTTTTTTTTTTTCTTCCCTTTGTCAGCGTGGACATCGTGCACACGCTGTATGTACGATGCACCGAAATTAGTCTCTGCTTTTAACCCATCAACTAGTTTCACTAGTGACCAGTGGGGCTGCTAGCAGGGCAGCGCCCCGGGGAGCAATTGGGAGTTAAGGGCCTTGCTCAGGGGCCCCCAGTGATTTACCATTGTGGGAAGCCCTGGGCTTGAACCTGGGTCCTCCACGCCCACCACTGTAACCACTAGGCCACCACTCTCCTTAACTCAAACTTACACTCAAACTTAAACACTCAACTTAAATAGCAACGTGTTTTGTCGCTGTTTTTACAACAGCCTGGAGTCATGTCCACCTAAACCTGGAGTCATGTCCACCTAAACCTGGAGTCTGGTCCACCTAAACCTGGAGTCTGGTCCGCCTAAACCTGGAGTCATGTCCACCTAAACCTGGAGTCTGGTCCGCCTAAACCTGGAGTCATGTCCACCTAAACCTGGAGTCATGTCCACCTAAACCTGGAATCTGGTCCACCTAAACCTGGAGTCATGTCCACCTAAACCTGGAGTCTGGTCCACCTAAACCTGGAGTCATGTCCACCTAAACCTGGAGTCTGGTCCACCTAAACCTGGAGTCATGTCCACCTAAACCTGGAGTCTGGTCCACCTAAACCTGGAGTCATGTCCACCTAAACCTGGAATCTGGTCCACATAAACCTGGAGTCTGGTCCACCTAAACCTGGAGTCTGGTCCACCTAAACCTGGAGTCATGTCCACCTAAACCTGGAGTCTGGTCCACCTAAACCTGGAGTCATGTCCACCTAAACCTGGAATCTGGTCCACCTAAACCTGGAGTCATGTCCACCTAAACCTGGAGTCTGGTCCACCTAAACCTGGAGTCTGGTCCACCTAAACCTGGAGTCATGTCCACCTAAACCTGGAATCTGGTCCACCTAAACCTGGAATCTGGTCCACCTAAACCTGGAGTCATGTCCACCTAAACCTGGAGTCTGGTCCACCTAAACCTGGAGTCTGGTCCACCTAAACCTGGAGTCATGTCCACCTAAACCTGGAGTCTGGTCCACCTAAACCTGGAGTCATGTCCACCTAAACCTGGAGTCATGTCCACCTAAACCTGGAGTCATGTCCACCTAAACATGGAGTCATGTCCACCTAAACCTGGAGTCTGGTCCACCTAAACCTGGAGTCATGTCCACCTAAACCTGGAGTCTGGTCCACCTAAACCTGGAGTCATGTCCACCTAAACCTGGAGTCTGGTCCACCTAAAACCTGAGTCATGTCCACCTAAAACCTGGAATCTGGTCCACCTAAACCTGGAGAGTCATGTCCACCTAACCTGGAGTCTGGGTCCACCTAAACCTGGAGGTCATGTCCACCTAAAACCTGGAGTCATGTCCACCTAACCTGGAGTCTGGCCCACCTAAACCTGGAGTCATGTCCCCTAAACCTGGAGTCATGTCCCCTAATGGAATCTGGTCCACCTAAACCTGGAGTCATGTCCACCTAAACCTGAGTCTGGTCCACCTAAAACCTGGAGTCTGGTCCACCTAACCTGGAGTCTGGTTCACCTAAACCTGGAATCTGGTCCACCTAAACCTGGAGTCATGTCCACCTAAACCTGGAGTCATGTCCACCTAAACTTGGAGTCTGGTCCACCTAAACCTGGAGTCATGTCCACCTAAACCTGGAGTCAGGTCCACCTAAACCTGGAGTCTGGTCCACCTAAACCTGGAGTCATGTCCACCTAAACCTGGAGTCATGTCCACCTAAACCTGGAATCTGGTCCACCTAAACCTGGAGTCATGTCCACCTAAACCTGGAGTCTGGTCCACCTAAACCTGGAGTCTGGTCCACCTAAACCTGGAGTCTGGTCCACCTAAACCTGGAGTCATGTCCACCTAAACCTGGAGTCATGTCCACCTAAACCTGGAGTCTGGTCCACCTAAACCTGGAATCTGGTCCACCTAAACCTGGAGTCTGGTCCACCTAAACCTGGAGTCTGGTCCACCTAAACCTGGAGTCATGTCCACCTAACCTGGAGTCTGGTCCACCTAAACCTGGAGTCATGTCCCCTACACCTGGAATCTGGTCCACCTAAACCTGGAGTCATGTCCACCTAAACCTGGAGTCTGGTCCACCTAAACCTGGAGTCTGGTCCACCTAAACCTGGAGTCATGTCCACCTAAACCTGGAATCTGGTCCACCTAAACCTGGAGTCATGTCCACCTAAACCTGGAGTCTGGTCCACCTAAACTTGGAGTCTGGTCCATCTAAACCTGGAGTCATGTCCACCTAAACCTGGAGTCAGGTCCACCTAAACCTGGAGTCATGTCCACCTAAACCTGGAGTCTGGTCAACCTAAACCTGGAGTCATGTCCACCTAAACCTGGAGTCTGGTCCACCTAAACCTGGAGTCATGTCCACCTAAACCTGGAGTCATGTCCACCTAAACCTGGAGTCTGGTCCACCTTAACCTGGAGTCTGGTCCACCTAAACCTGGAGTCATGTCCACCTAAACCTGGAATCTGGTCCACCTAAACCTGGAATCTGGTCCACCTAAACCTGGAGTCATGTCCACCTAAACCTGGAGTCTGGTCCACCTAAACCTGGAGTCATGTCCACCTAAACCTGGAATCTGTCCACCTAAACCTGGAGTCGTGTCCACCTAAACCTGGAGTCTGGTCCACCTAAACCTGGAGTCTGGTCCACCTAAACCTGGAGTCATGTCCACCTAAACCTGGAGTCATGTCCACCTAAACCTGGAGTCTGGTCCACCTAAACCTGGAGTCTGGTCCACCTAAACCTGGAGTCATGTCCACCTAAACCTGGAGTCTGGTCCACCTAAACCTGGAGTCATGTCCACCTAAACCTGGAGTCTGGTCCACCTAAACCTGGAGTCATGTCCACCTAAACC
>CM026204.1:1099574-1127095 GCA_014839995.1 Xenentodon cancila | reverse complement strand
AAGAAAGAAAGAAAGATAAGAAAGAAAGAAAGAAAAGAAAAGAAAGAAGAAAAGAAAGAGAAAAGAAAGAAAGAAAGAGAAAGAAAAGAAAGAAAGAAGAAAGAAAGATAAGAAAGGAAGAAAATGGAAAGTGAGAAATAAAGTAGATGAGAAAAACAGAGTTTGAATGGTGAGTGAGGGATGAAGGACGAGTGTGTAGTTCTCTCAGTGTGTTAATTAGCTGTCTGCTCGTTAAGCAGCCTGCCTTAATTAGAGCTGAAGAGCTGCACACACTCACACACTCACTCACACACTCACACACACACACAGACACACACACGGGCAGCAGGTCTGCCTCACAACAGAACACACACACTTACACAATCCTGTTTTACGGAGACACACTCAGCAGAGTGAGGGAGGAGACGTTAAAGTAGGACACTGCAGCAGACTGCACACACTCTCTCTCTCTCTGTTCCACACACACACACACACACACACACACACACACACACACACACACACACACACACACACACACACCACACAAGCCGTAATAACATGTTTAAGGGTGTAATATGTGAAGTCTTCTGTCTCTTCAGGTCTGATCTAACAAACATGAAAGCATCTTCTTAGGTGGGTTTTCCCCCTGAAAGTGAGAAAGAAAGTGTCCGATTCCTTCAACAACACAAGGGTTGAACAAGGAGGAGGTGAAGAAGATGAAGAAAGGGGGAGGTGGGACGAAAAACAGAGGAAGGAAAAAAAATATCTAGTGAAAGAGGAAGTGGCCTCTGACCTGTGAACTGTGACTCCCAGCTGGGATTCAAACACTTTGTTGTGAACAAAGACCAAGAACACACACACACACACACACACACACACACACACACACACACACACACACACACACAGAGGATTGTGCAGCTATCCATATCAGGACACTGTACCGACTAACCTTTATTTTGTAACACTTGAATGCAGGCCACGCCCCCTGGTGATCTCCCTCAAAGCTAATGCTGCTAACGCTAACGTGCTGCTTCAGGAGAAACGTTTCTTAAACGAGCCGATACTTTCAGGCATTTCACGACACGAACAACAAAAAAACGCCCGGTGGTCATTAGCACTGTTCTGGCTCTTGTGGTTGCCCGCCGGCCGCCTGACACGCCTTTGTTAAAATGGGAAAATAACTTTGCTTTTATCTATAAATATGGAACAATCCCACAGGATCTAATCTGCAGATGGCTACAGACATTTCGCTGCAACGTGAACTAACGGCCAGTCGCACTTGTACCTGTTTTAATGGCAGGTCCTCATTAGGTCACAAATACATGGAGGCAGCACGAGTGCACGTGTGTGCATGTTCACATTCACCTTAAATAAGGGGACACCTCCTTTTTGACCCTTTTATTGGATGGATAGACTTCCATGTAAGGTAAACCTTTGAATGCTTTCTAAAATAAACTTGAGTTCATGGTTAGCGTCAAATGTTCCAGAAGAGGCTCCACGTCGAAGCAGCATCCTGTGAAGAGTGTGTTTTCTTCTGTGTGCTGACAGACACACTCCCGCTGTCAGACCAGACACACAGCTCCATTAACAACAGGATCATGTGACCAAAATCAACTCAACCTTTTCATTTGCATTCAGCTTTGAAGTCATGCAGCAGCTGTTTGCACCTGATTTCAGCAGAAACATTCAGTTTTCAGAGCGTCTGCTGATCACGCGCTGCACACAGCTCTTCTGCAGCCGGAATCACAATCAGAACTTCCATCGTAAACAGTCGGGGTTAACGTCCAGAAGTGTTTCATTTCAAACTGTCCGTGATGGCAGCGACTGGTTCTGTTTGGGTTCAACACGATTTTTCATTTCTCTGTTTATTCAGCTTAGCTGGGCAGATACTGGTGGAAACCCGACACTGCTGCGCACACGCACGTGCACACGCACACACAGATCTGCAGCCAGCTGCCTGAAATCCTGCTGAAATCCAATACCTCGTGTGTTTGTATGTGTGTAACATAACTATTAACTGAGGTCCAGTCTGGCGGTGAGAGTGAAACTGCAGCTCATCTGTGATAACGGACTCTATTACTGATAATACAGACACACACACACACACACACACACACACGCGTGTGTGTGTGTGTGTGTGTGTGTGTGTGTGTGTGTGTGTGTGCTCTGAATCTAACTGCAGCGCCACTAACTATCCTACATCTATATAAATCTGTCATAAAAACTTCTTAGGAAGTCCGGATTTTCTCATTCTCATGTGAACAATCTGAGCATATTAATTAATTCATTAATTACCACTGTTAAAGCAAAAACTATTGCTGCCTGTGCTGCTTTTACACTCAAACATACTTTTGTAGAGAAAGACATGGTTGCTTCAGGCATCAGGAAAAGGGGCGGGTCCATGTTCTTGAGGGGCGGGTCCATAGGTTTGTTCCCCACACCCCATTCTACAGTACAATTTACTCTTTGATGCTTTACAGATTATCTTAAATTAGTTTATGTAACAATATTGTTAAAATAACTTGTTTTTATTCCTTTCTATAATAATAATAATATAATACCATATGATGTTTATTTATATGGTTCTGTAATGATTAAGGCTAGCAAAGAGATCCGGACGACGCGGACGCAGGCCCGCCTCCTGCTTCCAGCCTCTAGCCTCCAGCCTCCAGCCTCCAGCCTCCAGCCACCAGCCACCAGCCTCCAGCCTCCAGCCTCCAGCCTCCAGCCACCAGCCTCCAGCCACCAGCCACCAGCCTCCAGCCTCCAGCCTCCAGCCTCCAGCCACCAGCCACCAGCCACCAGCCTCCAGCCACCAGCCTCCAGCCTCCAGCCTCCAGCCACCAGCCTCCAGCCTCCAGCCTCCAGCCTCCAGCCTCCAGCCACCAGCCTCCAGCCTCCAGCCTCCAGCCACCAGCCACCAGCCTCCAGCCTCCAGCCTCCAGCCTCCAGCCACCAGCCACCAGCCACCAGCCTCCAGCCACCAGCCACCAGCCTCCAGCCACCAGCCTCCAGCCTCCAGCCACCAGCCTCCAGCCACCAGCCTCCAGCCACCAGCCTCCAGCCTCCAGCCTCCAGCCACCAGCCTCCAGCCACCAGCCTCCAGCCTCCAGCCTCCAGCCACCAGCCTCCAGCCTCCAGCCTCCAGCCTCCAGCCTCCAGCCTCCAGCCACCAGCCTCCAGCCACCAGCCTCCAGCCTCCAGCCACCAGCCTCCAGCCACCAGCCTCCAGCCTCCAGCCTCCAGCCACCAGCCTCCAGCCTCCAGCCTCCAGCCTCCAGCCTCCAGCCTCCAGCCACCAGCCTCCAGCCTCCAGCCACCAGCCACCAGCCTCCAGCCTCCAGCCTCCAGCCTCCAGCCTCCAGCCTCCAGCCTCCAGCCACCAGCCTCCAGCCTCCAGCCTCCAGCCTCCAGCCTCCAGCCTCCAGCCACCAGCCACCAGCCTCCAGCCTCCAGCCTCCAGCCTCCAGCCTCCAGCCTCCAGCCACCAGCCTCCAGCCACCAGCCTCCAGCCTCCAGCCTCCAGCCTCCAGCTTCCAGCCTCCAGCCTCCAGCCTCCAGCCACCAGCCTCCAGCCTCCAGCCTCCAGCCTCCAGCCTCCAGCCACCAGCCTCCAGCCTCCAGCCTCCAGCCTCCAGCCTCCAGCCACCAGCCTCCAGCCTCCAGCCTCCAGCCTCCAGCCACCAGCCTCCAGCCTCCAGCCTCCAGCCTCCAGCCTCCAGCCTCCAGCCTCCAGCCACCAGCCTCCAGCCTCCAGCCTCCAGCCACCAGCCTCCAGCCTCCAGCCTCCAGCCTCCAGCCTCCAGCCACCAGCCACCAGCCTCCAGCCTCCAGCCTCCAGCCTCCAGCCTCCAGCCACCAGCCTCCAGCCTCCAGCCTCCAGCCCTCCGGTAACCACATGTCCCAAGTTTAGTCAAACCTACGGCTTCTGCGTTTACAAGCAAAAAGAATCTGAGCCAGAGTTCCTGATGGAAGTTGTAAGATTTAACCCTCTTTTGTCTGCGTAAATACTTCTATTTTTGTTTTTGTTGTTATCATTTATCAGAAAAGACCAAAGTAAAAGTCTTGCAGAACTTCCACTGAAATTGTCCCACAAGTCTTTCTTTGACAAAGATTTTCCTCTTAATTCAGACTTGATTTTGCTTCTTTGAAAACTTGGATAGATTTTTTTACAGCCTCCCTGTTCTTGTTTTTTTGATGCATGTGGCGAAGACCTTGAATCTGGAGCTTTTAAGAGGAACTCTGATCTGTCAGACACATTAACGTCTGTTAACAGACTCATTCAGCTCTCATTCAATCTGTCTGCCTCTCTGTGTCATTCACAAACACATTAGCAGAGCCTGAAACTCAACACCTGCACTGCTTCCACAGCGGCGTGCACATGCACACGCACATGCACGCGCACACGCGCACGCCTGGCCGGCCTGTTAGCATCTGTTAGCACGCTGCGCTCAGGTTTCGCCCAGCTGCCGCTGCCTCTCCGTGTTCTCACTAATGTGGACAAATTTAAAAACTGATGTGGCCTCCAGATTTTCACTGAAGCTGAAGCGTCTTGACACCGACATCACAGAAACTGGACAACTTAAGTCGTGAAACCAGAGTAGTGCCGCTTAAACACGCTGAATGTTCCTCAGACGTTTTCTAAAATCGCCCATTATGTCATTTTATTTGGTCTTTTATTGCTTGTCTCTTTTTTTGGGCTTTGTTATAAACTATTGATTGTGTATTTTGAAAACTAATTCGTTGATTTGTGGTCCTCCTGCAGATGCAGCACATCTGGGTGTGAACATCAAGCAAACGCTTGTTTTTATAGAGCGAACATTTTAAAGATGATTCTGTACACGAAACTAAGAAACATACAACTGTCCCAGTTCATTCTGGAACAAAGTTTTACATTGAACATTAGTATCAAAATGGTTTTTATAAAGTATCAGTCCATATTACTAATTAACGCTAAGAGTGTTTTTAGAGAAAAATAAATACAGTGATATGAAGCCAAGAAGATCTGGAGTTCTGAGTTTTCAGTCACAGTTTTAAAACACATAAAAATGTTAACAGTCAAAATAATATAAAGTAGCAAATGAGCATAAATGGGGTGTGCGTTTGAGTGGCAGGTGGGCTGACGCCTATGGTGTCAAACTGAGAGCTGTGATCGTTTGAACTCGGGTTGATCCTGGGTTGGACCGGACGGGTCCATGAGGCCGGTTCTCCACCAGCTGCGACCGCCAACTACTGGATGACCTGCCGTCGGTTTGCCGGGACCAGCTCTGGGTCCAGTCAGAAGTGTCCGGAGACTAAAATTAACAGCTGTTTGGATAATTCCACTTTTTTTGGCACGGGCAGCTCGATGCCGAGATGGTCGTCTTTGGCTGGATGTGACATCGGGATTCAGGCTCGCAGCCTTTGTAGGGTCGGGGCTCAGAGCAGAAGTCTGAGCCACTCAGCTGGATCCTGGCTTGCTCCGTAACAGCTTGGCTGAAGCGCCAGCAGCCGCGGTTTCAGATGTTGTTTCGGTAGCATCTTCTGGGATGGGCCGGCGGTTTCCACCACACTGATGGAAACGTTCCTCAGAAGTTTACGTCACCATGAGCACAGCTACAAAAGCTAGCAGTGTTTTCTGAGTAAGGGGCATGTCCATCGTTTATTTGTACATTTCTGGATTAACCGGGGTTGGGCGGAGTCAGCTCCACCACAGCGCGAAACACATTCTCGCCTCACAAACTTTCATGAAGTTCTTTCATGCAGTCTATGTGTATGAATGAGGAAAAACATCCATAAACCTGATTTCAGACAAAGTGGAGATGGCGAGACGGAGGAGCGCCGGTCCGTTCAGCTTCAGACAGACACTAAACACTGTTCAGTCAGCCATCAGCCCCGAGGGAGGAAGACGGGGGGAGGAAGGGCAGCCGAGGGTGAAACAGGCATGGGGAGGCAGTTAAGCTTATTAGCTCCTGCCCATCCCCCAACACTCCCACTCGCACACTGCAGACAACAGCAGACCACCGACTGATGCTTTTAAACCCCCAGACACACGGAACCAGGTGACTTTGACTAATCTTATATCAGAGAAACAGAATTCAAATGTAACAACTAGGAGGACAAATTGTTTTTTGTTTTGGACTTAAGATTTAGGTATTTTTGTCACCAAAATGGTTGTTCCAGAACTCTACTGTGAGCATCTGTAAAGTGTCCATCCACTGACCCTCTCTAGTTTCTCCACAGGTAACGCACCTGGTGCAGGTGTTCGTCTGCACCTTCTCTGATGCTGCAGGTGTTCATCTGCAGGTTTCCTGGTGCTGCAGGTGTTCGTCTGCAGCTTCTCTGATGCTGCAGGTGTTCGTTTACAGGTTCTCAAGTGTTCATCTGCAGGTTCTTTGGTGCAGCACGTGTTCATCTACAGCTTCTCTGGTGCAGCTGATGTTCATCTACAGCTTCTCTGGTGCAGCTGGTGTTCATCTACAGCTTCTCTGGTGCAGCTGGTGTTCATCTACAGCTTCTCTGGTGCAGCAGGTGTTCATCTACAGCTTCTCTGGTGCAGCAGGTGTTCATCTACAGCTTCTCTGGTGCAGCTGGTGTTCATCTACAGCTTCTCTGGTGCAGCTGGTGTTCATCTACAGCTTCTCTGGTGCAGCTGATGTTCATCTACAGCTTCTCTGGTGCAGCAGGTGTTCATCTACAGCTTCTCTGGTGCAGCAGGTGTTCATCTACAGCTTCTCTGGTGCAGCTGGTGTTCATCTGTAGCTTCTTGGCTGGACGAAGCTGCTCACATTAACATTTATGACTGATCCAGAACACAATTTTTGTAGCCAGAAGAAAAATGTGTCTGACTTATGATGAAAAACCAGTCCAAAAGCATTACCATGAAACTGAACATCTTTATTTTCACATGACCCCCCGAAATGACCTGATTAAGACACCTGAGTTAAAAAGGGGGTGATGATGTGCATGAACTGATGACCAGACTGCCCATTTTGAAGTTGTGTTAAAATGAACACTGAACCAGTCAGTTACAGGACATGAATGTCATCAACAAATCAATATCAAACATCAAGCAGGGGTGAAATGATCCACTGATATATCAATACATTGACTTAACGATGAACAACTGAATAGCACCAATAAAAAGAACACACTTACTCCAGCACCCCCACCTTTCATGGGTGTGAACACGAATACAACTAATTAATAAATGAAACAATAATCTGCAGTGCACGAGGTCATACAAGCGCACGTGAAGACGATCTAAAACGCACTGCATGAATGAACTGTTTTTTCTCCCCTCATAATAAACTACATGGATTTGATCTTTATTTATTTTTAGCAATTTATCACAAAAAACAATTCAGCACCTGCCTTCAAAACCTGCTGATTTATTATTGATTTCTGCAAAGACAAAATTCGTAACTGCAGTTAGAAAAGTTGAGATCTAGCCAACGTTAATGCGTCTTTCTGACAACAAGAGCCCGTCAGTCAGAACGTCCTTTAAAAATCCCATAATTTAACTCTGCAGCTCTAAAATGGTTGACAATAACTTGTCTGATGGATTAATCTGCTGAGGACTCAGGACTGACGGGAACACACAGCTGAAGACCCAGCAGTCTCTCCCCTTTAAACTGGCTAGATTATCACCATGGAAACAATTACACATGAGATAATAGATAATGTATTCCCATTTTCAGCCCCCAGTCTTTCCCCCTCCACTCTCTTGGAGTGGTAGAACGAGGTAGAGATAAACAGAGGGAGAGAGGATGAAGTGTGAAGAGTCTTCAGACTCTTCAGGGAGCTGACAGATTTGCTCGTTCTTCCATCATCTCCCTGGCAACCGAATAATTAATCCACCTCTATGTGTGTGTTTGTGCAGGATGCTGCTTCAGTGTTTCTGTGATATTTTTATGTTGCCTGTAGTGATGCAACGAAATCTATCCTTCAGCACGTCTGTTGACGGAGAGATGATGCAAACGCAACAAAACCGCCATCAGGAATGAAGCTGAAACAGTTACACTGAAACAGATAGAGGTGGAGGACAGATGGAGGAGAGGTGGAGGACAGACGGTGGAGAGGTGGAGGACAGATGGAGGACAGACAGAGGAGAGGTGGAGGACAGACGGTGGAGAGGTGGAGGACAGACGGAGGAGAGGTGGAGGACAGATGGAGGACAGACAGAGGAGAGGTGGAGGACAGACGGTGGAGAGGTGGAGGACAGACAGATGGGAGGTGGAGATGTGGAGAAGTGGAGGACAGACAGATGGGAGGTGAAGGACAGATATGGGAGGTGAAGGACAGATGAAGGAGAGGTAGAGGACAGATGGAGGAGAGGTGGAGGACAGATGGAGGACAGATGGAGGAGAGGTAAAGGACAGACAGAGGAGAGGCGGAGGACAGACGGAGGAGAGGTGGAGGACAGACGGTGGAGAGGTGGAGGACAGATAGATGGGAGGTGGAGGAGATGTGGAGAAGTGGAGAACAGATGGAGGAGAGGTGGAGGAAAGACAGACAGGCAGAGGAGAGGTAGATGACAGACGGAGGGGAGGTGGAGGACAGATAGATGGGAGGTGGAGGACAGATGAAGGAGAGGTGGAGGACAGATGGAGGAGAGGTGGAGGACAGATGGATGGGAGGGGGAGGAGAGGTGGAGAAGTGGAGGACAGACTGATGGGAGGTGAAGGACAGATGGAGGAGAGGTGGAGGACAGATGGAGGAAAGGTGAAGGACAGATGGAGGAGAGGTGAAGGACAGATGGATGGGAGGGGGAGGAGAGGTGGAGAAGTGGAGAACAGATGGAGGAGAGGTGGAGGAAAGACAGACAGGCAGAGGAGAGGTAGATGACAGGCGGAGGGGAGCTGGAGGACAGATAGATGGGAGGTGGAGGACAGATAGATGGGAGGTGGAGGACAGATGAAGGAGAGGTGGAGGACAGATGGAGGAGAGGTGAAGGACAGATGGAGGAGAGGTAATGAAAAGATGGATGGGAGGTGGAGAGGTGGAGAAGTGGAGGACAGACAGATGGGAGGTGGAGGACAGACGGAGGAGAGGTAGATGAGAGATGGAGGAGAGGTGGAGGACAGACGGATGGGAGGTGGAGGACAGACGGAGTAGAGGTAGATGACAGATGGATGAGAGGTGGAGGACAGATGGAGGAGAGGTGGAGGACAGACAGACAGAGGACACATGGAGGATAAAGAGTCCGTTTTTTTCACTTTTAATTGAATTTAATTTGACAAAACTGTTGAAATACCATGTAGTAAAAACAATCCCGAGTAGTACACGCAATACGAGGTAGTACACGCAATACCAAGTTGTACACTAAATACCAAGTATTACACGAGACACCAAGTAGTACACACAATACTAAGTAGTACACGCAATACCAATTAGTACACGCAACACCAAGTAGTACACGCAATACCAATTAGTACACGCAACACCAAGTAGTACACACAATACTAAGTAGTACACGCAATACGAGGTAGTACACGCAATACCAAGTTGTACACTAAATACCAAGTATTACACGAGACACCAAGTAGTACACACAATACTAAGTAGTACACGCAATACCAATTAGTACACGCAACACCAAGTAGTACACGCAATACCAATTAGTACACGCAACACCAAGTAGTACACACAATACTAAGTAGTACACGCAATACCAATTAGTACACGCAATACCAAGTTGTACACGCAAAACCAAGTAGTACACGCAATACCAAGTAGTACACGCAATACCAAGTAGTACACTAAATAGCTTGTAGTACACGCAAAACCAAGTAATACACGCAATACCGAGTAGTACACTAAATAGCTTGTAGTACACGCAAAACCAAGTAATACACGCAATACCAAGTAGTACACGCAATACTAAGTAGTACATGCAATACCAATTAGTACACGCAACACCAAGTAGTACACGCAAAACCAAGTAGTACACGCAAAACCAAGTAGTACACGCAATACCAAGTAGTACACGCAATACCAAGTAGTACACTAAATAGCTTGTAGTACACGCAAAACCAAGTAATACACGCAATACCAAGTAGTACACGCAATACCAAGTAGTACACTAAATAGCTTGTAGTACACTCAATACAAAGTGGTACACTAAATACCAAGTGGTAAACTAAATACCAAGTAGTACATGCAACACCAAGTAGTACACTAAATACCAAAAAGTACACGCAATACAAAGTAGTGCACACAATACCAAGTAGTACATGCAATACCGAGTAGTACACTAAATACCAAGAAGTACACTAAATACCAAGTAGTACACTAAATACCAAGTCGTACACGCAACACCAAGTAGTACACGCAATACGAAGTAGTACATGCAATACCAATTAGTACACTAAATACCAAGTATTACACGAGACACCAAGTAGTACACACAATACTAAGTAGTACACGCAATACCAAGTTGTACACTAAATACCAAGTAGTACACTCAATACCAAGTAGTACATGCAATACCAAGTGGTACACTAAATACCGGGAAGTACACTAAATACAGTAAGTAGTACACTAAATACCAATTAGTACACGCAATACCAAGTAGTACACTAAATACCAAGTAGTACACGTAATACAGAGTAGTACACTCAATACCGAGTACTACACTAAATACCAAGTAGTACACTCAATACCGAGTAGTACACACAATGCCAAGTAGTACACTAAATACAAAGTAGTACACACAATACCAAGTAGTACACTCAATACTGAGTAGTACACGCAATACCAAGTAGTACACTCAATACCGAGTAGTACACTAAATACCAAGTAGTACACTCAATACCAAGTAGTAAACGCAATACAAAGTAGTACACACAATACCAAGTAGTACACTAAATACCAAGTAGTACACGCAACACCAAGTAGTACACTAAATACCAAGTAGTACACTCAATACCCAGTAGTACACACAATACAAAGTAGTACACTCAATACCAAGTAGTACACTTAATACCAAGTAGTACACTCAATACCAAGTAGTACACGCAACACCAAGTAGTACACGCAATACCAAGTAGTACACTAAATACCAAAAAGTACACGCAATACAAAGTAGTGCACGCAATACCGAGTAGTACATGCAATACCGAGTAGTACACTTAATACCAAGTAGTACACTAAATACCAAGTCGTACACGCAACACCAAGTCGTACACGCAATACGAAGTAGTACACGCAATACCAATTAGTACACTAAATACCAAGTATTACACGAGACACCAAGTAGTACACACAATACTAAGTAGTACACGCAATACCAATTAGTACACGCAACACCAAGTAGTACACGCAAAACCAAGTAGTACACGCAACACCAATTAGTACACGCAACACCAAGTAGTACACGCAACACGAAGTAGTATACGCAATACCAAGTAGTACACGCAATACCAAGTAGTACACTAAATAGCTTTTAGTACACTCAATACAAAGTGGTAAACTAAATACCAAGTGGTAAACTAAATACTAAGTAGTACACGCAATACCAAATTGTACACTAAATACCAAGTATTACACGAGGCACCAAGTAGTACACACAATACTGAGTAGTACACGCAATACCAATTAGTACACGCAACACCAAGTAGTACACGCAATACCAAGTAGTACACGCAATACCAATTAGTACACGCAACACCAAGTAGTACACGCAATACCAAGTAGTACACGCAATACCAAGTAGTACACGCAACACCAAGTAGTACACGCAATACCAAGTAGTACACGCAATACCAATTAGTACACGCAACACCAAGTAGTACACGCAAAACCAAGTAGTACACGCAATACCAAGTAGTACACGCAACACCAAGTAGTACACGCAATACCAAGTAGTACACGCAATACCAAGTAGTACACTAAATAGCTTGTAGTACACTCAATACAAAGTTGTACACTAAATACCAAGTAGTACACTAAATACCAAGAAGTACACGCAATACAAAGTAGAGCACGCAATACCAAGTAGTACATGCAATACCGAGTAGTACACTAAATACCAAGTAGTACACTCAATACCAAGTAGTACATGCAATACCAAGTGGTACACTAAATACCGGGAAGTACACTAAATACAGTAAGTAGTACACTAAATACCAAGTAGTACACGCAATACCAAGTAGTACACTAAATACCAAGTAGTACACGTAATACAGAGTAGTACACTCAATACCGAGTACAACACTAAATACCAAGTAGTACACTCAATACCGAGTAGTACACACAATACCAAGTAGTACACTAAATACAAAGTAGTACACACAATACCAAGTAGTACACTCAATACTGAGTAGTACACGCAATACCGAGTAGTACACTCAATACCGAGTAGTACACTAAATACCAAGTAGTACACTCAATACCAAGTAGTAAACGCAATACAAAGTAGTACACTCAATACCGAGTAGTACACTAAATACCAAGTAGTACACTCAATACCAAGTAGTAAACGCAATACAAAGTAGTACACACAATACCAAGTAGTACACTAAATACCAAGTAGTACACTAAATACCAAGTACTACACGCAACACCAAGTAGTACACTAAATACCAAGTAGTACACTCAATACCCAGTAGTACACACAATACAAAGTAGTACACTCAATACCAAGTAGTACACTTAATACCAAGTAGTACACTCAATACCAAGTAGTACACGCAATACCAAGTAGTACACTCAATACCAAGTAGTACATGCAATACCAAGTGGTACACTAAATACCGGGAAGTACACTAAATACAGTAAGTAGTACACTAAATACCAAGTAGTACACGCAATACCAAGTAGTACACTCAATACCAAGTAGTACACGTAATACAGAGTAGTACACTCAATACAGAGTACTACACTAAATACCAAGTAGTACACTCAATACCGAGTAGTACACACAAGACTAAGTAGTACACTAAATACAAAGTAGTACACGAAACGGCAGCTTTTCAACACTTTTCAGATTCCTTCCACCAGTGTGAAGCACATTTCGGTTTGTATATATATCTATATATATGTATATATAGATTTATATACATATATACATATACACACTTTTAGCCAATTAGTTTTTTGTACTTTTAAATGCTATTTCTCAGACTGCAAAAGTTCTCACACCGAATTATGGACACATTTAAAATAGAAGGTGGATTTCCAAAGTCCTTTTAGCATTTACAAGGAACGGCATGAGGTATAAGAGACTTTGACGATGATTTGATCTGCATTCAAACAAACGTGTGGGAACGCGGCGTAACGGCTCTGAGATTTCCTGTACGTGACACCGGTTACGTCCCGAACACCAGAAAGGCAGCCGCCGTCCTTCTGTTTGGCAGGAAAGACAGAAAACTGTTCCTGGAACTTGGATAGAAAAGTGTGAGCCAATTCTCACCAAGGAGAAAAGAAAGGAACAGTGGGGAGGTGTAGAGCTCTGGAATTCCTGGATCCAGTTGGGAAGAAACTTTTCTGGCTCCAATCTGGTTTATTAGGTGCTGAAAAGCTCAGAATCTGTTCCAAGTTAGTTGAAAGAGCAGCTGCTGTCTTTGCTTGTTGCTTGTTTAACTGAAGATCAGAACTTTAATTGGACACCAGAGCCAGAGCTCATTAGTACAGATCAGACAGATCCAGGATCAGAATGCATGAGACGGATTAGTTCCTGCAGGAGGTAAAGATGGAGGGTTCAGGCTGATGAAACTCCAGGAAACCAGCTCCGCAGAAATCACCTCCGTTTCAGGATGTATTGTTAACAGAGAGGAGCTGATAATGAGGTTGTCCTGATCAACCCCCCAGGTGTTCCTGGATGGTCTGGTGCACCTGGATGGTCTGGTGTTCCTGGATGGTCTGGTGTTCCTGGATGGTCTGGTGGTCCTGAATGGTCTGGTGTTCCTGGATGGTCTGGTGCACCTGGATGGTCTGGTGCACCTGGATGGTCTGGTGTTCCTGGATGGTCTGGTGGTCCTGGATGGTCTGGTGCACCTGGATGGTCTGGTGTTCCAAGATGGTCTGGTGTACCTGGATGGTCTGGTGTTCCTGGATGGTCTGGTGGTCCTGGATGGTCTGGTGTTCCTGGATGGTCTGGTGTTCCTGGATGGTCTGGTGTACCTGGATGGTCTGGTGGTCCTGAATGGTCTGGTGTTCCTGGATGGTCTGGTGTACCTGGATGGTCTGGTGCAGCTGGATGGTCTGGTGCTGCTGGATGAGCTGTCAATGGGAGGGGGTACCAGAGCCACTGGTGTAGCCACTTATCTAGGACCCCTGAAATGGCCTTATCAGAACTGGGCTTTAGTTCCTACAAGATCACTGAAGGACGGTCCTCACGAGGCACCAAAAACAAGAACACAGACGTTCTCACAATCACTTCCACACTCTGGTTTCCGTCAGACCACAGAGCTTTAGTGTGTGTCTGATGTCAACCGTGTCCTTTGAGACGAGCTTTACGGGTTTTGTTCTAAAACTCGGTCAATAACAGGAGAGCGAGAGGTTGTGTGGGGGGGCAGAAATTAAAGACAGAGTGAGAAGAGAGGAAGATGAAGTCATTCCCCAAAGAGAGATGTGAGGACGCACACACACACACACACACGCACGCACGCACGCACACCCACACACACCCACACACACCCACACACACACACACACACGCACGCACGCACGCCCGCCCACCCACACACACACACGCACACACACACACACACACACACACACACACACACACACACACACACACACACACACACACACACAGCTGGGATGAACTGGGTGTGTGTTTTAGGTCACTCGGCCCAGAATAAACGTCATGCCGGGATCGATTCTGACAAAAAGGTCTGTTATTCTGAAAAACCCGATCATCTGCAGCCGCCATGTAGAGATGCAGTTTTCTCACAGCTAACAATTAAGTCTATTTGACAAAACCCCAATAACTTCCCAGAATGACATCAAATAGGAAATCATTTATTTACTAAAATGTTTATTATTATAATTCTCCTGAATCAGAAGTCTAAACTGTGAATCAAAACAAGTGAAGTGGATTAGAAACAGACGGTAACTGGTTTATAACCGGATCATGAGTTAACTATAAACCCAGGTAGCAACAGCTGTTTGGCCCAGACTCGGCGCATATCTTCAGCTTCCCCTGACCCACATTCAGCGTTGATGGGCGGGGCTGCCTGACCTCGGCCACACGTCCACCAGACATGGTCCAAGTCTTCAGACTCCAAGTCCGGCCCTCACAATGCACACTGTATCCCAATCCAAAGCCAGCCACATCTGGTTCATATGAGACATGCCAGAACTCAAATCTGACCCAGTCCATATGACGGGTCTGCTGGGCATTTCCCTCTTGAAATTTCCTACTACCACTGAAATGTAATCAACTAATTCTTCCAATAAAATTAATATTTTAACATGAAGATTGGTGCTGTTCTTGAAAGAAAGCTGCAGGACAGTGGTGAGGTGTGATGTAGGTGTGACAGGCGAGGTCAACGTGGAGGTTGCATCAGGGATCGGCTCTGAGCCCCTTATTGGCTGCTGTGGTGATGGACAGACTGACCGATGAAGTCAGACAGGAATCTCAGTGGACCATGACGTTTGCAGATGACATTATGATCTGTAATGAGAGCAGGTGGAGGAACATCCAGAGAGGTGGAGGTATTCACTGGAAAGAAGAGGGATGGTGCTCAGCTGCAGCAAGACAGAGTACAAGTGTGTGAATGAGAGGAACCCAAGAAGAACAGTTAGGTAACAGGGAGCAGAGATAAAGAAGGTGGAGGATTTTAAGTACTTAGGGTCAACAGTCCAGAGCAACAGAGAGGGTGGAAAAGAGGTGAAGAAACACCTGCAAGCAGGTTGGAGTGATGCGTGACAAAAGAGTGCAAGCAAGAATGAAAAGAAAGGTCTTCACGACAGTGATGAGACCAAAGATGTTGGATGGTTTGGAGACAGTGGAACTGAGGAAGGGACAGGAGGCAGAGCTGGGGGAGTGACGGGGATGGATTGGATCAGGAATAAGTACATCAGAGGGACGACACTTGTTAAATGTTTTGAAGATAAAATTAGAGAGGCCAGATTGCACATGTCCAAACCATCTCAGAGGAGGGATAGTGAATTTATTGGGAAAAGGAAGCTACACTGGGAACTGCCAGGCAGAAGGCCTAGAGGAAGACCACAGAGGAGATTTATGGATGTTGAAGGAGGACATGAGGTTGGTTGGTGTGAGAGAAGAGGAGGTAGAGGAGAGGGGTACATGGAGATGGATGACTTGTAGCAACTCCCGAAGAGAGCAGCCGAAAACAAAAGAAGACCAAGAATCGGAAAAGAAAACGACATCAAGGAGATTTCCTTGATGTCGTTTTAACCATTACCACTTTAATCCACCCCCAAACCTAATCCACCGTTTCACCACATCTGCAAATCCGAACCAGCACATGACATGAAATGACAGTGTGATCATTAAAGCCTGTACCAACAACATGAGGGTTTAAAGCAAAAAGAGGTCCTGATGAGGTAACAAAGACAAGCACAAACGCATACACACACAGACACACAAAGGTGTCAGGTGTTTAAAGGTGCCTCCTAAACACCTGCATTTGTTACTGTGGCAGCTGCCACAATAAAAGAAACAAACAGTAAGAGAGAGTTACGAGTGGCTGCATCAAGTAATTACTGGAAACACAAACACACACACACACACAGTGTGGAAAAAAAAAACCTTGGCAAACAGCCACGAAAACACACAAACGCACACTGACTGAGGTCAAACAGTTAGGTAAACAGAATAAGTCATTACTGCACTCTGCAGCGGGTTCAAACCCGTTAGCGTTGTAACAGCAGCAGCAGGCGAGACACTAACGGCCGCGAATACGAGTCAGATCCTCCAGCCCTCCAGGCCCCCACCCCCCACCCCCAATCAAAGACACGCTACTCGTTGCACCGCTGTGGCCTTTAGAGGCAACATCAGCATGTTTTAACTACAGATGTGACTGAACATGGAGATGACTGTTGATGACTCATCCTACACATTTGGTGCATGGTCCAACACTGTGGGGGCGGAGCCTGTTTACACCAGTGGAGATGGCCAATCAGAAGCAACTGAGCTGTTTATTTGGTTTGTTTGTTAGTCTCAATCCAGTTGGTAAAGAAAAATAAAGTTCCTGTGCTGACCGGTAGAGTCTGCATCTGAACCTGCAGTTCCTCTCCCGACCACTAGGGGCTGGTTCCGGACCTGCCGTTCCTCTCCCGACCACTAGGGGCTGGTTCTCGACCTGCGGTTCCTCCAACTTTACAGCAGAAATAAACACATTTACAGTCTAGTTCAAAACCAGTTTTAGTCTCCGTTGTTGGATTTCACATCCATGACGACTGTACAGAGGTGCGTTTTATAAATTACATGATAGTATAAATTTATGCATAACTATGGGCATGGTCTTTTGATTGACAGCAGTCTACGGTTAATTGTGTGTTATGTGTTAAATATGAATTATGAATAATTCACCGTGTCTTGGCTTGACCTTTGAGCTGTAAATAAAGACCTAACAGAGCATCAGTATTCTTATTTTAAAGATAACACGGCTTGTTGTTCTGTTGGGAGTTGTCCTGGAAGGATTCAGCGGCGTAGCTTCGTAAAGTAAAACTAACCAGAAGAAGCCCAGCTGAACCATCTCTACCTCACCGGCTTCTACTTGATGATCAGGACCCATCTGATTTGGAAAGGTTTGGACTAACCTGGGCACGGTGCCATGCAGGAAGATGAAAAAGAGGCGTCAACATACGGGTGACATCACAGCGGAGCGTGGTGATCAGGCTGGCCATCTTTTTATTTTTATTTATGCATTTTTTTAACAGGAATCAGAACCAGAATCACAATACACACTAAAGCCTACTTGGGTGCAAAACACCATCCTCCATCAACCATGTTTGCTTACATAAAAAAAACAAAAAAAAACGTTTGAAAATGATGGAGAATGCATAATCAGAAAAATCGGCACTCGCCGTACTGTATAATCAGATCAAAGTACGACAGAGATCAAAGTAGGTGACATTAGTATTAAATAAAGTGGTTTTGCTCAGCTCCAGAAGCCGACATCACAGTTGCTGATAGAATATAGTTTTACACAAATGTCACAGACTCTTTGTTTAAAAAATCTGTGAGTATTTACTCTGAAAGCTACAGCTGGATTTAATTGTTTTTATAAATCACATGTGAGTTCGTTTACATGAAGAAAACTACAATTGTGGAGAGATTAAAGGCTGAAATTACTGCGATGAAGTCACATGACCACATAAATCACCAGTAAGTGTACACAACAGCAGCGCCGAACCCGACTGACAGCAGCTTGTAACTTCATCACAGGAGCTGATCCCACATCTGCTTTTAACTGAAACATCTGGAAACACTTCCTTACACACACACACACACACACACACACACACACACACACACACACACACACACACACCAAAGCTCTCGCAGCTGTCATTAAGAGGACGTTCTTATTCTACTTCTTATTCTAAAAAGCACCCCGGAAACGAACCGACGTTGGTCCCTAAAAGAACTACTGATGTCAAAGTTCAAGGTCCTCATTGTGTAACAAAACAAGGAGACACACACTCTCTGTCCATACCATAAATAAGGGCTCTTCAGTCCCGGTCCGTGAGGGCCGGTGTCCTGCTTCTTTGAGAGGTTTTCTTGCATCAACACACCTGATTCCTATTAACAGTCAACTTGTCATCAAGGTCTGGACAACTCTGTTAATGGCACAGTCATTTGTATCAGGGTGTGCTAAAGCAGAGAAACATCTAAAACCTGCAGGACACTGGCCCTCGAGGACTGGAAAGGAGCCCTGCCACAAACTAATGTTTTAACACCTCATTGGTGTTAAAATCTGACATACCAGACCCTCCTCTGGTTCAGCACTGCACATAACGGCTGAATTACAGCGGAAACCAAATCATATTCTACAGTCACACACACACACACACACACACACACACACACACACTGAATACATAAGCAGGCAAACAAGTGCATGTAAGCAGGAAAACAGAGCCTGAGGCCAAGCGTGGATTTATGGGCGCCTGGCGGGCCCCTGACAGCAGCGGCTCGTCCACGCGGACACATAAATCTGCACCAGGGCCTCGGACTGGGCCTGTTCTCGTTGATCCATTTAGAGACTATTAGAGGGCGGGTGGGCAGGTGGGGACCAGGCAGGATCTCCGGCCAGAACTAGAGGACACTGCTCGAGAGTCCGCACATCCCCGTTTCCTTCGGCATCGCTGTCACCCAGCTTGGAAGGTGAACATTCCCGACCCGTTTTACCTCAGCATGAGCCACTAATGTTTTATTTACACGTCACCATGAATCACAAGTCTGCATCAAAGAAATAGTTTCAAGATACAAATTTAAATCCATCCACACCACTCAGACAGTCAGCAGCAGCTAATTATATGGCAAAAAGATGCTGCCCCAGATGTGAAGATTAACTGTGGAATATTCATGTTCAGCGCTCAGATTTGGACTTTGACGTTTCCTGGCCTTTCTGATACGGCAAATTTACAGAGATAAGTAGAGGATAAGGAGAGTGAGATCAAGAAATGAGGAGTCAGCTGAAGTTCAGCGTTGTCTCTCTTCGGGGCACCAAATTATGTGTGTTTGTTTTGCTTTCTGTTGTTTATTTCCAAGGAAAGAGGCTGTAATGGACATGGGCTGACGTCTTTCCCAACGAGGAACACGCGGAGTTCAAACTCAGAAACACAAGAGTCCAGACCCACGACACATAGGAGTCTTTAAAACTGCAGCTTTTGTGCTTTTGTTACCAAAAAACTCATTCAAGAAAAAAAGCAGTTATATTGAATTCCAACTAGTCCATTCCTGTTGTTTTTCATAAATATCATTTATGATCTAAAACAATGTTCTGACATCTGCCCCTGCAGGTAGAGCCAGGAACTTGAAGCCTAAGTGAATTTAATTTAAGTTAAGCCTAAATTGTAATACACATACAAAACAGTTTGATTTCATATCTGTTTGGCTTCAATATTTTATCTGACTGAATCACTGCCAACAGTACATAGTTATAATGTTGTAATTAAATAAATATTAGTTAGCAACCAGCAGCTCATGTTGGACCGAAGACTTTCAGGACATGTTTTTGACATAATAACACAACAACTGTTTGTTTAAAGCTAAGACAACTGTCCACTCCTGGATCACGGGGGTCTGTCGGAGCCGATCCCGGCGCACAGCAGGGGTCCACCTGGACAGGTCGCCAGTCCATCGCAGGGCCACATACAAAGACGGACAACCAACCACACTCACATTCACACCTACGGGAATTTAAGAATGAATAATTAATGTTTTTGGACTGTGGGAGGAAGCCGGAGTACCCGGAGTACCCGGAGGGAATCCATGCAAGTACGGGGAGAACATGCAAACTCCACACAGAAAGACCCACCGGGCCGGGAATCGAACCAGGAACCTTCTTGCTGTGAGGCAACAGTGTACGTAAATTATGAAAATCTTTCCATTAATCGTGATTTATAAATGTCATCGATTGACAGCTTTAAAATATACACATTCAACACCAAACAAGCAGGAAAACAAGCTGCTACATGCTACAAACAAAAGCCCGCTATCATTTGACACCTGAGACGCCAGCGGTTTTTTAGTAAAAACTGTCAAAGGACACAGTTATGACTAAATGTACCAAACCAAAAGTCTGTCCCATCCGTCTTCAAATACCTCTAAAACATCTTCTTCTTCTCGTCTACATCAGGAACATCAGTCCAGTAATCAGAACATTGGTCCTGTAAACGGTGAGATGTTCTAGGATGGATTTCTACAGTGTTTAGCTTTCACTACATGAGTCCAAGCTGATACAAGCTCGAAAAGACAAACATTTTCCAGATGGAGAAAGTTTTCATGTGGTCAGGTGAGTAGCAGCGCTGCATTTTGACTCATTAGACAGGACCAAACCAAAGTCAGGACCTCCTGTATCCAACTATCTGGCCTGACCAACCGATCCAAACACGGCTGTCTGGTAGTCCAGAACCGACTCTTTGGGCCCCCCGTGTGCCCTAAACCCAACAGGTGGAGGGTGTGGTGTGTCAGGGATGCCTTCACTGTTGCCACAGCAACTGCCAGTCCTCTTTAATCTAATTTACAGACAATCAAAACAAAAACACCAGCTGGTCCTTAACTAAGTATGAACAGGGAGGGACGTGTGGGAACTTCCTTTATCCACACACTTGTACTGTATATACATAAGAGCGCATGTGTGTGTGTGAACTGAGCCCAGGTGTGGAGCTTCATCCTCCAATCACACACCAATTAAGCCAAACGTCAAAATGTGGTCGCTCATTTACTGATTTGTGTGTGTGTATGTGTTTGTACAGACTGATTTCTGTGTTGAGATGAGGACCGATAACAATCTTGAACTTTGTGAGGACATTTTCTTGTCATTCTGTGACAAGAACCTCCAACTGCTGCTTGAATGCCAACACCTAGTTTTGGTTTCAGTTTATGTCTGTAAGAGATCAGAATCAGAGCGGTTCTGGAAATGTGGGATGTCAGCGAGGTCTGCTCATAGATAGTAGCACAACTTCAGAGATTCATTAACGTATTTGCAAGAACAAATCTGCTGGATTTCAGAGTTTTCAGTTAAACCAGCATGAGCTCGGACGGCGGGAGGGAACCGGTGGAGCCATGACGACACCTGAGCCTGTTTAAAAGGTGGACGTCACATCAGAGAGATGACAAAAGGAATGGACTAGTTGTCATGGAGATGTGCTGACTTGTGGTGAAGCTGCACACTTGGCCAGTTTAGAGGTTTTGTAACCCGTTTATAAACAGGACCTACAGGCCGTTTTGTTGAGGTTGCTGAAATTGTGAAGTACCTTGGTACAGCTGGGAGAACCAGACGAGCTTCTCTGAAGAGACGGCCTATCTTTTAGAAAGCTCTGCATCTGCTGTGTCAAAAACAAAGAATTAGAAATTCTGGGCAGAACTAGTCTGGACCACGACCCTAGTGGTCTGTACGGGAACTGCAGGTCTGGATCACAACCCTAGTGGTCTATGGAGGAACTGCAGGTCTGGACTACGACCCTAGTGGTCTGTACGGGAACTGCAGGTCTGGATCACAACCCTAGTGGTCTATGGAGGAACTGCAGGTGTGGACAATGGCCCTAGTGGTCTGTACAGGAACTGCAGGTCTGGAGCACGACCCTAGTGGTCTATGGAGGAACTGCAGTGCCTTAAAGAGTTTAAACTGATTCTGGTGGTACATAAAAATATAAATAGGTCTTTGGATCACAGAGAGAATGTTCTCCTGTTCTTCAAGCGTCAGCTTCCGGTTCAGCATCTGTCAGCAGCTGCTGACCCGTGAGTCAGCCTGCTCTAGAGAATCCTCTTCAAACCTGGGTCCCATCCACCCCCCCACCCTCCACTGCCACCTCCAACACGCCTTAACCCTAACCGCCCCCACCAGGTCCATGCTTCAATGGCCTTGATGTTGGTACACATTGAGTCCTGGCACTCAGGGGATCTGGTGAGTCATGATCTGAGATCCTGGAATCTGAACCTCAGTACACCTTGGCCGTTTCAGCCTGGCCATACTCTTACTCCCCCAGAGGGAGGAGAGTAGACCTCCTCCAGCAACCAAAGCTACCAATACTTGTAATGTTCTACAGAAGCTCCAGAGCCCATGAAGGGGATTCAGTCCAACCCAAAACCAAACATAATCATAATCCAATAATCTAAACAATATCGTTGAGTCGGAGGACTGATAGTCTGGGAGCCATGAACTTGTGGAGGACATTTCCCGGTTCAGCAGGCTGGATGTGATTCAGGAGCCCAGTAACTGTGAAGTGGGACGAACTGGCAGTAATCTGATAATAACTGGGATCAGCTGTCAGACTAACTGAAATGAAAACATTAAACAGACAAGTTCTTAATCAATAATTTACAGTTGATTTCATCAGTTTGTGTGCATCCATGACCAATTAAGAAGCAAATGGCTTAATCAAGAAGCTGCTCGAGACTCTCAATTTAACTTTGTAACTTTAAAGCTGTTTAAGTCGTCATTCATCAATTTTAATGTATGCACATTTTCATGAAGTAAATATATTTCTTTCTAGCTCAAATTTGTGGCTTCCTAATCCTCACTGGAGCTGTAGATTGAAGCTTTTAGTGCTGTTTGCTCCTGAAAGTGCAGAAATCCTCCTCCGGTTCGTGAGGTCTGCGACAGCTAAAGAGATAAACGTCCAATGTCTTTGTTTGTGCTGATTTAGAAGCACACTTCAACAACATAGCACCAAATGTCGGCTCTCGTTCATAATTAAACTCTGAAAGGATGTTTGTGCCCTGATCTGATAGCGCAGATGGTTTTATCTGTGAATCAACATCTGATCTCCAATCAGATCCAATCGCTCCTCAACCGAGAGTCTGAGCAGGTGAGGGGAGAAAGTAAAGACAGTTGAGTGTTCTCAGGTGAGGCGCACAGGTGCAGGTGCCTCACAAAACTGATCAATAGTGATTAGTGGATGAAGCAGCTCCGAGCGAGTGGCTCGGCTGGTTCGCCTCCAGATTTCTGCTCCGCAGTCAAAGAGAGAAACAGGTGCAGCCGTCGCCTGATAATAATCATCTGTATGAATCTGAATCAACAGATTAATTTCCCGCGGTTCGCTGTGAGGATCCACGCACCGCTGGGAAAAAAAAGAAAAAGGAGGGAAGCAGGTGCAGGCGGCTCGGTTGCAAACAGACATTACTGTTATTAGAATAAAAGCTTTAATTCCCCGTCGTCTCATTAGCCAATAATGGCTCCGGTCCCTCTGAACGCTGCAGCTGATTGGCTGACTCATCTCCAGTAATTCACTTTGTGCTAATGGGAAAGAAGAAGAGGGGGAAGTGTTCTTTTTAAGAAATAAAAAAGCTTTCAGTCTGTCAGCTTCAATCTGTGGAGAAAAGATTTAAAAAAGAGTTTTTATCGTTGAACGCGACGAGTTCGAGAACTCGCTTTCAAAATCAGGACATTTTTGGCTTTTAGAGGTTGTACCAAAATGTGCAGCGGCCGGAACGCAGGAACACATGAGGATGATGAGAACCTTCATCCTCTGGTCACTGGACAGAGGAGACCAACATGGAGATGTTTGGTCTGAATGTCCAGAACCATGTTTGGAGGAAACCAGCAGAAACTCCTCAGAGCCACTGTGAAGCACGGCAGTGGAGGCGTGATGGTCTGGACCTGGACACCTGCCAGTCACTGAGTGGACCATGAACCCCTCTGTAGGCCAGAGTCTTCTGGAGACAAATGTGAGGACGTCTGACTGACAGATAAAAGGTTCTGGAACAACCCGGTCAAAAGTTCAGACCTGAACCTGGTCAAAGTCCAGGCCTGAACCTGGTCAAAGTCCAGACCTGAACCCGGTCTAGTCCAAGCCTAAACCGGTCAAAGTCAAGACCTGAACCCGGTCTAGTCCAGGCCTGAACCCTGAAAAATTTTGTACATCACCGTGTCTGAAACACGTGGTCTAGGCAGTCCATTTAAGTTACTGGCATTTTTGACCAATCAGTTAACCAATTACAGCCGGCAACACCCTCCGGAGGGCGTGGCCTAAATATACAGAAACTAAAGCAGAAAGTTCTAGACAGAATGGTGAGGATAAAAGAAAACTGGCCCAACAACTGGCATCATCATTCAGCTACCTGGTGTACAAACTGCTAACATACGAGGCAGCAGTTTAGCGTCCATCCGTCCCCCCAGACCGCGTCCAGTCGGTTTAATGACTTTACAGTTCTGATGTTTTGACCGAAGTGACAACGATGATGAACATGAAAAAGATGAACCTTTAGAAGTACAACCAACTGTTTCAGCTGCTGATTGGGACAAGATGACCCTCATGGGGGAAATCAGTGGAATAATCCTTTCCTGACAACCATTAGTGAGCAGACGCTCTCCTGTCAGGACCTGCTGGCTCTCACAATCAGAAACCTGTTTCAAAGATTCCAGTTAGACAAACCAGCACGACTTCAGTCTGTGGGAGGAGCCCAGGCATGAAGACGCAAAGTCGAGAGCTGAGCCGCTGTTAAAACTACAAAAACACATGCTCATCTCTGGAAACATTCAATATTTTTTATCATTCTATCGGCTGAATGCCCCACGAGACATGAATTTCTGAACCGGCCAGTATCTGTTGGCTGAGCAACTGCTCCACATGGGGACGCTGGAACATCCTGAGGAGGTCACTGATGCAAGCAAACCCTAAACTGTTCTGTTGAAAACAATTACGATGTTTAATGACATTTATATCAAATAAAAACAGTGTTGTATTTTGGTTCCTGACACAGCTACGACTGTATGTAGCAAAAGTCACCCTCTTCAAAACCTCTCAAACATCTCGGATCCTCATCAGGAACATCAGTCTTGGTCCAGTAAATGGTAAGAGGTTCTAGGATGGATTTCGAGGGTGTTTAGGTTTCAAACACATGAATTTAAACATAAATGGTCTCTAAAAATGAAAGACTGAGTCATTTCTGCAGTTTTTTATTAGTTACTCTGATTATACTGTAGATATATTTGATCTTACACTTCTGCTGGAATCTCACAAGTGACTTTTATTTTGATACCTAATTTATTTAAAAAGAAACTGGTAGTTGCTGAGATAAACTCATTTTAAATAAAGCTATTTTATGTTAGAGTGCTAATCTCGATAACAGGCCTCTGTTGGGAAGAGAAACGGATTGTCTGGAAGTCCCCAAAAAGCCTCTGAGTGCGAGTGTGTGTGAGTGTGTTGGGAGGCGTGGTCAGTGTCTCTCCCCTCAGGCATGTTTGTTTTGGAAGCAGAACAAAGAGCCGCTCACACACACACACACACACACACACACACACACACACACACACACACACACACACACTCACACACACCGTCTTGTACAGCTGCCTGCGTGGGGACACAGCACGCTGATATTAAGTCACTCACAGCTTCTGAACCCGACTCTCACCTGAACCCTAAAACCACGTGTGAACCCACAAACAGTCCTGCCACAGTCTAATCGGAGGTAACAGTCCAGCCACACAAACACACACCCTTCCTCCCGGGACGCCCAGCAGCTTCCTGTCGTCTCGCTTGCTTCTACCACGCTGCTGATATCATTTTGTCTGAGCCAATCAGCTGTCAGATCAGCCGACCAAACAACCACCGATAGGAGTCCATTACTACCATTGCTGTGGAAACGTCTACCACTACAGCAGGACATCAACAGCTTGAAATATTTGCACTGGGGAGGTCGGGGGGGGCGTTTCGCCACTTGTGCTGCTGCTGCAGCTGCTGAGCACTTCATGAAATCAGAAACAGACTCTCTGCATCTGCTGGATGTTTATTTTATTCTATTTCAGCTCGTGCTGAGTTTTTAGACTGAGGTCGCTGACCGGCTGCTCTGCCAGAATAAACTGCATCACGGCGGACCGATTAACCACGCTGAACCCAGAAAAACGCAGCGGCGGCGCTGTCAGTGTCCGTGGAGGACGCTCCTGCTTGTAGCTGTGGAAGAACAGGTAACTGAACAGAAATGATTCCTGCTGAAACACATTTTTGAGCTGAAACTGAAACTAAAAGCAGTCAGACGTCCCAGGAGAAAGTACCGAGGTCACTGGAGCTGTCACTGAGGAAAGATAAGTATGGCTTTACGGTTGTAAAGAAGACAAACACGGTACACTAATACTGGCTTTTATTTCAAGAAATTATTGAAATATATATATCATGTATCCTAATTCAGACCAAATTCCCAGGGCCTCTCAGGTGGCCTTTATCATCCAACCGGATCCTGTAATCGGAACATCCAAACTTTCCTTCTGTCCCTAAACATCGAAGTACGGCAACAGCTTTCCGCCCTTTACCCATCCACATGACGTCCTAACATCACCGTTGTCAACACAAATATGTTTTGTTCAGGTGTAGCAGAGTATTTAGATGTACGTTCATCCTGATGCTTTCCAAAGGTCACGGTCCCACTTGGTCTCCAGACAGGGGAAGGACTCCGGCTTTCTGCCGAAGTCTGTGAAACCCGGAAGAGGCAGAAGATTCAAAACCAGCTCCGACTCTGGTGGTCTGAGCCGGGATGCCGACCCGGCAGGAAGTGGCCCAGAAGCTGATGTTTGGTTAGTGACCACACGCAGAGGAAAACCTCAGCGTGTTGACACGCAGCTAAATCCAGCAAACCTTTACTTAGCCTGCAGCTCCACCCTGCTTCGTCTGATGGAGGACAGGAGCGGTCCCCGTTCAGAGGAAGGTCTCAGCGGCCCACCAGCGCCACCACTGGGTCCAGTAGTTCACATACGACCAAGACGATCTCTGTCTAAGTGCCTGGCGAAAAACAGGAACGCCCCGCGTGTAAAAAGAGTCTGCAGGTGGAAGCAAGTTTAGAGAATCTAAACGGCTTTCACGATCAGCAGCTTCTTCAGGGAAGCGACGGAGCCAAGACTGAAACTTGAAATAAAAGAGCGAGTCGAACGGAGATAATGATGCTAACCAACAGAGACGAGTGAGTTTCA
>CM026204.1:1034574-1094574 GCA_014839995.1 Xenentodon cancila | reverse complement strand
GTCAACCCGCCAGAGAGAAGTCTCTGCAGAACACAACCCCTAGCCAACCATCCATTCCCCTGCACTGGGACCGAAGGGTCTCGGGTTTTCACTGAAATTCCGTGTGGTTCTTGTGGATCTAGTGCTGGGGCCAACGCTGGCTTGCGTTTCCCTGAACCCAGACCCGCTGCAGACCACAGCATCACACCATCACATCTCTTCAACGGCGTAAACCTCCCTTTAATGAATCTCTGGAGCGGACCATAGTCCACAACGGACAAAATGTGCTTAAACTGATAAGACACAAACAATCACAATTTCTGGATTATTTATTAAACACATTTATTAAATATTGACCAAGTTTAATGAGTAAAGCTTATCTAACGCCCACCTGTGACTAAAGGTGGGTAATGGGTAACGGCTTTCTAATTTAATAGTTTAAAGGCCAAAAGAAGCAGCTTGCTGGTTTGGAGACATGAGTAAAAGGAGTTTGGAGGATGTTCTTTAGAGCTACTGGGATTGATGAAAGACACTTGAAGTTTACTCTTCATAAGAATCATCTGCTGATGTGAACCATATCTCACTAAAAGGAGATGTCTGAAGACTGGAAGGAGGTAGAAAGTCATCCTGAAGTCTTTCATCAACCATCAGTCCACAGTGGAAGTTCAAGACTATGTTCTAAATTTAATATTTAAAGTGCGTTGATGTCAGTTCTGCTGCTGTTGAGGATGTAGGATGCTGGAAACTTAATCCCCTGAGCAGTGCTTGTTTCCTATGTTTTTGTGATAAAGAGGACGGTGGACCATTTACAGCTATGAAGATGGTGCAAAAGGAACCTCTAACAAACTGGAGAGATTAGACACATGACAAAGGAAATCGGGTTAATTTAGTTTGGACTTTTATAGTCAAGGAAAAGTCCACTAGTGGCGTAACATGAGGGTGATGCAGCTGAAGAAAAAGATTTCCTACCATCCTTTTCAGCAAGAACTCAATGACGGTTTTCAAATTAGGACATTACTCATTCGTACTCAGATCTGCAGCAGCATGGACCTCTATGGGAAGATCCTTCGAACCCCTACAGGAGATCCTTCCGACCGCTACAGGAGATCCTTCACACCGCTATAGGAGATCCTTCATAACGCTATAGGAGATCCTTCAGACCGCTACAGGAGCTCCTTAACACCGCTATAGGAGATCCTTCAGACCGTTGCAGGAGATCCTTCAGACCGTTGCAGGAGATCCTTCAGACCGCTACAGGAGATCCTTCAGACCGCTACAGGAGATCCTTCAGACCGTTGCAGGAGATCCTTCAGACCGCTACAGGAGATCCTTCACACCGCTATAGGAGATCCTTCATAACGCTACAGGAGATCCTTCACACCGGTACAGGAGATCCTTCATAACGCTACAGGAGATCCTTCACACCGCTACAGGAGATCCTTCACACCGCTATAGGAGATCCTTCGTAACGTTACAGGAGATCCTTCATAACGTTACAGGAGATCCTTCATAATGTTACAGGAGATACTTCACACAGCTACAGGAGATCCTTCACACCGCTACAGGAGATCCTTCACACCGCTACAGGAGATCCTTCACACCGCTACAGGAGATCCTTCACACCGCTACAGGAGATACTTCACACAGCTACAGGAGATACTTCACACAGCTACAGGAGATACTTCACACAGCTACAGGAGATCTTTCATAACATTACAGGAGATCCTTCATAACATTACAGGAGATACTTCACACAGCTACAGGAGATACTTCACACAGCTACAGGAGATCCTTCATAACGTTACAGGAGATCCTTCACACCGCTACAGGAGATCCTTCATAACGTTACAGGAGATCTTTCACACCGCTACAGGAGATCCTTCACACCGCTATAGGAGATCCTTCATAACGCTACAGGAGATCCTTCACACCGCTACAGGAGATCCTTCATAACGCTACAGGAGATCCTTCACACCGCTACAGGAGATCCTTCACACCGCTATAGGAGATCCTTCGTAACGTTACAGGAGATCCTTCATAACGTTACAGGAGATCCTTCAAACCGCTAAAGGAGATCCTTCAGACCGCTACAGGAGATACTTCACACCGCTACAGGAGATACTTCATACCGCTACAGGAGATCCTTCACACCGCTACAGGAGATCCTTCACACCGCTACAGGAGATCCTTCATAACGTTACAGGAGATCCTTCATAACGATACAGGAGATCCGTCATAACGTTACAGGAGATCCTTCATAACGTTACAGGAGATCCTTCACACCGCTACAGGAGATCCTTCATAACGTTACAGGAGATCCTTCATAACGTTACAGGAGATCCTTCATAATGTTACAGGAGATACTTCATAATGTTACAGGAGATACTTCACACCGCTACAGGAGATCCTTCAAAACGTTACAGGAGATACTTCACACAGCTACAGGAGATCCTTCATAACGTTACAGGAGATCCTTCATAACGCTACAGGAGATCCTTCACACCGCTACAGGAGATCCTTCACACCGCTATAGGAGATCCTTCGTAACGTTACAGGAGATCCTTCATAACGTTACAGGAGATCCTTCAAACCGCTAAAGGAGATCCTTCAGACCGCTACAGGAGATACTTCACACCGCTACAGGAGATACTTCATACCGCTACAGGAGATCCTTCACACCGCTACAGGAGATCCTTCACACCGCTACAGGAGATCCTTCATAACGTTACAGGAGATCCTTCATAACGATACAGGAGATCCGTCATAACGTTACAGGAGATCCTTCATAACGTTACAGGAGATCCTTCACACCGCTACAGGAGATCCTTCATAACGTTACAGGAGATCCTTCATAACGTTACAGGAGATCCTTCATAATGTTACAGGAGATACTTCATAATGTTACAGGAGATACTTCACACCGCTACAGGAGATCCTTCAAAACGTTACAGGAGATACTTCACACAGCTACAGGAGATCCTTCATAACGTTACAGGAGATCCTTCATAATGTTACAGGAGATACTTCACACAGCTACAGGAGATCCTTCATAACGCTACAGGAGATCCTTCATAACGCTACAGGAGATCCTTCATAACGCTACAGGAGATCCTTCATAACGTTACAGGAGATCCTTATTAATGTTACAGGAGATCCTTCAAAACGTTACAGGAGATCCTTCAGACCGCTACAGGAGATCCTTCAGACCGCTACAGGAGATCCTTCATAACGTTACAGGAGATCCTTCAGAACGTTACAGGAGATCCTTCATAACGTTACAGGAGATCCTTCATAACGTTACAGGAGATCCTTCATAACATTACAGGAGATCCTTCATAATGTTACAGGAGATACTTCACACAGCTACAGGAGATACTTCACACCGCTACAGGAGATCCTTCATAACGCTACAGGAGATCCTTCAGACCGCTAAAGGAGATCCTTCGTAACGTTACAGGAGATCCTGTCCGAAGGATTCATTTATAAAGAGACTGAAATCATGAAAACGACTACAGTTAATGTCGTTCAGGGATTCATAAACTATTCTTGAACTGAATTAAACTGAATTCACACATTGAATATGTACCAATACTACGTACGCTACTGTGTTTGTGTACTCCTGAAAATAATCCATTTGGAATGAAACTGAACTGTCTAGAAATAGACAGGTTAGTTCTGCAGCTACTTTTTTTTTTTATTATCAAGGAGTTTAGGAAGACCCCACAAAGATAAGGACCAGCTAAACGCTTGAAGACATCACTGGAACTGGAAACATCTCTGTTCATTAGTCTACCAAACAGAGGTTGTTGGAGAGCCAGGATGTTCACGGAAGATCACCACGGAGGAAGCTGCTGCTGTCCAAAAAACAAAACATCTTCCCAACAGTGAAGTAGGGTGGAGGGAGCGTCATGATTTTGGTTGCTTTCCTGCCTCATGACCTGGACCACTCACCATTATATAGGAGACAATGTCCCAGGCTTACCAAAACCTTCTCCAGGATAATAAAAGGGTGTCCTTCCACCAGCTAAAGGCTTAGTAGAAGTTAAGTAATGCAGCAGGACAATGAGCCTAAACATGGAAGTAAATCCACCACAGAATGACTTCAGAAAAAGAAAATCTACCTTCTGCTGTGGTCCAGTCAGAGTCAGGATCTGAGCCCCACAGAGATGTGGAATGATCTCCAGATGAGGGCTCATGGACTCTTGCTCAAACCTGTTCTCACATGTAAATCTATAAAACATTAAATAAAGGCGACTCAAGGTTCTGCCACTAATCTTAAAAAGATGCATAAAACTGACGAGAAGATCAGGAGTGTAATGACTGACAATGATCAGTAAACAAGTTATTGTTAGTTTAACAAGGTAAAAAGTGACAAACTGGTCTGGATTCGGTACGTTTGGTACTGAAGCAGCAGAACAGTCATTGTTGGACAGCAGCAGCTCAGAAGGAGGAGGAGGAGGAGGAGGAGGAGGAGGAGGAGGAGGAGGAGGAGGAGGAGGAGGAGGAGGCTTTGCTAAACATAGAAGCAAGACTCCTCCGCCAACTCCGATGCTGAGCCCAACATCTAAAACCAAACCCAACGATTTCCACCAATCCATCGGCTCCACAGACTTCACCTCCGGTTATTCCTCCCCCTCCGCCTCGCCGCCGCCCCCCATCGCTCTCTGAGGTCAGCTGTCAGAGGAACACCTCCCCTGTGAATGAATATTGAAGCAGCAGCTGCGTGGGAGGAGAGGTGAGCGAGGTGAACGCCGAGTAGATTCATTCACATCAACCAGCCTCCGGTTTTTACCAGTCAGCCAATTAAAATTCATCGTTCTCAGCTGGAAATTTCAGATGACTGTGTGGTCAAACGTGGAAGCAGGGAACACTTTAACAGCATCTTTGACTTTTAATGACTGCTGACGATGTGGACTGGCGTGTAGAAGACCATTTCTGCAGAGGATTTATCCAAGCAGCAGCTCACAGGAAAAAGGTACTTTTAAGAAGTAGAAAATTATCACTAAAACAAAACAATCTGCATCTACACAGCAGCTCAGGATGCTTTCAGAGGCAGCTGAGGAGGTCGTAAGAGTCATGGAGGAGATGTTAGAGGTCCTTCTGGAGGATTTAGCATCTGCTAAAGACTCTGAAAAGGCTCTTTAGCTGCTTCAACTTGTTGAGGAGGCGGTAAAGGTCATTTTGGTGGTTCGGAGGCTCTTTATGGTGGTCTGGAGGGTCTTAAGAGGGTTTACAGATTCATCATTGGAGCTATTTTCTGTCTCCATCTCAACAACAAATGAGGAGATACAGTTTCACACACCTGGAGTGTGTTTAATGAGCTTCTTGAGCGTAGCTGTGGGACATCTAATGAACCCATTCATGAACGACGTGTTCCTCGTGCATGTCCTAACGCACCTTCAGTCACAGGTGGATTTCAAAGACATCTGAAAATTGTTGCACTCTGTTATCATCATTTTACACAACATCCTGCGTTTTTGTCCTTTTAATTATTTCTTTGTTGCTGTTATTTTACTACCCTGTTTTTAGCACTGTTGCCTCACAGCTAGAAGGTTCCTGGGTCGAGTCCCAGCAGGAGTCCTTCTGTGTGGAGCCGGCCTGGGTTTTCTCCGGGGACTCTGGCTTCCTCTCAGTCTAAAACACGCATGCGGGTTAGTCGGTGAGTCTAAGACTGTGAATGCGTGGTTGTGCCTCTCTTGTGGTGGGCTGGTGACCTGTCCAGGTGCACCTCTGCCTTACACCAGACAAGCTTTATCAGACCCCCGTGACCCTACACAGGAATAAGCAGGTATAAATGGATGTGAAGACCAGTGGTTTCAGGACTTCATCATCGATCACACAGATACGAATGAGATGTCACAGACTGAACATCTCCCTGTGGTTGAACGGACACGCGTGGAAGCCGAGTGTCTCTAGAACTAAAGGCATTAAGAACACATCCAGCCCAGATCTGGTCCACCTCACAGCTGCGATCTGTCTGTCGGCTTTCTGCAGGTCCAGCTGAGCCAAGCCTGAAGTCCTCTAGAGAGGACAGTCGGTCCTGCGGGCAGTCGGCAGTCTCCGCGAGACGAGCTGAGCGTCCGACACCGACCAGACAACTGAAGACGAGGCTTCAACCAGCCCTGCTCGCGTTTCCATGACGCCCTGCAGCTCGTCTGCGCCGCCGTGAATAAAGACCCTAAACAGGGGGGTCTGCACTGGTCCTGTTAGAACCCAGATGGCGGACCCGGGTCTGCACTGGTCCCGTTAGAACCCGGACGGCAGACCAGAGTATGCACTGGTCCTGTTAGAACCCAGATGGCGGACCCGGGTCTGCACTGGTCCCGTTAGAACCCGGACGGCAGACCAGAGTATGCACTGGTCCTGTTAGAACCCGGACGGCGGACCCGGGTCTGCACTGGTCCTGTTAGAACCCGGACGGCGGACCCAGGTCTGCACTGGTCCAGTTAGAACCCGGACGGCAGACCGGAGTATGCACTGGTCCCGTTAAAACCCGGACGGCGGACCCGGGTCTGCACTGGTCCCGTTAGAACCCGGACGGCAGACCGGAGTATGCACTGGTCCAGTTAGAACCCGGACGGCGGACCCGGGTCTGCACTGGTCCAGTTAGAACCCGGACGGCGGACCCGGGTCTGCACTGGTCCAGTTAGAACCCGGACGGCAGACCGGAGTATGCACTGGTCCCGTTAAAACCCGGACGGCGGACCCGGGTCTGCACTGGTCCCGTTAGAACCCGGACGGCAGACCGGAGTATGCACTGGTCCAGTTAGAACCCGGACGGCGGACCCGGGTCTGCACTGGTCCAGTTAGAACCCGGACGGCGGACCCGGGTCTGCACTGGTCCAGTTAGAACGCGGACGGCAGACCGGAGTATGCACTGGTCCCGTTAAAACCCGGACGGTGGACCCGGGTCTGCACTGGTCCCTTTAGAACCCGGACGGCGGACCCGGGTCTGCACTGGTCCCGTTAGAACCCGGACGGCGGACCGGGGTATGCACTGGTCCCGTTAGAACCCAGACGGCAGACCGGAGTATGCACTGGTCCCGTTAAAACCCGGACGGTGGACCCGGGTCTTCAGTGGTCCCGTTAGAACCCGGACGGCAGACCGGAGTATGCACTGGTCCAGTTAGAACCTGGACGGCGGACCCAGGTCTGCACTGGTCCCGTTAGAACCCGGACGGCAGACCGGAGTATGCACTGGTCCAGTTAGAACCTGGACGGCGCACCCAGGTCTGCACTGGTCCTGTTAGAACCCGGACAGCGGACCCGAGTCTGCACTGGTCCAGTTAGAACCCGGACGGCAGACCGGAGAATGCACTGGTCCTGTTAAAACCCGGATGGCGGACCCGGGTATGCACTGGTCCCGTTAGAACCCAGAAGGCGGACCGGGGTATGTACTGGTCCCGTTAGAACCCGGACGGCAGACCGGAGTATGCACTGGTCCAGTTAGAACCTGGACGGCGCACCCAGGTCTGCACTGGTCCTGTTAGAACCCGGACTGCGGACCCGAGTCTGCACTGGTCCAGTTAGAACCCGGACGGCAGACCGGAGAATGCACTGGTCCCGTTAAAACCCGGACGGTGGACCCGGGTCTGCACTGGTCCCGTTAGAACCCAGAAGGCGGACCGGGGTATGTACTGGTCCCGTTAGAACCCAGACGGCGGACCGGAGTATGCACTGGTCCCGTTAAAACCCGGACGGTGGACCCGGGTCTGCACTGGTCCCTTTAGAACCCGGACGGCGGACCCGGGTCTGCACTGGTCCCGTTAGAACCCGGACGGCGGACCGGGGTATGCACTGGTCCCGTTAGAACCCAGACGGCAGACCGGAGTATGCACTGGTCCCGTTAAAACCCGGACGGTGGACCCGGGTCTGCAGTGGTCCCGTTAGAACCCGGACGGCAGACCGGAGTATGCACTGGTCCAGTTAGAACCTGGACGGCGGACCCAGGTCTGCACTGGTCCCGTTAGAACCCGGACGGCAGACCGGAGTATGCACTGGTCCAGTTAGAACCTGGACGGCGCACCCAGGTCTGCACTGGTCCTGTTAGAACCCGGACAGCAGGCCCGAGTCTGCACTGGTCCAGTTAGAACCCGGACGGCAGACCGGAGTATGCACTGGTCCTGTTAAAACCCGGATGGCGGACCCGGGTATGCACTGGTCCCGTTAAAACCCGGACGGTGGACCCGGGTCTGCACTGGTCCCGTTAGAACCCAGAAGGCGGACCGGGGTATGTACTGGTCCCGTTAGAACCCAGACGGCAGACCGCAGTATGCACTGGTCCCGTTAAAACCCGGACGGTGGACCCGGGTCTGCACTGGTCCCTTTAGAACCCGGACGGCGGACCCGGGTCTGCACTGGTCCCGTTAGACCTCGTCATGCTGTATTAGATCCAGTTGATCAGAACATTCTTTTACAGAATGTAACATGTTACTGGTGTAAAAAGAAAGTCAGAATGATCTGAGAGAATCCAGTTTGTTCACATGAACAAGGACTCTTCCTCATCCAACAGATTTGGTTCTGGAGTCCCACAGGGATCTGTATTTGATGTGTGAACTATAGATATGCTCACACTGTTATGTATCACTGCTATGCAGACGATACTCGGCTATATTCATCCATGCAGCTTGATGAGATCAATGAACTATCCAGCAATCAAGGGTGCAGCTCTGCCTCTTCTTCCCCTGGGACCAGCTCACCAACAGCTCCACAGCAGCTGACTGGCATCTGCAGCATCAACATCTCCTGGACCTCATCTGAGCAGCCATGTGACCAGGCCACTTCCCAAGTGCTCAGAGGTTTTCGTGTTTCTTGGTTCTTGACTTTAGACATTGACTATTTATTTCTCTTTGACTTCTTATCCGCCATCAGCTGTTGGCCTCTAACGGAAAACCCTGATTTACTTCCCCTTAATCAAACGTAATTTTGATTTCTGTTCATGTAGATCAAGAACCACAACTCTTCATGGATCTTCATGTTTTCTCCTCAAACAAAACCTCTGCAAAGAAGTCAACTTTCATGCAGCTGCTTTTGTCTCAGCAGAGGAAATGAGACAAACACATTCACAGATCCGTCCGTCCTACCTTCTTTAGCTGTCCAGTCCGGGTTCCCACAAACACCACCGTGTGCTCCCCGTAGGTGTATGCGGCCACGGCGCCCATGCCTTCGGTCCGGTCCTCGTACAAGGGTTGTCCCTCGATCACCCTCTCGCTTCCAAGCGGCTGGTTTAACATCTGCCCACAGAAATCATCTCCGATCTGTATCGGCTGTAGAAGGAAGGATATGGAGAGAGGAACGGTTGTCAGTAGATCTGCTAGAACCTCCGCCCCTGGGAAGAACATAGTACTGCAAATAGTCTGGAAACTTTCCAGACTGATGTACATCAACAGTTGCTTTTCTTGGACCACTGCTGATGATTTTCCCTTCTTGGCATTGTGTTAACTGAATGCCACAGACCAGGAAACGGACAAAGCATCAGCTTTTATAGAGGTCTGCACACCTGTTGAGGATGACGTAAGACGGAAGGGGGTACCCCTGCTCATTTCCTGAATATCTTTCATTCAGTGGGTTTTGTGACATCACAGACACAACAGCCTCCTCTAGATGAAAGGTCTAACCCTAACCCTATCTGACTCCGCCCCTAGAACCAGCTGCAGTGAACAGAGCTGGACTGACATGGTTAACGGGGACCTGTTGTTATGTCTCTATGTGAGATTTCAAGCAGAACACGTCTCAGATCACCATTAAGACCTCAAAAAACTGGGACAAGTTCTATCTAAATGTCATAGCATGTTTTCTTTACTTCTCCTTTGAAGTTAGACAGACTTAATGTCAAGCTCAAACACATCTAAACTCCCGTAACAACTGTCACCAGTGTTGTTATGAGCCTCTGGTCTCCCTCAGACTGCTTCAGGCGTAACTGTGAGGTGAACTTGTGCAGGGTGGAGGCCTCTGCGAGTTCAGCTGCTGCTGGAACTCCGTCCGTCTCTGAAGCTTCCAGTAAAGCAGTGTTTGGATCAGGGAGGAGGCGGGTCGTTACGAGCTGCACACACACCCTGTCATTAGAGGGTTAAAGCCTGAACGCATCACAGCTCCGGAGCAGAATGGAAACTCTGAAGCACAAAGTTGTCTGAAAGCAGCTCAAGTTTATCTCCATTTTTATTATCCATTTTCTTTTTTTTCCTTCTGGGGTTTGGCAGTCAGACCTGTGTAACGCTTTTTAAACTGCAGATCCTCTACCGACCACCAGGGTCCAGGTCCAGACCCTCAGATCCTCTACCGACCACCAGGGTCCAGGTCCAGACCCTCAGATCCTCTACCGACCACCAGGGTCCAGGTCCAGACCCTCAGATCCTCTACCGACCACCAGGGTCCAGGTCCAGACCCTCAGATCCTCTACCGACCACCGGGGTCCGAATCCAGGCCTGCGGTTCCTCCACCGACCTACTGGTCTTACTGGACCTAATGGTCTTACTAGTCCTACTGGTCTTACTGGACCTAATGGTCCTACCTGTCTTACAAGACCTACTGGACCTACTGCTCTTACTGGACCTACTGGTCTTACTGGACCTACTAGTCCTACTGGATCTACTGGTCCCACTGAACTGAATGGTCCTACTGGACCTACTAGTCCTACTGGACCTACTGGTCTTACTGGACCTACTAGTCCTACTGGACCTACTGGTCCTACTGAACTGAATGGTCCTACTGGACCTACTAGTCCTACTGGACCTACTGGTCTTACTAGTCCTACTGGTCTTACTGGACCTACTAGTCCTACTGGACCTACTGGTCTTACTGGGCCTAATGGTCCTACCTGTCTTACAAGACCTACTGGACCTACTAGTCCTACTGGACCTACTGGTCTTACTAGTCCTACTGGTCTTACTGGACCTACTAGTCCTACTGGACCTACTGGTCTTACTGGGCCTAATGGTCCTACCTGTCTTACAAGACCTACTGGACCTACTGGTCCTACTGAACTGAATGGTCCTACTGGACCTACTAGTCCTACTGGACCTACTGGTCTTACTGGGCCTAATGGTCCTACCTGTCTTACAAGACCTACTGGACCTACTAGTCCTACTGGACCTACTGGTCTTACTAGTCCTACTGGTCTTACTGGACCTACTAGTCCTACTGGACCTACTGGTCTTACTGGGCCTAATGGTCCTACCTGTCTTACAAGACCTACTGGACCTACTAGTCCTACTGGACCTACTGGTCTTACTAGTCCTACTGGTCTTACTGGACCTACTAGTCCTACTGGACCTACTGGTCTTACTGGGCCTAATGGTCCTACCTGTCTTACAAGACCTACTGGACCTACTGGTCCTACTGAACTGAATGGTCCTACTGGACCTACTGGTCCTACTGAACTGAATGGTCCTACTGGACCTACTAGTCCTACTGGACCTACTGGTCTTACTAGTCCTACTGGTCTTACTGGACCTACTGGTCCTACTGGACCTACTGTGTGAGTGGTTGGCTTCAACGCTTCACACTGTCTTGACCTCTGAGCTGTGAATAAAGACCTAAAAGAGTGCAATCAATATTCTTTTAAAGATAACACAGCTGCACTCCTGCAGTTCTGCTTTAATCCTGAACCAAAACCTGAACCTCAAATCTCGAGTCTCAGCATCCAAAAAGGGCATCACACACACACACACACACACACACACACACACACACACACACACACACACACACACACACACACACACACACACACACACACACACACACACACACACACACACACACACACACACCATGCTGTTCATGATAAAAGAAGGAGGTCAGAGCTGGACATTAGCCCCGCCCCCTCCTCTCTTCTTACTACTGTGCCCTAAAAACACACACACACACTTATATTTCATCACTTTCATCAGCATGTGGCTGATTGACTGTGACTGATTGGCTGGCTGGTTGCCATGGGCAACCCCAACGCAACCCCCGTTCCTCTAAATCCAGGCTAGGCCCAGGACTCGACTCCCGGTGGGTTTTCCCTGCCAGATTGCCATGGTTACGAGTGCAGGCCGTTACCGTCATGAATAAGAACATCATCTACCCCCGACCTGAAGTAACCCCACTGCAGTCGGAGTTGTTCTCCGTTCTCTGTTCCCTCTGCTTCATTGTCTTTTTCACACTGATTCAAAACGTGTTTGATTTCTCGTGTGTAAACTCTGTCGCAGGTATCGATGCAACTTTGTTTCGGGGAACATAGGCAGGACGTCCTCGTGAGGCGAGTGATTAATCCGGGGTGCAGACTGCGAGGGTTTAGAGTCGCCCTGAAGGAAACGAGCGTTTGTCAGTGTGAAGTCCTCTGAAGTGACAGGAACACGACTGCCGAGCGCCGCAGCCTGAGGGCAGCCTGTGGACACACCGAGCGAAACTTCCACAGAAAAAGAGATTTCACACCATCTGACGACTTTCTGCTCCTCATTCATCTGCCCTGGCCTCTGAACCACATGGTCAGATGTTCCTTACGTAATGAGCAGCTCAGATAAACGACATTAGGGTTATGTAGTCTGTGGCCACATCGAGCAAACATCTAAAAATCCTCTGAACACTGCGCTTCCTACGGGAACATACGACAACAACAGTTGTTGTTACACATGATGTCACTCAACTGGGTTTCTACAGTCGCTGTTGTGATCATGACCTCTGATTGACCTCTTGACCTCAGATTATGTGCATGGTCCCCGGAGTGTTAAAGGAGGAGGACGGGTGGGTGCTGTGAACTTTCTTTGGACATGTGGCCCCATCTGGTCCGGAGTGGGATGGTTACATACTCCTCCTTTAAGCTCCGCCTGTCCAGCAGTGACCTCCGATCTCTGGTAACTGTTACTACTTATTACTCTGTTTCTCAGTGATACTTCAGGGTAACTCACAGTGTGGATGCAGGCCAGCTCTTTGTTGAGTAACCAAGGTAACGTGAGCCGTCCCTCTCCGCGGTAACAGGAGCGAATCCGCTCTCTCATGGCCAGATTGATGTCATGAAGGGTGAATAAGCAGAGGACCGTCTCTCTGGGCGGGTTAGAGCGGTTCTTCTGACCCTGAACACACAAACACAACCAGAGTCTGAGAGTCGCCGCTTCAAATCCCAGAGTCTGTGGCCTTTACTGCAAAGAAATGGGAACAGATGCTGAAATATTAGGATTCAAAAACACAGCATGAGGTGAAGGTGAATCACCTGCGAGAAGATGACGAACAGAACGTCGTCATCCTCAGACAAACCGAGCGCTTGGGCCAGCCGCCGCCCCGGTTTCTGTTTGTAGGCGGCCTGAACCAGCCGGTACTCCACCATGTCTTTGGTGCAGCCCAGCGGAAACTCCACGTACGAGTAAAATTCAGTGTCATTGGAGCACATCCTGACGATCTTGGAGGTAAAGAACTTCTCTCCACCAGCCTCCATCTGTGTCAGCTGTGTGTCCAGCTGCAGTGTCAGGAAGTACACGTATGTGCGACTGGAGAAACCGTAGACGTAGTAGATGTCGAAGGCCGGGTAGAGCGACAGAGTGTCCGACGGTATCTTAATCTGCGAGGAAACAAACTCGTCCTGGTAAACCAGTGAGAACATGTTGACGCTCTCCTCGTCAGCTACCAGCTTCCTGCTGGACAATGTTGGGAAATACTCCGACTTTCCGTCGATGGCAGCGCCGATGAACAGACGGCTGCTGCCTTTTACCGGCTTCTTCCTCCTAGGGTCAGCGGCCCAGTCGTCTTCACCAACAACAACACCTGCAGAGGAGCAAGAAACGTCAGAGAACTTGTTAAGAGACGACACGAGGACGTAACAGCTTCTTGTCTTGAAGGACATTTATCAGACAACCGCAAATAAGAAAATGTTGGGATGAAACGGAGAAAGCAAAAAAAACTTGGTCCAGTTTGCGAATCAATCACCTACTCTGACATTGCAAACGTCCCGTTTCCGAGGTGGCCGGTAGTATGTGAGATATGGTGGGCGTCTTCCAACCCGCTTTTAGGGATTTTAATCCAGAGAATTTTGCTAGGGAGTCTATGATCAGGTGTGATGTAAGACAAGGAGATCCACGAGCTTCTCAGCCTTGGAGCCGAGGACGCCATGAACCAGCGTGTGTCTGCAACCACAAAGGATGATCTAACGCTGAACATCAGAGGCTTTGCAAGAAGCAAAAAGCAGCCAAACAATACTCATCCTGATGTTCATTCATCCTCGTTTTGAAAATGACACCTGTCTGACAGCATATTTCATCCTGCTGATGTAGGGATAATGCGTCATTCTACCACAGACGGTATATAACAATGGACGGAGCATTCGGTCACGGGTTTTGAAGCCCGTTTTCCGTCATTTGGGGTGCAGCCATGTTGCTCAGCCAGCTGACAGGAACACGCCATGGTATTTCAAAGTCAGCGTTGCTCCCTGCTTCTTCAGCCGAACCCGCCGAGGCACCATGAGATAACTTCAGCGGGATGAACCGTTTTACATCAAATGGCTTTTTGAGCCAGACTGCAATCATGTTTGTTTCTGCTCTAAAATCGATGGAGTTGGACTCGCTCTTGGAGCCTCTAGTGGCCAGTCGAGGAACTGCAACCAAACGTAGTTGCGCATGAGCGCCCACACGCCTGTCGGAGTTCTAGCTGAGCCCCCTGGGAAGCCTCCCGACTCTGCTCACGTAAGGTGGCTGCTGATGGCTCAGAAACGCCTGGGCTTCGTCCTCGGACCCTTGCAGGCCAACCCAGAGCCGGTCACGGTATCTGCTCTTTTGTACCTTTGACGGTGTGTCTGTGTCTCTTCTCTCTACTTCCTGTTCTACCTGCTGGTCTTCAGCAGGAGGGTCCCCCCTCATGATCCAGATCCAGGTTTCTTCTCTCTTAAAGGGGAGTTTTTACATGCCGTTGTTTATGTAAATAAAAAATGTCAGGCAGCCAAAGTGGAAGCTCACCATTTGATAGCACAGACTGCCATGCAACTGTCAGTCAAATAGCAGGTGTAAATTGGAGCTCATGACGTATTTCCACTCTGACAGCTTCGGAAACCAGATGTTGCCCCTTCATGAAGTTGCCCTGACACCAGCTGAGGTTTCACCGTCTCACAAGCACCTCCAGACAACCAGAAGCTGCAGAAACCTTCCCAGGTCCAGATGAAGAGGCGGTTAGGGTTCTTCATGTCAGCGTCATTTCTAATACACAGCTTCTGCTGAGTGCTGCTACTTTCATAAATACCACTGCATCCTTGACTTGAAAAGTTCAACTCAAACAAAGTTGTCATCAACATCTAAGAGAAATATTACAGTGTTGAATGAACCAGCAAACTAAACCAAAACAAAAAAAAACTTCAGTGTGACATACATGGACAAAGGCTGTCATCAGCTGTTTAATGCTGACAGTCTTAATATAGGTTTTTCTAGAAAGTAAAAGCTGCTGCAGTTGATTTATAATAAAAAGCCTCTAAATATTTTGACAACCTGGAACTTGACTGATGTCTGCAGGTTGAAAGGCATCAGCCCGTCAAGAACAAAAGCCCGAGGAAACAAAGGAGATCACGGTTTACTTCGAGACTAGAGCATTATTCAACTGTTGTGTGATATCAGCAAAGGAAATCTGCTGAATGTTTCTGATGCTGATGCTGCTGATGTCGAGGACAGGCTGCCGCTGGATTACAGAGCCCTCTTTTCCTTTCACAGGTCTTATCAAATACAGCGTAAACCTTTAGGGGGAAAAAGCACACTGTTGGGCCCAAACTTGGCCCACATCTGCAGTTTTCTTTGACCCCCCTTTAGACACCAAACCGCATCAAAGCCCGTATCCGCCAGACATGGACCAAGTCCTCCTTTTCTCTGGCCCTCACAGCCCTGCGTCCCATGGCAGAAGTAGCTTGTGAAATTTGCTCCACATCTGGCTCATTCAACACAAAACCCAAGTTCATGGGTGCCAAACGCAGCCCAGATGAGGTACAGACGTGCGCTATCGGAGAACATAAATCCAAGCTTTATTGTTGTGAATGCCGTCAGCAACACGCAGCTTCCAGAAAAAAAGGAACAAAAATAATACCTTGGAGAGGAAAAATGGGAAAAGAAACGGTTATGAGTTTCAGTTTCCCCCAATAATCTCTTTATGTCACGGTGACCCCGGGTCCCAGCGGCGTGGAGGCGCCACGACAGCCAAATGGGGCAGCAATCGCCGTCCTTTTACGTGTGTCTTCAGCTCTGGTACGAATCAGGGGGGTTACAACGTACACATCCGACTCTCATCTACACACAACCCACACACACCAGTGCAGTGTCTGATTATGTCATGACATGTCTGAAATGATTATTTATTATTACTTTTGCCTGCTTCAGGTTATATCAGCGACTACTGTGGGTTTTTAGCTCCTCGGTGGAAATGTACCACTTCAGTGTCCTTGTGTGTAGTTTTGGTATCATTGCTTTGGCACCAGTCAGAACCTAAACAGCTTTCAGACCTGCGTCTTCTGCACTTCTACTAATGTCGACAAGTTTGAAATTTTTACATTTGGGTTCAAATTTCTCCCTGTGAACTTGGTTTATTGCCTGGTTCCTGAAGTGGAAACAGAAGAGCTCAGGAACCAGACCTCCTAAAAGTACTGGCCCTGTAAGCGGTTCCTACGGTCGAAATGTAGGACATTTTCCTTTTACATGAACATAATGTTCTTGCCGACACCCAGGACAATCATCCATAAGGGTGTGACGGGATCTTGTAACACGAGATTTCACGATATTAGAAAGTAAAACTGGTTCTTGTTGCAAGGACTGCTGTGTCGCGAAGCAGCCTGTAGGAGGAACAGTACAACCTTACTAGTTCTGGTCTGCCAGAAGAAGAACGATGGCCTGCACAACACCAGCCAACAACCGCTTTCAATTTAGTGACTTTGTTGCTACATTTAGCGAGTTTTCAGACATCTCTAGTGACTTTTTTCCCCCAGAAAAGCGACTAACGACAAACCTACTCTAAACGACTCTAACATGAGGGCTCGCGTCATCCTCACTCTTCTCAGCGAGCAGCAGGTGCTGCCGGGGCCCCTCCCCCGTACCAGAAGCAGCCACTCCCAGCTGCAGTCAAAGCTGGAAATGTTCACCACCTGCCGCGTCCACACCGCAAACGAACCGTGCTGCCGCGAAGGCGCCGCTGGCTGGCCCAGTACCATTGAATCAAAATGAATAATAAATAATGTCATTATTGTAATAACAATTCAACAGCGCTGTAAATAGTCAGGAGAAAGGAGCGTTAGATTTGTGACATAAAAAAAGAAGTCCACTTGTAGTTCTGAATATATTTAGGGAGATTTTTGCTCTTTTTATGTCTCCCATACCATAATTTCTCTCTTCTGCAGGATCCATTACAACTACACACAACTTGTTAATTATGCAAATTAGGTTATTAAGTGATTTTGCAAGTTTTACATAGCCAATAGCTACTATAGTTAGAGGAGTTGGCAACACGACGAATCTGACGAAACGGACACAGAAGAGTCCGCCACCACTCTGAAATCATTTGTCGCAGCATTTTGGCATCTGCTGGAAATGTAAAAAAAGGTGCTCACCTGCCATCCCATCAGGCTCTCTGGCTCCGGACAGGTAGTGCTCCTTGCGATGATGCGGTTCCCCCAGTTTGAAGAGATCCTCCAGTCTGAGGAACTGACAGACCCCTTGCCAGATGGACCCACATGCCACCAGTCTGTTCCCAGTATAATCCACCAGTAAGAGCTTATTCACATTATCTGTATTCTCCAGTCTGAGGGCGGAGACACACAGGTGAGAAGACAGGCAAACAGGTGTTGAAAAAGCAGACAAACAGGTGAGACATACCGGTGTATGCATGCTCTGACGCTGGGCGGAGGGTAACACTTGGCATTGTCCTCCACAGGTCCGGTCACGTGACTCTTCAAGTCCGTCAGATTAGGGGACAGCTTCATCACTCGGTTGACGGCACCAACGAAGACCTCACCCGTCCTCCGGTGGACAGTCATGTGGGTGAGAGAGGTGTCAAAGGCCCGGAACATCACCCTGTCCAACGCCGAGAAGGGAGGAGGGGAGGACGCTGGGGCAGAGAGGAGGGGAGTGGAGAGGAGAAGGAGGGAGAGGAGGAGAAACGGGACTAAAGAAGAAAGGGAGGGAAGCATGGTGGAGAGAAAGAGGAGGGGATGAGGGGGAAAAGGAGGAGAGGAGGGGCGGAGGAGAGAAGCTGCTGCAGGTCTGATGAAGGACTCAGCTTCAGTGGGGCATGGCTGCAGAGACACAGACAGAGACATTCAGAACCTGCCTGAGAATCCTCACCTTTTACAGCTCTTCTTCAGCATCACAGTAGGCGTGGCTGCTGTTTGGACGTCCACGACCTCCACTGAACCAGGAGCTGCAGACGGACAGTTGTGCTGCTGGTGTGATGCCGCTGATAAACTGTACACCTGTCTGAATGTGTCCACAACATGAACGTTTCCCAGCTCGCCACCCACAAACTCTTTTAACTGTGATGTCTTGTTTGTATTTGTCTACTGAAGCTGGACGTGTTTGTGTTTGATGGTGGACGTGTGCAGGCGGTGCAGGGTTGAGTCCCGGTCTTCCTCCTCTCTCCTGTCAACCTACTTTTTATTCAGAGTCCATAAACTTGTGAGCTCTCACTGCGCTGGCGTTGAAGAAAAACTAGGATTCTACAGTAAATCAATCGCATGAATAAGAAGACAAGACGTTGAGGGACATCGAGAGGGTTGAATTTCATGTCCTGCCTGCGGCACACCCAGTCAGCACCAAGTCAACCCCACTGCACCGTATTTATTCAAGTCCAAACACCAAAGCCGGACCTTCTCTCAGCTCGTAGAAGTTGTTTGACATTTTCAACGTGGCGGCACTCCTGGAAATGGAGGTATGGACCAACGGTTGAGAGCCAGTAAACTTACTGTTCAGTAGGAAGGAACCCCAAGGAACAGAAGAACTCAAGACTAAAACAGGATAAGTAAGAAAAGCTCAAGAAACACAAGAAAACAACAAAACCAAAACAGTCAATGCGCTCATGAACCATAAGCTTCTCACATCAGCAAGCCCCCGCGGATCCAACCAATCAGAAAACACGATTTTGAAGTTATGCTGGGCACAAAAGCCACTGTAGAAGCACCAGAGATCTAAATGAGATAGCTGGGAGATCAATTGATGCATCTATAGTAAGTTGTATTGATCTGCAGCAAATCTCAGCTCGGTTTTACATTTTTATCTTAAATAATAGTTCACCATCCAAACATCCAACAGCCTGTTCCACCAAAAATAAACAGAATCGTCGTCACAAACGTCCACTTTCTTCCACTTCTGACTCGAGCTTCTAGAGACACTTACAAATACATCGAAGCGGTGTGCATGTGCATGTGCACGTGCGGGAGAGAGCGGGACAGATCATGGCAGATAAACCCATCGATCTGTTTCCGTCTGTCTTCTCACTGATTCCCTTCAGAACGTCCACACAGTTGTTTCGACTCTGACTGCTCTCATCACTCACGCACGCATGCACGTGCACGCTCACATATGTCTGCTGTAAACCAGGGACGCTGCATGGTGGAATTCTAATGTACGTCAGAGTCAAAGTCTTCCTCCAGCGGGACGGATTCCTGCCCGTTGCTGCAGGTTTAGTGTTAAAATGCTGCAGAAACCATCAACCCGAGGAAGAAACCATCGGGCCTCTGCTTAGGCCCACGTTCAAGTCTCCGACGATGCCTACAGAACCGCTGCATCTGAGGTAACTCCTTCTACTCCTTGTGGGGCACCACGTTCCTCTTAGGAACGTCATCGTTCCAGCGGTACAAGGCAGTCATGGTGCAGACTGCTCTAGACCTCCTCTCTGGACAGTCAGAGCTGGTAGAACCAGTTTTCCAGAACAGCAGCTGATTGACTGTCTAATAAAAAAACAGGCTCTGATGCAGGGCAGGAATCTTCGATAGGGCGGATGTCAGAGGGGAACATTCTCCATAAGTCAAGTTCAGTTAACATAAGTACAGCCCGGTACAGCCCACTACAGCCCGGTACAGCCCACTACAGCCCGGTACAACCTGGTACAGCCCACTACAGCCCGGTACAGCCCACTACAGCCTGGTACAGCCCACTACAGCCCGGTACAGCCCACTACAGCCCGGTACAGCCCACTACAGCCCGGTACAACCTGGTACAGCCCACTACAGCCCGGTACAGCCCGGTACAGCCCACTACAGCCTGGTACAGCCCACTACAGCCCGGTACAGCCCGGTACAGCCCACTACAGCCCGGTACAGCCCGGTACAGCCCACTACAGCCCCACTACAGCCTGGTAGAGCCCACTACAGCCCGGTACAGCCCCACTACAGCCTGGTAGAGCCCACTACAGCCCACTACAGCCCCACTACAGCCTGGTAGAGCCCACTACAGCCCGGTACAGCCCACTACAGCCCACTACAGCCCCACTACAGCCTGGTAGAGCCCACTACAGCCCACTACAGCCCGGTAGACCCCATTACAGCCCACTACAACCTGGCAGAGCCCACTACAGCCCCACTACAGCCCGGTAGACCCCATTACAGCCCACTACAACCTGGTAGAGCCCACTACAGCCCGGTAGACCCCATTACAGCCCACTACAACCTGGCAGAGCCCACTACAGCCCCACTACAGCCCCACTACAACCTGGCAGAGCCCACTACAGCCCCACTACAGCCCCACTACAACCTGGCAGAGCCCACTACAGCCCGGTAGACCCCATTACAGCCCACTACAGCCCCACTACAACCCGGTAGACCCCATTACAGCCCACTACAGCCCCACTACAGCCCGGTAGACCCCATTACAGCCCACTACAGCCCCACTACAATCCGGTAGACCCCATTACAGCCCGGTAGACCCCATTATAGCCCGGTAGACCCCATTACAGCCCACTACAGCCCCACTACAGCCCGGTAGACCCCATTACAGCCCACTACAGCCCCACTACAACCCGGTAGACCCCATTACAGCCCGGTAGACCCCATTACAGCCCGGTACAACTAATTACAGCCTACTACAGCCCCACTACAGCCTGGTAGAGCCCACTACAGCCCGATCTCAACACAAAAATCACCTACTCCCTGATCGTTGAGCACTCCAACGTCCAATTGACTTGCTGGGGCTCTAGTTTTATTAATGCGTCTGTGTGTGAGTCCGAGGACAAACCCGAGACTATGAAGAAGCTGAAGCTGAAGAAGAAGAAGAAGCTGAAGAAGACGCTGAGGAGAGGCGGAAGCTGAAGAATAAGAAGAAGCTGAAGAATAATAATAAGAAGAAGCTGAAGAAGAAGAAGAAGAAGAAGCTGAAGAAGAAGAAGAAGAAGAAGAAGAAGACAACAACGACGACTCTTATCCTCCTGAATGGAGGATGATGAAGTTTTTACTCCAGCAGCCGAGACATACAGGAAGCTGAGTATGACAATTAACCCTGTGACACACACACACACACACTCTCTCACACACACACACACACACACGCACACACACACACACACACACACACACACACACACACACACACACACACACTCTCTCACACACACACACACACACACACGCACACACACACACACACACACACACACACACACACACACACACACACACACACAAAGAGGCAGTGAAAGATCAGCACATTAGTTAATTAGCTTGCTGAGCTGAGGAGAGAGGTCGACAGATGGACCTGTGCGTGTGCACGTTTGTGTGCGGGCGACAGACAGCTGGCCAGACAGAGGCACAGATAGAGTTTCTTTAACTGGACTACGATCGTACTCGACCATCCATCACCCTCCAGAACCAGAGACTGTGTGTGTGTCTGTTCTGGTCTGTGTTATCTAGTGAGGACCTGTGTTGGCATAATGACTTATGTTAAAACCAGTTGTCCTTGTGAGGACCAAAGCTCAGTCCTAAAGAGCCTGAATGTAAGGTCTGGGGTCCTGGTTAGAGCTGAGATATAAGTCGACTGGGTTAATGGTTAGAAAGCAGTCCTGTTAGGGTGTTCAGTCATCTGAGATGATGAAGATCATCTTAGACATGAGCAGAGTTCAAAACATGAGGTAAATGTATGTTGCAGTATTCCTATGTAGAAGATACCAGCAAGTGATTTTCAGTGGTCACTTTTAAAAGCCCGTCTGGGATCGATCTGATTCCGTACCAGGATCGAGGGCTGGTATCAGCATAGTTTGGTGAGGGGGGCCAGAATGGGAGCCCTGACCAGAAATAAATATCTCCAAAAGCAGAAAGAGTCTTTATCAGCGCTGTGGCTTCCTCCTACACACGCACAACAACAAAAAAATGTAGAACATTTCAATTTAACCGACGAAGTTGGTGTTTTTAAATACGTCTTCCGGCCGGCATCTGCTGGCACGTCTTCGCAGCTATCTTTGAAGAAATGTGTTTGTGGTTGCTGCGGAAAGTTAACCAACCGCAGATTGGATTTTTAAGCCACATTTATTAGTACCGTCTTCAGCGATACTTAACAGAAGAATATTCTGGATTTGCAGCTTCAAGACGGCCTCGATTGTTTGGCGACAGCATCATTAGCTCCGCCCACTGCAATTTGTCAGGCCATTAAGAATTAAGCACGGCTTTTTGGAGTTATAGTGCGTCCCATTTATCCTGGAGGTCCCAGAAGTTCAAATGAGGTGGTTGATGAGAGGAATATGAACAATGTAAGGCTCAGTTAGTAGCTGGTTACACCTACGAGCCCTTCAGGGTTCGACCTGGTTCAGCAAACCATTAGAGGTCTTGGATCTGAAATGACCTGCTCGCTGGTTTGGACTGGGTCGTCGTAAAAAGCACAACTGGCTCTACAGGATGGACCAGACATGGATAGACACACGATGCCGACACTATCAACGCCCAGAAAAGGTGTTTGTTTACACAGACAGCAGGACAGGGGCCATCCGGGACGAATCTGGGCTACTTCAGGCTCAGTTACAGTTCCGGCAGGTCCAAAGATCCCTAACTGGGCCGGCTTTTGGTTGACGCCTGTGTCATGTGGTTCAACTGCGCCCCCAAAAACAGGACCACGAGGACCAACCGTGGCCCTAAGCTGACAGAACACGCAGATGTGGAGCGTGTCTGGTGAACACGTGGATGGTTCAGGTACCTACAGGCACCCGGAATCAGTCAGTCAGTCAGTCAGTCAGTCAGTCAGTCAGTCAGTCAGTCAGTCAGTCAGTCAGGACAAATCTGGGCTGGAGGAAACTGCAGACACGGCAAGAGTCTTTCTGCCGATGCAACAATCAGCTCCAACATTTCTGGTCTGCAGCCGCTTGGCTCGTTTTCCTGTCGGAGCTGCAGCTCATCAGCATCAATTAAGCTTCGTTAAAGCTCTGCCGTTACATCAGAACTGAGCCTGACCTCTGCTTGTTAAGTAATTTTGAGAGATGCACTTAATTATCAAAAAGACACTCAAAAGGAAGCACACTCGATAAGCAGACTTTGATATTAATAGAAGGCGACATTAAGAAGCTGCTAAACATATGAGACCAACATTAGTTTGACAGAAGTAATAAAGAGACTCACAACCTTCAGGGAAACGTCAGGGAACATCAGCAGGGAACGTTTAGATTCCCAGCGACAGACCTCCTCTGTTGCTGGAAATCTAAAGTGGTACTTGAGGAACAAGGTACAAATACCCTTCCTTATGCATCTGATTACAGATCAGAACCGAGGCTTTTTTGTGCTTGGCGGGTAGTTTTGAGTGCCTGAAGTCAGCACCTGCAACCAAACAGGACCCCGCCGGTCTGCTCCCTCGGCCTGCGCGTCTTAAGCAATCAAGCAGAATCAAGTGAAGTACCTGACTCCGCCCACTAAAAAACCTCTGCCATAAACAGAAGCGTGCTGGATGGTCGGATGGGGGAAAGTCTCACTCTCTCTCTGGGATTTTGACAAAAACATATGTCACGGTTGTGTGATTAAAGAAACTGGAAGCTTTTTCAAAGGTTCTGGAGTACCGGTCTCTATTCCTGTCGCTCGGCATCACAACTCATGTTCGGCCCCCCGTCCCCCTGCTCCTCACTCACCCTGCCGTCACGGGCTACCTTCCTAAACCGACTAGACATGTTCCCGCCACTCATGGTGCCACATCAGGCTTCTTTTTCCAGAGTAAAGTTTGAAATGTCATTTGTCAAAGATCGGCGGTTCCTGATTGGGGGTCGTCTGAGGGATCAGAGGTCACAGGTGTCCAGCTTAGACTTCCTGCAGATTCCTCCAGGAACAGTTTAATGATATACAAGGAGAAATGTGTAAATCCCTTCCGATCATTCTTACAGGAATATTGTTTTAAAACATTTGAACGTCTCCATCTGGAGATTCTCTGTCACTTCCTCTCCGTTAGGACGGCTCTCGGACATAATCAGCACTGCAGTCGCCCGCTGACGGCTGCTAAAAACACAACCAGATTACTTCATACTAAACTTTTTCTTGAATGTGCTGAAGGCTTAAATTGGATAAATGGATGTAGATTAACAAATGAACCGGGTTCAAGCCCCGGTCTGCGACCTCTTGACACAACCTCCCCCCAGCGCCGTCAGTCACAATGAACAAGGATAAAATCGCCAACAAGCAGCAGCTGTTTCTTACTGTGTCTTCCCCGTCTTCCCCGTCCTCCCCCGTCCTCCCCCTCCCTATCTCCGTCCATTGCTGCATCAGACCACCCTGCAGCCACGGTCAGCAGGAAGCTGCAGCACAATGTGTCTTTGTGGTGCGTTTGTGGGATTCAGATTCACACAGAGCCTCTGTCAGAGCCGAGGGGTGAGGACTGGGTCACACAGGGAGGAGGCAGAGGAGGGGGGGTGGGTCCCGGTCAGGGGGGTGGGGCACGGACCGTCGCGGTCCAGAGTATCGGGTCTGAGTGAAACCACCACCCGCTCTCAGTTTCAGCAGCGAGCTGCTGGTCCCAGTTAGTCCTCCCATCATCAGACCAGTTCATGCAGAACCTAAAGTAAAGACTTTATTTTGAAGGCCATTTCTGAACTAGAAACATAAGACAAAAAGAAATATTATGGGATGGTATGCTTCAAATCAGTAACAGATTCAACCCGTTTACGTCTTTGAGTCTAATAGTAGTTTTTATTTTTGTAGGCTGATTTTTAAACCTGCTGGTTTCAGTAACAAGTACCGCCCCCTAACTCCCATCATCATCTACACGTGCTTATTTAGGGTAACGGGGATGCGCCGGAGCCCGTCCCAGTTCTGTTCAGGTAGAAGGCTGCAGTACATCCTGGACCGGTCCCCGGTCCATCACACGCCTGCAACACACGCGTTTTTGGACTGTGGGAGGAAAACCCATAAAAGCACTGGGGGAACACGCAAACTCCACACAGAAAGGTTCCTGCCGGGATTCCAACCAGGAACCTTTTACCCTGAAGAAACGCTGCTAATCCCCAAGCCGTCCCCTAACTTCCACTTAAACAAGAACATACAGACAAGTGACTCTTAACTGGGATGTGAAGGACATTCAAAGTGGCGACATTAGACGTCATCATCCATCGGCCTGGACTTTTCTTTGGTGTAATCATAAGAGGAAGACGGGAAATAAAAGCGCGGTGACGCGGCCTGCTGGTGACTCTGAATCAGCTGCTTCAGCGGCTGCTGAAAACCCAGACTGAATGAAAGGGTTTGATTAAACCACATGAAGTCCACAACAGGCTTGAAACACAGAGGCCTGAATTTGACAGCAAATAGTGATTCATTCTTGGGCCACTTTGTGTTACAAAAAGCTCCCGTCACTTTAAGACCCGCCTCCTTAAAGCTCCAGTGTGCTGTGATTGGTCAGAACTGGTCCACGTTTATCGTTCCAGATTAGGCGTTGCACACAGGATGCTGTGAGAAACAAGTCCAGAGTCCAGACTCGGTGGGGATCCGGGTTTGTATCCGTGTTATTGGTGGAGGCGTTAACGCAGAAACGCAGCGCCTTTAACTCGGACGTTCTTCAACAAGACGAAGTCAAAGCACATTGTGGACACATCACAGACCCGTGACGGCGGGAGGACAGGGTCCGATGCCGCGCCGGCCTCCCCGACCACGACTTTTTTTTCTTTTCGTGGAATTATAACAATGACGTATTTTCATGTCTTCCCAGTTGTAAAAGTTACAGATGAAGTCCAGCAGCAGCTGAAAAAACAACAACGTAAACTGGCAGCAACAAACCTGACCGTCACTCAACAGCTGATTGTCCAACAAACCTGGGATTCCTTCTTCTGTGATCTGCAGTGCAAAACGTGTGATGTCACTTCCTGTAGTTAGATGAGCGCAACGAGCTGGAAACCACAGACTACATTAACACGTCCACTGCAGCTTCTCCTCAGTAATTACAAACCAGCAGAAACCGTGTGGCGGTTGCCACGCCAACGCGCCACCCTGCCAGTCCCACAGAACGGCCACTTCACTGTCCACCTGTAAATGGGAGCTTCGCCGCCGCCGCTGCCGACGGGAGACTCTCTGGAGCCGCTAATGAGCCTCTGTTCATTTAACAAAGAGAGGACGGCGGGAAGGCGAGCAGAGACGAGGCAGAGGAAGGACAACGCAGCGGCAGCTTCTGAATGCGCCACTGACGACGACGATTTCAGTTTTAACGTGAAGCTGCTGCTCGTTTTTAATTAACCAGCTCGTTCATCAAATGTCAGTAATTAACTGGAAAACGTCTGTTGAGTTTTGTTTTGATGAGCCGGCGCTAATAAAGTCAAACAAAATAATCAACAATAACGACGTCTGAAGAGACAGAACCTCGCAGGTTTGGCGAACGACGCCGGAGCTTCAGCTTCATCAACTGTTTTCAGACTGAAGGGGCTGAGGAGACAGTCGGGCCATGCCGGGTCCTGTCGGGCCATGCCAGGTCCTGTCGGGTCCTGTCGGGCCATGCTGGGTCCTGTCGGGCCATGCCGGGTCCTGTCGGGCCATATCGGGCCATGTCGGGCCATGTCGGGTCCTGTCGGGCCATGTCGGGCCATGCCGGGTCCTGTCGGGCCATGCCGGGCCATGTCGGGCCATGTCGGGCCATGTCGGGTCCTGTCGAGCCATGCCAGGTCCTGTCGGGCCATGCCGGGTCCTGTCGAGCCATGTCCCCGGCCCCAAAAAGTCTACCCGGAACTCCCGGCAGTGGAGACGCGCCGTATTCCTGCCGGGAAGCTTCACATTGTGTGTAAACGTCTGCCGGCAGCTCGGAGGTTCAGCGGGAATCTGCTGCAGGAGCTGCTGGGCTCAGCTAGCTTTGATGGACACACAGTGGGCGTGGAGGCTTCACAAACCAGAGAGTCACGTCACCAAATTCTTTACCGTTGTTTTACAGCCTGCGGTACCAGCTCATGCCGACCGCCGGCGGCTACTTCAGTCCTCCAGCCAGGAGCCTTTAAAGGGGGCGACCTAAAGCCCGGACGCTCCCAGCCAACCCCGAGCAGGTCGCAGCAGCCCGTTGGTAGAGCTGACACCACAGCAGGAGCTCTGACAGACGAGGACCTGGCGTCTTCAGAAGTCGAGTTTACAGGAGACGCCAGTAGCGCCACAGACTGTAATGTGTCACTGCTGAAAACGCTGCAAACTCCTCCTCCAGCCCAGACCGGCGAAACGACATCTGACAAAACCAAACCTCGAAACAAGGCACATCTGCAACGTTTGTAACGCCACAGGTGTTTTTGCTTCAGTCGCTGTGTTTTGCACCTCAGGTGCCACAAACGCCTCAAATGCAGGTTTTCTGGAAGCTGAAGTCCAGATGTGTTTGGTGAAAGTGATTTTGTCACGAACACTAGAGGCTCCGCGAAACGCTCCGGGTCAGACGTGTTTAGATGTTCACAGGTCCAGTACACACACACGCACACACGCACACAAACACGCACGCACGCACTCACACACACACACACACACACACACACACACACACACACACACACACGCACACGCACGCACACAGTGAAATAACATTTATAACACTTAAAAACACTGAACGACCCTGCTGGAGCCAGAAAAACAAGCTAAGTACAGCGTTAACATCAAGTTGCTGAATTCACTCTGGTTGTTGTGTCATAAATAAAACATCAACTTGGAAGATGTGACATCTCTGTGATTCACTTCAATCAATTCAGATTTATTTATACGTCTATTACAACACAAGTTGTCTCCAGGATCCAGAGACCAGAACACGACCCTGATCAATTATTACATAAACAGCAGGTAAAAACTCTCCTTTTAGAGGGAAGAAATCTGGACCAGGACCTGGACCATGAGGGGGAAGAAACCTGGACCAGGACCTGGACCATGAGGGGGAAGAAACCTGGACCAGGACCTGGACCATGAGGGGGAAGAAACCTGGACCAGGACCTGGATCATAAGGGGGAAGAAACCTGGACCAGGACCTGGATCATAAGGGGGAAGAAACCTGGACCAGGACCTGGATCATAAGGGGGAAGAAACCTGGACCAGGACCTGGATCATGAGGGGGGGAAGAAACCTGGACCAGGATCATAAGGGGGGACCCTCCTGCTGAAGACCAGCAGGTAGAACAGGAAGTAGAGAGAAGAGAGTCAAAGGTACCAAAGACCAGATCCATCAGTATAATTATCTGTTACCTGGAGAACTGAGAGTTTTCTGTCCACCAGACTGGTACCTGGTTAGTTGTTGGACTACAGAGACGACTACATAAACAGGTGTAGACAGATACTGAGGTGGTCAGAGGTGGGACTGCAGGTCAGTGGATCATGTTGGTGTCCCCCTGCAGCAGGTCTACAGCAGCAGATCCAGGATGAAGCTGTGTTGAAGACCAGCTGCTCTAGTCTGGTCCTGCAGCTGCAGCTGTGACTACTGGTCCTGACACACTAAAGTTTACACCAACTAGATGTTTTACTGAACACAAACGTTTGAAGTTTGGTTTTAAAGGTGAAGTTGGCAAAACAGTAAAATGTAACTGCAGAGATGAAGAAGTGGTTGAACTTTCTTCAACTCATTGCCGCCAGTCTGTCTGAAGATCCTCCAGATGATCCAAAATGCAGCAGCGCGAGTGCTGACAGGAATCAACAAGAGAGCTTCCCTCCATCGGCTCCCCGGAAAACTTAGAATCCAATTCAACATTTTATTACTGGCATATAAAGTCCAAAATGGCCTAGCGCCGCGATATTTACAAGACCTGATAGAACCGTACGTTCCTAATAGAGTTCTCCGTTCTCAGGGTGCAGGTTTACTCGTAGTTCCTAGAAGATCCAGATGTAGATCTGGAGGACGGGTCTTCTGTTATCAGGAACCATCACTCTGGAACCAACTTCCAGTTTGGGTTAAGGAGGCTGACACCACCTCCACCTTTAAAACTAAACTTAAAACATTTCTGTTTAATAAAGCATATAGTTAGTGTACATTTAGTACCTTAATGTGTCAGGACCAGTAGTCAAAGCTGCAGCTGCAGGACCAGATTAGAGCAGCTCATCTTAAACAGCTTCGGTGTAGATATGCTGCTATAGGCCTCTGCTGCAGGGGGGCACCAACATGATCCACTGAGTGGTGCCTTTCACCTCCTCTGTTTCTCTTTGTCTTCTCTGTCTCTTCTTCACCTCATCCCTCATCTATTAACAATATCCCATAAACTTAATTGTGGTCCATTGTTCTTGTAGTTTTTTGTGCTTGTCTGGCCCTTCTTTTCCTCTTCTGTACATGTTCTGCAGACCAGAACCTCAGGAGCTGCTTGCTGACCTGCAGTTCCACCTCTGACCATCCCAGTGTCTGCCTCCACCTGTCTGTATGGATGTCTGTTGGATACTTGCTGACATCCAGACCTGCAGTCCTCATCCCCTTGGATCACCGTCTATCCATATATCACCCATATACACAGAAGTCTAATTGGACTACTGATGATAGTTACTATTGTATCCTGTCTTGTACCTTTGACGGTGTCTCTATGTCTCTATTCTTTCTTATTTCTTGCTCTACCCGGCTGGCCTTCGGCAGGAGGGTCCCCCCTCATGAGCCAGGTCCTGGTCCAGGTTTCTTCCCCCTTATGATCCAGGTCCTGGTCCAGGTTTCCTCCCTCTTAAAGGGGAGTTTTTCTGCCACTAGTGGAAGTTTTTACTTCTGTTGTTTATGTAATAATTGCTCGGGGGTCATGTTCTGGGTCTCTGGAAAGCGCCTAGAGACAACTTGTGTTGTAATAGGCGCTATATAAATAAAATTGAATTGAATTGAGGTGGTGTCAGCCTCCTTCACCCAAACTGGAAGTTGGTTCCATAGTGATGGTTCCTGGTAGCAGAAGACCCGTCCTCCAGATCTACATCTGGATCTTCTAGGAACTACGATTAAACCTGCACTCTGAGAACGGAGAACTCTGTTAGGAACATGAGGAACCATCAGGTCTTGAAGAAAACCAGGAGTTTGGATGTTTAGGACTTTATACACAATAAAAGAAATGAGTTTTACAGGGAGCCAATGGAGGGAAGCTAAAACTGGAGAAACGTGGTCTCTCTTGTTGGTTCCTGTCAGCACTCGCGCTGCTGCATTTTGGATCATCTGGAGGATCTTCAGAGAATTACTTGGACATCCAGCCAACAACACGTTACAGTAATCTAGTCTAGAAGATACGAACACATGAATTAGTTTTCCAGCATCACTCTGGGAGAGGATGCTCCTAATCTTTGTGATATTACGGAGGTGGAAAAACACAGTTTTACAAACCTGATTAATCTGCTGATTAAATGACAAATCCTGATCGAATATAACACCAAGGTTTCTCACACTTTTACTGGAGGACATCACAACACCATCTAATCCCTTCCTGAGGTGTTTGGACCACAAACAACAACCTCTGTTTTATCAGAATTTAGTAGCAAAACATTAGTGGACATCCAGTCCTTGATGTCCTTAAGACACCTGAAGTTTGTCTGATGGTTCTGTTTCATCTTCATAGACAGATACAGCTGCGTATCATCAGCATAATAATGAACATTAATGCCGTGGTTCTGGATAATACTTCCTAAGGGCTGCATGTATAAACTGAACAGGATTGGCCCTAGAACTGAACCCTGTGGGACACCATAGCAGACCCTCATCTGTACTGAAGAAACCTCATGAACATGAACAAACTGGAATCTATCAGATATGATTTAAACCAACCTAGAGCTGTCCCTTTAATCCCAACAACATACTCTAGCCTCTGCAGTAAAATGCTGTGATCTGGTCCAGCAGAACCAGTATGGACACTAACCCATCATCTGAGGTCCAGCAGAACCAGTATGGACACTAATCCATCATCTGAGGTCCAGCAGAACCAGTATGGACACTAATCCATCATCTGAGGCCCTAAGAAGGTCATTGGAGACTGGAACCAGTGCTGTTTCTGTGCTCTGATGCATCTGAACCCTGACTGAAGAACTTCAAATAGATCATTTCTATACAAATGTTCACACAGCTGCTGCAACGACTTTCCAGAATTTTAGAGATAAATGGAAGGTTGGAAATCGGTTGATAATTATCTAAAATGTCTGGTTAAGAGAGGGTTTTTAAGTAATAGTTTGATTACTGCAACTTTAAGAACCTGTGGCACATATCCTAAGACCAGGGACAAGTTGATCTGGTCCAGTATTGTCGCTCCAATAAGAGAGAAAACATTTTTGAGAAGTCAGGTAATTAGAAGATTAAATATCCCAGCAGTTAAATCACTTATGAGATTTAAAGACGACTAAACTAAAGCTAGATATGTTACACATTTGACAGCTGATCGGCACCACATTCTCCAGTGTTGACTGTCCAACCCCAGTCCATCCAAAAACAAACAAACGGGTGGGACAAGCAAGCCCGGAGGCCTGGACACGCCCACCCCAGATCTGTTGCTGCACATTGGCTGTATTAGCTCATGCTCACCTTCACTACTTTACATCATTCGGATCAGCTCTATTCAAACGTCCTCACTTCTGACATCACAACCAATACGACTTTTAAAGCCAGTCCTGCAAAATCTGAAACAAGGACGAGCGGGTTTCCAATCGAGCACCATCAGGATGATCAAAGAGCCAACGCTCAGCTGACCACTTCTGGATCCACACCCCAGTGATCAGTAGTGGAACTGCAGGTCTGTATCCAGACCCTAGTAGTCAGTAGAGGAACTGAAGGGTCTGGATCAAAAACCCTGGCAGTCAGTAGAGGAACCACAGGTCTGTATCCAGACCCCAGCGGTCAGTAGAGGAACCACAGGTCTGTATCCGGACCCCAGCGGTCAGTAGAGGAACTGCAGGTCTAGATACAGACCATAGTAGTCAGTAGAAGAACGGCAGGTCTGAATCCAGACCCCAGTGGTCAGTAGAGGAACTGCAGGTCTGTATCCAGACCCCAGTGGTCAGTAGAGGAACTGCAGGTCTGGATACAGACCATAGTGGTCAGTAGAAGAACGGCAGGTCTGAATCCTTTACAGAAGTCACACTGTAGTCAGGCTGAATCTCCTACCATCAATCACTGGTTTGGTTAGTTTAAGGTGTTGTATACTACAACCATTACTTTATCAACATGTAATGGAACAGAGGGCGAGTGATGAGTTTTCTCTGGCTGATGTAGATGCTTTTTTTTTTTTAATTGAAGTTAGCTGATGTTCTTCTGTAGTTGGACCAGTGAAGTTGGACCAGTGAAGTTGGACCAGTGTAGTTGGACCAGTTAAGTTGGACCAGTGAAGTTGGACCAGTGTAGTTGGACCAGTAAAGGTGGACCAGTGAAGTTGGACCAGTGAAGTTGGACCAGTGTAGTTGGACCAGTGAAGTTGGACCAGTGAAGTTGGACCAGTGTAGTTGGACCAGTGTAGTTGGACCAGTGAAGTTGGACCAGTGTAGTTGGACCAGTGTAGTTGGACCAGTAAAGTTGGACCAGTGTAGTTGGACCAGTTAAGTTGGACCAGTGAAGTTGGACCAGTGTAGTTGGACCAGTGTAGTTGGACCAGTAAAGGTGGACCAGTGAAGTTGGACCAGTGAAGTTGGACCAGTGTAGTTGGACCAGTGAAGTTGGACCAGTGAAGTTGGACCAGTGTAGTTGGACCAGTGTAGTTGGACCAGTAAAGGTGGACCAGTGTAGTTGGACCAGTAAAGGTGGACCAGTGAAGTTGGACCAGTGTAGTTGGACCAGTGAAGTTGGACCAGTGAAGTTGGACCAGTGTAGTTGGACCAGTGTAGTTGGTGGTTGTATGGAAGGAGCCGTGTAGACGGGCGCTGCTGAGCCGGTGGCCTACGATGTCCAAGACTTCACAAGTCCCGCCTACATGTAGGAAATTGTAAATGAATCAATACAACGATGACTTTGGTATAAATCTGCTGTGCTACTGTGTAAGACGGCGTGGATTCACCTCTTTTAAAAGTAAACAGGTAAAAATGCAGCAGAGCCGACTCACAGTTGGACTCAAAAGACAAAGTGCAGAGCTGTTTCTCTGGCTCACTGATTTATGTGGAGAAAATAACCAACTTAAAAAGACATAAAATCATAATTTGTTCCATGTAACGGCTTGTTTTCAGCCTGAAGACTTTCCAGCCTTTTTAATCAACGTTCGTGTCAAGTAGTCGCTGCTCTCCGCCACCGTCGGACAGAAGAGCCTCTCACTCTTTTGGTTTTATCTGAAAGGCATGAAATCTTAATGAAAAACACATTTTCTAGGAGGAAACTGTGCATAAATACATGTATAAAAGATTATTTTCAGTGTGAAATAAGAACCAGAGGGTAAAAAACAAAAGATCTACATTAATTAAAAAGACCAGTGGCTCACAGTTAAAACTACTCAAATCCATTAAAACGTCCCATTTGCATGGTATTAATCCGATAAATACACACAAGTAAGACAACTCACCTTCATCTGCCCAACAACATGTTTCTGACCTAAAGCTCAGAGCTCCAACAACCTCTAAAACATAGATTATTTCATCTTCCTTTGTAGGTGTTTTTTAGATTTGATGCCAAGGAAGAGTCAGGAGGAGGATTCAGGAGGAGGAGTCAGGAGGAGGATTCAGGAGGAGGAGTCAGGAGGAGGAGTCAGGAGGATGATTCAGGAGGAGCAGTCAGGAGATGGATTCAGGAGGAGGATTCAGGAGGAGGAGTCAGGAGATGGATTCAGGAGGAGTCAGGAGGAGGAGTCAGGAGGAAGAGTCAAGAGGGGGAGTCAGGAGGAAGAGTCAAGAGGAGGGGTCAAGAGGGGGAGTCAGTAGGAGGATTCAGGAGGAGGAGTCAGGATGAAGAGTCAAGAGGAAGGGTCAGGAGGAGGAGTCAGGATGAAGAGTCAAGAGGAAGGGTCAGGAGGAGGAGTCAGGAGGGGGAGTCAGGAGGAGGAGTCAGGAAGAAGATTCATCCAGATTCTCTGAAGCTTCTCATGATGTCTTCTACTGCAGATGATTAGAAATTCAAAGTCTTCTGAATTTATGCAGAGGAACATTTTTCCGAGACTGGTGAACCTCTGTCCTCACGTGTGAGACTCCGCCTCTCTAATCATGTCTCTGATCTGTTGATAATTCATTTAATTAGCTGCAGATGCTCCTCTTACTTTTCCAGCCTTCACTGCTCACATCTTAATTTTTAATTTCTTAATTAGTGGTCAGCACTGTTGCCTCACCGCAAGAAGGTTCCTGGTTCAATTCCCCAGTCTTGCGGGAGTCTTTCTGTGTGGAGTTTGCATGTTCTCCCAGTGGGAACCCGGGGGGAACCCCTGGTTCACTGGTTAATATAAATTGCCCTGTGGGGTTTAAAACCAACACAAACCAACAACCAACGGTTTCATCCACCTGAGAGTTCAGATGACCTCCGACCTTCCTCATAAACAAAGTTTATTGCTGTGACTGACAGCCGGGTCACGCCGCCCTAAACTGCTCTCAGCACTATTTTCAACCCCGGCGGAGGTCAGAAAGAGACGTGAATGCTGATTGGATCGACGAGCAGCAGTGGTGAAGCAAGCGGACCTGCTGAACCTGACGGAGGTCTGGCACGCTCATGAAAACCTCTGCAGAACCCAGGTCCAGACCGCTTTCACACCAGAGTCCCGGATCAGACCGGTCTCACACCAGATTCCCGGTTCAGACCGGTTTCACACCAGAGTCCTGGTCCAGACCGGTTTCACACCAGAGTCCCGGTTCAGACCGGATTCACACCAGAGTCCCGGTTCAGACTGGTCTCACACCAGAGTCCCGGTTCAGACCGGATTCACACCAGAGTCCCGGTTCAGACTGGTCTCACACCAGAGTCCCGGTCCAGACCGCTTTCACACCAGAGTCCCGGATCAGACCGGTCTCACACCAGATTCCCGGTTCAGACCGCTTTCACACCAGAGTCCCGGATCAGACCGGTTTCACACCAGATTCCCGGTCCAGACCGCTTTCACACCAGAGTCCCGGATCAGACCGGATTCACACCAGAGTCCCGGATCAGACCGGATTCACACCAGAGTCCCGGTCCAGACCGGTTTCACACCAGAGTCCCGGATCAGACCGGTTTCACACCAGATTCCCGGTCCAGACCGGTTTCACACCAGATTCCCGGTCCAGACCGCTTTCACACCAGAGTCCCGGATCAGACCGGATTCACACCAGAGTCCCGGATCAGACCGGATTCACACCAGAGTCCCGGTTCAGACCGGTCTCACACCAGAGTCCCGGTCCAGACCGGTCTCACACCAGAGTCCCGGTTCAGACCGGTTTCACACCAGAGTCCTGGTCCAGACCGGTCTCACAACAGAGGCCCGGTCCAGACTGGACACCGACGTTCACCACGCTCCAACCCTGCAGATCTGATGAGGTCTGGATGTCGCGTTTCTGTCCTCAACTTCCCTCGCTTCATGTTTCGGATCCTGAATTCAGATCTGCGGAGCTTTACCGAGCAAACATTGAATGACCCTGAACAACAAAAATTCTGCAAAGGTCCAGTCCGAGGCCTGATCTGAACCCAGCAGGGCGCCTTTTCGGTTACCGAATGCAGAACCGTGTAAGCAGGAAAGCATTCTGTAAAAAATACTGGAGAAGTTCCGGGTATGGACGCACTTTCAAAACGTATTTGATGCCTATCAGTCATGCACCTTCTAAAATGACAGCTAGAAGACCTGAACACCGGCTGCACGACAGCTTAAGTCCGTTCTGAGCCTTTGATAGTCAGAAAAAACATAATATAAAAGTTTTAAAGGGAATAGGTGTAATTATTAATGAAGGGTTTCAAGATACCAAGTTCAAGAAAGTAAATTAAAGTCCTATATTTCATAGTATTCCACAGCTTTTATGTTAACATCAGTAGGTGAGAGCCTGACGAAAATGCAGCATCTCTAGGACTCTGCTTCCGACGCTCTGAGTGAACCTGGGTTCTACGACGGCATCTTCATTTCAAGACGCCACACGGCTTGTCTCAGTCTCAGCTCACGTCCGCTCACTCCTCTTGTCCCATACGTTTAGTCCACAGAGGTCCCCGTGTCAGGTCCACAGTACTGAAACCATCACAGACTGGTGCCATTTGGCCACTTCAGGTCCAGTCTTCACTTTTAAAAACATCCTGTTAACACTACCTTGTTTCTAGAAATGTCCTCATTCACACAAAAACCCGACAACGGCTCGATACGCAGTACTATACGTGTTAGGAGTGTACGTGGCGCTGTGACGCTGCCACAACCACGCAGGAGGACAATGTTTATGTACCTCATCAGTTAAAACTATGTTAAACAACAAATGTATGTTTAACTAGGGGTGTGGTCTTATGAGTGGCAGCCGTGTCACAGGGCGTGGTGTCATTGTGTCACGGTGACGAGCTGACGAGCCAGGGGAGGAAGAGTCGCTGTGAAACGCTTGTACGAGGTTTTTTTTTTTATTTACCTCCATTTGTCCCATCCTTGATTTACTCTCAGGTATCTGTTCTCTGATACCTGGGGTTTCCATAGAAACAGAACCTACCGGCGCCTGCACACTACAGTTTAGATGCACACTCCAAATGTTCCAGCCAGACCATGAACCTCTGAAACCAGTTTTTAAGCTTGCAGGGGACCCCAAGTCAGCAAGGACCCCCACTCGGTCCTTGTCGCCAAATCACACACCCGGAGCCAGTCACAGGCATAAAAGTCTAAGGAAATGTCGGATCACAGCATCGTAACTTTTTCTGCTTCAGGTCGAGCTCTTATTAATCATCAACTCAGGAAAACACACATTCTTCTGAAGTCTAGAGAAGCAGGGGGTGGATGGAGACATCGCCTGCTTCTCCGTCGGCCTTAAACAAGTCGAACTCAGGCTGAGAGACGTGAAACTTCCAGAGTAAAACTATCCACCTTCATGAAATCCTGAGCTCTGAGATCACGGCGGACCCCTGCGGGACCCCGCGGACCCCTGCGGGACCCCCGCGGACCCCCGCGGGACTCCGCCTCCGGCGTCGGGACGTTTCAAAATGAGCCGACGTCAAAGCAGCAGTGCAGATGTCCGCCAGTCACAAATACAGGAAAAAATAGGGAGCAGGAAAATAAAGAGGTACAAGATGTGGGAGCTGCCTCTCAGATCCCACATCTTCCCTCATCGAGTTTCTGATTTCCAAACGTCCGTGGTGTAACTAAGCAACTAAAGAAGCTCCCAAAGAGCAGTTTGTGTCACGTGTTTCGTTTCACAGCAGGAAAAAGACGAAGCGTGTCTGTGGAGGAGACGCGGTCACGCCGGACACGTGCGTGGACGTGAACACGGCCCTCGTGTGCTCGGATTTTTGGAGCGCCGGCGCTCTTTAGGCTTAAGAAAGCAAACAGACGCCGAGGAGTTCCGGCCGAAGTCAGGAGTTCAGACGATACGAAAACAAACAGAAAATAAAAGTGTCTCCGGTTGACGGAGAAAAGTCGTTTCCGACAAAATCGCACGTGCGTCACATTCCCGCGGAGCGCAGGAGTTTTCTCGTTTCAAATCTGAAACGCTGAGCGACTTCTAGTTAATAAGAAGGAAAAAGGTGTTACGGTGCTTTAATGACAAATATGAAAGAAGAAAGACGCAGGATGTAGCAACAGTTCAGAGAAAGTTCAGCTGAAGTCGCTCAGACGCCACTTCCACTTCACCCCAGTGCCGCGATCTCTCTGAATAATGTTTAGGCTGCATGAAATCAGTGACATCGTTTTCACGTCTGTGCTGAAAGGAGTCAGAGTCACCCAGAGTTACCCAGAGTCACCCAGAGTTACCCAGAGTCACCCAGAGTTACCCAGAGTCACCCGGAGTTACCCAGAGTTACCCAAAAGTCACCCAGAGTTACCCAGAGTCACCCGGAGTTACCCAGAGTCACCCGGAGTTACCCAGAGTTACCCAAAAGTCACCCAGAGTTACTCGGAGTTACCCAGAATTACCCAAAAGTCACCCAGAGTTACCCAGAGTCACCCAGAGTTACCCGGAGTTACCCAGAGTTACCCAGAGTCACCCGGAGTTACCCAGAGTTACCCAGAGTCACCTGGAGTTACCCAGAATTACCCAAAAGTCACCCAGAGTTACCCAGAGTCACCCGGAGTTACCCAGAGTTACCCAGAGTCACCCGGAGTTACCCAGAGTTACCCAAAAGTCACCCAGAGTTACTCGGAGTTACCCAGAATTACCCAAAAGTCACCCAGAGTTACCCAGAGTCACCCAGAGTTACCCGGAGTTACCCGGAGTTACCCAGAGTTACCCAGAGTCACCCGGAGTTACCCAGAGTTACCCAGAGTCACCCGGAGTTACCCAGAGTTACCCAAAAGTCACCCAGAGTTACCCAAAAGTCACCCAGAGTTACCCAAAAGTTACCCAGAGTTACTCGGAGTTACCCAGAATTACCCAAAAGTCACCCAGAGTTACTCAGAGTTACCCAGAGTTACCCAAAAGTCACCCAGAGTTACCCAGAGTCACCCAGAGTTACTCGGAGTCACCCAGAATTACCCAAAGTCACCCAGAGTTACCCAGAATTACCCAAAAGTCACCCAGAGTCACCCAGAGTTACCCAGAGTTACTCGGAGTTACCCAGAATTACCCAAAAGTCACCCAGAATTACCCAAAAGTCACCCAGAATTACCCAGAGTCACTCAGAGTCAAACAGAGTTACCCAGAGTCACTCAGAGTCAAACAGAGTTACCCAGAGTTACCCAGAGTCACTCAGAGTCAAACAGAGTTATCCAGAGTTGTGGGTGATGTTGCATCTTCACAGAAGCCAACTCCATGAAATTATGAAACTAAGGAAGAGCAGCAGTAAATCAACAGGAGAGAAGAAGGGAGCGGTTTCATCTCAACAAGGCTCTTCTTATTTAAATCAGCAGCTCGTGTTTCTGGTCATGTGGATTCATAACAGTAAAATAAACGGAAAATAATCAACTACCAGTGCATCAAATGTGCACTGAACTGCAATGTACAGCTGCTGAAACACACACACACGAAAATATGTATGTGTTTGACCCTGACCTCTAAAACACACACACACACACACACACACACACACACACACACACACACACACACACACACACACACACACACACACACACACACACAACCAGCTGCTGCAGGTCAAAGGCACTGAGGAAGGAAGTGAAGAGTGTCACTGGATTGTTTCCTGCTTGTTCCTCAGCTCATCCTGAAAGTGTGTGTTAGTAACTAGTATATGTGTTGTGGTGGGGACTCAAGTCCTTGATATGCCTTTTGAGGTCGTGTGGAAAGTGTACATTTTGTTCTGTTATAACTTCAAAATGCAGCTGTGGGTGGGGGGTCATTCATTTAAATAGTACATCAATTATCCTTAAAATGTACAGTGAAATTAAGTTTGTATCCACATAGCAATGTATTTTTCTTCTTTTTCACTTTTGAAAACTTCCTGTTAACACTACATTGTTTCTAGAAATGTAAAAAACCCAGACAACGACAATACGCAGTAGTATACATGTTAGGAGTGTACGTGGCGCTGTAACGCTGCCACAGAAATACCACGAAAACAAGTAAAACCTCCAAACACAAGATAGAATTTGGTTAACGTTGTTGCTGTTTTGGTGGTTGTTGTCAGTTTTGTAGTATACCTGCTCCTGTTGTTTTTCTGTTATCTGTTGTGACTCCCCGTGTTCAAATGTTCAAATTCTGTTCAGTTGAAACATGACAAGTGAGATCTATTGAGTGAATCTATTCATCGGCTCTCTTACTGCAACTGTTCCAAAGTTATAGTTGAATCCCTCAAAGTGCGCTGGTCTACGGAGGTTTTCAGAGGACGTGACCAGGCAGACTCGCCGCGGCGTCAGGGACAAGCAACGATGCACACAGCGCAAAATAAGGAAAAGCACAACCAAATGTACCCTCTTGTATCCAAATCAAGGGTTTTGTGACTAAACATAATCAAATAAATCAACATTTATGTGACAAAGACTCTCAAGTCAGCAATGAGTGAAAAACATGCCAAATATTATCCGATAAACTGAATGGAGCGCGGTCCTCAACGCGGTCATCAACACCACATCTTCCTTGGAAGTTTCCAAACAGCTCGGTTCTGTTGTAGTTCTTCTTATTGAGCTTTCAGTCTTTTACAAGGTCACATTTACCACAAAAACCAGCAGACATGACGGCAGATGCTGACCTGTCAGCAGCACTCGAGCCAGTCGTGTTAATGTGAGTCGCATGTACGCCGCTCCATGTCTGCTCATGGAAGTCTCGCGGGACTGGGAGACTTCACACGATCCTCAGGTCCGGATCCCTACAACAGACGCTTTCGTTCACTCATTTCTTTTGATTAAATTACAGACAGAACCACAACGGCCCCAACGAGGCAACTATATGTCCTGCTTTGATCACAACGGCTCTGAGATTTAATAAACAATCTCCACATGAACATAAAATCTGAGACATCGGTTGTAAAGTTTAAAACTGGGGACCGGATGGAAACCGGAGCATGTCTAGTTCTAGTTACACCCGTTCACTCGCTGTGACGTGATGTTCTGCTGATGTCCCACCGGGCCTGGCTAAAGAATATATGCTTAAGCTATGACATTATTTGGACAAAGGTACGACTGGATTGCTGTTTTGTTGATGTTTCCGGTTCTCCGGTTCTCAACATTTTACTGTTTACCTTTTTTAGGTGAGAGTATTAATATTTAGGCTCTTCTGGACCTTCTACCAAGTCTTTTCCAGTTCAGGGCTTTAAAAGGTTTATTACAGAGTTGTGACTGCCAACGCTGCTTTAGTCCTGTGCACACCGGGAATGTTCGGAAATAAGAAACCTGCACGCACATCCAGAGCAAATGTTTCTCCAAAGGTTTCCTAACATGTCCAGCTGTGGTGTCCACATGTTTGGTTTCTCTTAGGAGCTGAACTGGAAACCAAACGGACACTGGTGACCACACACACACACACACACACACACGCACACGCACGCGCACGCACACATGCACACACGCAGGCACACACACACGCACACACACACACGCACACACACACACACGCACACACGCAGGCACACACACACGCACACACACACACACACACACACACACACACGCACACACACACACACACGCACCACACACACACACGCGCACAAACAGACACGCGCACATGCACACACACACACACACACACACAAAGACAGACACACACACACACACACTCACTCACTCCACACACACACACACTCACTCACTCCACACACACACACACACACACACACACACACACTCACTCACTCCACACACACGCGCGCATGGACAATGTGATGTGAGCTGGATCTTTAGGGAAGTGAAGTTAAGATGATAAAGTCTTGCAGCCTCCATCAGGCATGTGAAAACCACTTTTCCCCAAAGAAGCCAGTACAGAAGCTCCACCCTGCTGTGGTCCGCCTCCACCCTGCTGTGGTCCGCCTCCACCCTGCTGTGGTCCGCCTCCACCCTGCTGTGGTCCGCCTCCACCCTGCTGTGGTCCGCCTCCACCCTGCTAGACCAGACATTATTGTTTGTTGCTTTAAAGACTTCTGCAGCTGTTTTTAGCCCAAAAATCAGGACAAATAACACGTTTAGCATCTTTCAAACTTTAGAGGGGCGTTTCTGGAGAATACGCTGCAGCTCGCAGCAAATCAGAGAGAAATACGTCAAATTCCTTCGTTAGGGCTGGACTTCGGAGACGACCACTGTTCGCTCAGACACGTACCGCTCATCATGCTAGTTTAACACGTTGGCATGAGAACGTTCGCTGACAGCCTCAAAATACTTGACATTTCCCAGGGTGCATTCTTGTCTGGATTCATGTTCTAGTGGACTCCTCTCCAGTCCAAAGTCTTCATGAAGCCAAGAACTGTTCACACATGCTCCTGCAGTGCTGATTTTACTATGAAACGATCAAACGGAAACCTTAGTAGATCTTTGAAGACATGAGACGGTTATGGCTGCACTTAACCATCACTCGTGACCACAGCATCATTTACCCCAAACGTCTGGATGGTTTAAACGGTCTAAGCGCTCCAGTTGGTGCCACGGAAAGCAGAATGCCAGACTTGACATGGTTGGAAGGCATGTGCTGGACGGTATGATGGTATGACGGTACGACGGTAAGATGGTGTGACGGTATGATGGTGTGACGGTACGATGGTGTGACGGTATGATGGTATGACGGTATGATGGTGTGACGGTATGACGGTACGACGGTAAGATGGTGTGACGGTGGGACGGTATGACGGTACGAGGGTGTGACGGTATGATGGTATGATGGTATGACGGTACGATGGTGTGACGGTATGATGGTATGATGGTGTGACGGTATGACGGTAAGATGGTGTGACGGTATGACGGTACGAGGGTGTGACGGTATGACGGTACGAGGGTGTGACGGTATGACGGTATGATGGTATGACGGTATGACGGTACGACGGTAAGATGGTGTGACGGTATGACGGTACGAGGGTGTGACGGTATGATGGTATGACGGTATGATGGTACGATAGTATGACGGTGTGACGGTATGATGGTATGACGGTATGATGGTGTGACGGTATGATGGTGTGACGGTATGATGGTGTGACGGTACGATGGTGTGACGGTACGATGGTGTGACGGTACGATGGTGTGACGGTACGACGGTACGATGGTGTGACGGTACGATGGTGTGACGGTACGATGGTGTGACGGTACGATGGTGTGACGGTACGATGGTGTGACGGTACGATGGTGTGACGGTACGATGGTGTGACGGTATGATGGTGTGACGGTATGATGGTGTGACGGTATGATGGTGTGACGGTACGACGGTACGATGGTGTGACGGTACGATGGTGTGACGGTACGATGGTGTGACGGTACGATGGTGTGACGGTACGATGGTGTGACGGTACGATGGTGTGACGGTACGACTGTATGATGATATGATGGTATGACGGTACGACAGTACGATGGTACCACGGTACGATGATACGATGGTGTGACGGTACGACGGTGTGACGGTACGACTGTATGATTATATGATGGTGTGACGGTACGACAGTACGATGGTACGACTGTATGATGATACGACAGTGTGACGATACGACGGTACCACGGTACGACAGTACAACAGTATGGTTCACAAACCTCCATTCTGGTCTGTCTACACCAGTTCTATGCTTGCCCGTTTCCATAGCAAATTTTAATGTGAATGTTTGTTTACAACCGTGGTGGAACAACAACCACAAAACGCCAAAACGCTGCTGAGCATCACCATGGTGTGAAGCTAACAATGGCTAAGAGGCTAAAACCCATCATTCATCAATATTATTATTGATTATTGAGCCCAATCAATTGCTAATCAATTTGTGCACCTCCATGAAATGAAAGTATGTCTGAAAAGTTATGTTTAAAAAGTGCCCGAGTGCCTTTCCCAACCAAAGGTACTAAATAATAATCATCATGAATACGTACAAACGTTCCTCACTTCCAGGTAGAATATTTTTAAATCCACAGCTGACCAGACGTGCCTACGCGCTGTCCTACCGCCATGAACCCGGTCCACAGAGGGACTGCAAACGTTCAGTAAAAGCTGTCTAAGAGGCTTTATGCCGCTGCATTTTGGACGTTGGTATTGATCTCTGAGCAGTTACATGTTTGGAAACTGATACGGTTGAGATGGAAGCTGGTTCATGGAAAAGGAGACGGTGGATGTAGGTTCTGCAGATGAACAACCAAACACACGACTTTAAATTATGACCATACCAGAGAAAGAATGTACAAAAGCTCACATTTCAGCCAATCATGTCTCTGATTGTTGGGGGCGGCGTCAGGTACTCGGCTTTAATTATCCCCGGCCTTCCTCTTTTGTGGAGCGTAACTAGTTCAGAGTCAGTGGCCATGTCACCAACAGCAGGACGGGACGTGTGGAGATAAAGATGAAGCAGCCGGTCAAACCCGGCCCGGCCAGTCCAACAAATTCACTGAAATGGTTTTCACCCCCCCTGTACAAGTCACAGTCCACCGGAACATAATGAACAGAGCCAAGTGCAACTCACACATGAGTATCCAAGAACCACGAATCAAAATAACCAAGACGGCAGCAGAACTGACCCGTTAAGAAAGTCCCGCCCCTTTAGTTACTGTTGCCAACTCACACAGCTATCAGCGTTGTTTACAGTTTTATAACGGTGACAATCCGTGTTAAAACATTGTCTCGAGATGATTTGGACTGATCTAAGACATAAAAGGCGTCAACGTGTCATGTGTGGAAAAGTGCAGGTTAAACTGGAGGTTTACAGAAGCCTCAACTCACTGTCGTCATGGCAACATCCAGAACCAACACTGTTCATGCACCCATGGGGAAGATCAAATTAATTCACTTTTATTCATTTAATTTGAAAAGATTTGACTTCAGATGTACTATTAGCAGCCTACCTCTGGAGTTGAAGTGAACTTTGTGCCTGGGGTGAATCACGACTCTCGTGGAGACTGTAGTTCATGTTAGTACTAGTACTACACGCCATAAAACAGACGGAGGGTCGCGATCTCCCCGCGGTTTTCTGTGGAGCTGAAAGCTACAGATGTCCGAGTTCTGGTCCCTGTGGGACTGACACTCAACAGCCATTGGCTCGCCTGCGTTTTAGGGGCGGGGCTGACTGATAGGTCAGTTGGTAATAACTCCTCTTATCAATAGTTTTACTGTAAAACCGACAACGGCCCCTCACCGGCCTCCTGCTGCACTGCAGACACTTTGAATGTTTTTTCAGATAAATCCTCATATTTCTATTTTTTTATTCTTTGTTACACAAAAACACAACAAGCGTGCCATGTCCACTTTCAACTGTGCGTGCAGACGCGGTGACTCAGCGCGAGTTTTGGACCGAAGCCTCAAGCAGAACCAGCACCAGGACCAGGAGGTCCTGCTGTGCGCCTCAAACACAGCTCTATTTACTTCTCCACGGTTTAAAAAACACTGCTGTATTTGTAACGGTAAAAAAGTCGCTGCAGTTTCAGTTTCTGAGAAAAGTGACGCGTTTCTTTTCCACCTCTCTGATAACTTACTGCTGATTTTCTGTCTTCACCACATCAGCTCCTGTTTCCATCCTGGACCGGACTGATGTTTTCCATCCGTCTTTGTCCCAGCAGTTGGCTGATCGTCAGCTGATCATTCTCACTGATTGATCAGCTGATTATTGGTGTGATTAAGTGTTTGATGTGAAGTGTCAGAACCGGTGAAGAAACGCCTCTGAACCATCTGCAGGAGCCTTCTGATGGTTTCCAGCTTTACAGTGATTAATGAAGAGGGAAACGGCTTCATCTTTTTTTATTCTTCTCTGTGACATCGGTGATGATTGATGAGTTGGATCAAGGTTGAAGAGGATCTGATCTCCTCTCTCACAGATCTGACTCTGACCTCCGTGTTCCATCAGATTACTGATGATCAGATCATTGATTACTGAGCATCTGCCAATAAGGACACGTGCAGGAGACTCATCCATCATCAGTACCCCTTCCCATCACTTATTGATCACAGATCAATCAGCCAGCTGTGTTTGGGTTTGTGTTTGTAAATAAGAGAGGATTTCCTGCTGTCTTTCATTCCCGATCGCATCATTGATCCGCGGAGCTGTCACCTATCATTTCATTGATCTTATCTGGTTGGAGCACCATGTGACTGATAACCTTCAGTGAGTCCGGATCGGTACCAGCCGATACTCGGGGACCGGTTCGGGCTCCCGAATTGTGGGCAGCGTGCGGTTTTTGCGCAGATCTGCTGCGGTTTGGAGCTTTTTCCGCCCCCCGCCCCCCCCTTTGTTCCTCTTTAATGGATCGGCGTCTGGAGCCGTGCTACCTCCTAGACCCCTTCCTCCCCCTCTCCTCCTCTCCCTCCCCCCATCCATTCTCCCCTCCAGCACACAGAAAAGCACGTTTGCAGCCTGAAAAAACGCCTCTTTTACGCACCGAAGCAGCAGCAGCAATGAAAGGAGACCCGCAGAAGCAGCGCTGTGACGGGCCGGACCCCGGGGAGTGGAGGCCGCCCCACCAGGGGGATGCCTCCCTGCTGCACCCCTGAACCCCGACAAGGAAAGCTGGAGGAAAAGATGAGATTTCCGCAGGTAAAAGCGCGCATCAGAAGCGGCAGATGAGCGCTGATGCGGCGGAGAAACGAGGCGTTTTCCCCCCAAATAAAAACCAGCCACCCCTCCCTCCACATTTCCACACCCGCCACTGGGAGTACCTCTTAGATCTCTGCCGCCCACAACCCGCGGACCTACCTGCACGGGAGCGCGCAGAAAAGTCCAATCAGGTATTTATCCAGAACTTCCACGCGCCTCTTCTCCTCCTCACATAAAAGCTGCGCGCGCTGAGGCCGGTGGGGGCCGCGGGGAGGGACAGTCTGGGGTCCCGGCAGGTAAAAACGTCCGGCGTTGAAAAGTGAGAGAATAATCCGCAGCAGAGAGCAGAGCGGCGCGCCGCGCTCCGTCACACTCACACAGCCCGCCTCGGCTCGGCTCGGCTCGGTCTGCCCCTGCTCCGCTGCGGCCAGCCCCCCAGCCGGACCGCACCACCCCGCGAAGGCCGGCGGGGGCGGCCTGAGCAGAGCCGCTCACTTCAAGCGCTTAAACTTCCACTAACCGGATCTTTGGAGACTCGGATCGCGGGTCAAGACGTGCGTGGACACGCACAAACAGAATAGCGTCTGTTTCCATGGTGACACGAAGGGACCTGCATGCATTTGAAAGGAAAACAGATGTTTCTTCGCCCCTCCACAATGCGTGGTTTGGTTCAGTCCACTTTGTTACTCTGCTGTTTTTTCCCCTCCCAGAGCCAGATGTGGCGAGCGAAACTGATAGAGAGACATTGGAGCACAGCGAGAGAGAGAGAGAGAGGGGGGGGGGGGGGTTACATGTTAAAAATATAGGGGGATGGGGGAGATGAAGGGACGGAGGAGTGAAGAAAACTAAGGAAAAAAGGTGGAAATGCAAACAGAGAGTGGTGATGAAGAGGCTGTGAGGAGGAGGAGGATGGCTGCTGGAGCACACTTTTTTAAATCTCTGATGAGAAAACCAGTGATGAAGAAATGAGGAACAGAAATGGTTGATGCTGAAACACAAACTCACGGATCAGGTTTGATGATGTGACCCCCTGAGCCCCCCCGGGCTCAGGTGTGTGCAGGTGAGGGGCCCCAACATTCAACGGTTAAACGATGTAAAAACGTATTCTTTTAGAAGGTCTTGTTTTTGCAGCTATGCCTCTTTGCAGACATTTAATGACTGATACTATTGACAACGTTTACATTTTTCCAGGGCCGGTTCTAACTTTTTGAAGCCCTGTGCAAGATTCTGATTTGAGGCCCCTGTTTTGAAAACGTACAATTCGACCGGGGACTTCAAACCCTTGGAGTGAGCTGTTTCAGTTTAAGGAGAGAAGAGGCAAAATTTTTTTTATGTTTTGAAATTCAAATTGATCAACCTAATAAACCTAAATAGCTACCACAACGTTTACTGAGACCAGATGAAGAAGCGCGACAGAACCTCAGGACTGTTAGTGGCCACTGCAGCTAAAATTAATCTCAGGATTTATAAACCCCCAAAATGTGTTAGAAAACTAAGAAAATGAGAAGAAACCTTGTTCAGATGACATCATCGACAGTCATCTGTTCTTAACTCATCACTAGTTACACCAGGAGCAGCGGGCTGCAGGCCCCCCTGCTCCTGCACCAGGGAGCAGGTGGGGGTTAAGGGCCCTGCTCCGGAGCCCCCAGTGGTTCACCTCTGACTCCAACCTGGGGACTCAAACCTGGGTCCTGCAGACTCAAGCCGCCGCTGCAACCGCTGCCCTGCCACTCCTGTAGGTAGCGCACGTGGATTTTGGTGCGGTGAGCTGACTCCAACCAAAACCGGTTCATTTAAACAAAAGAAATCCCGAATTTCTGACTTCATGAACCAACGAATGTGTGAGTGAAATAGACAAAACAAAAATAAAGAAAGAAAATTCGGAGTTTATTTCTTTTATAGACTCAAAACTTTTATGTGCGAAAATTAAAAGAATTGTGTATTAAAATCTATCAGATTTGGACATAAAAAAAACTAAATAGTGACTTCACAAACTTGTTAAAATTCAAGTTCACATTCAGATTAATTTAGCAAAATAAACCTAGTTAGCTGTGATAGATGTGTCTATCTGAGTTCTTCCGTTTCATATGTAAAAGTTGGCTACAAATCAGGACGAAGTTCATTTGTCCACGTTCTCAGCTTGCAGCCTCAGAGCCCCCTGGCGGCCACGAGGCAGCATGCAGCTGTTGGCTCCGTTTATTACAAGAAGCAGCTCTGATTTACACGACTGTTTCACCAAATCAAATCTACTTATTTACTTTTGTCCCTTGAAATAAAAAAGGCTGCACCACCTTTGCTTCTTTAGTATTATTACAAAATTATGTTGGAGATTTTTTCAGGCACAGTGGCTGTGTTCAATAAAGACAGTAGAAATCATACTAGTTTGTGTTTCATCTTAAAGTCGTGTTTCTCTTTTGTTGTAACAAACCAGATACAAACCAGATGTCATTTTACAGAAAATAATGCATAAAACTGGTTCATTTCAAGTGGTTCAGATGTTTTTTCTTGCCACGTCTATAAAAACATGTTTTTGTTCAGATGAAGGAGTTTTGTGTTTCTGCTGGTAAATGTGTTTATTTGAAAACCACTTTGTTTCAGCTTGTCGATCATCATGACAAGAGAAGACATGAACGTAAATCCAATAATCAATAAAGACTTTGTGTTCTCTGCAAATGCGAAGAAAAGGCAGCTGTTTACGTCGGCTCCAATTCGTGGGAATTATGAACAAAAATCCCGTCACTGTTCATCTGTAATTATTAACAATCATTTATGAAGGAGTTTGTGTTGCTCACAGAACATATTCATAGCCGAGGATGACTCATGTGGAGTCGATCGACTGTCAGTGACTCTGGAGAGATTTACTGCAGCTGGGCGCCGACACATCCGACCTCCTGCTCATTACTCACCGAAACGGCGCTCCGATCCATGAGGAACTGGATTTAAATAAACTCACCGAGGCTTAGTTAACATAATGATCATAGTTTTAACCATTCTGAAGCTGTAAAGAGCCGTCTTAGTGTGAGTTTGCAAACAAAAAGTTTCTGTGTGAATCTGTGAAGTGGCAGAAAACACTGAAGTCCAACTGTTTTCAGGCTCTGCTGTGATCCACAGAACTGAGAAGAAGATCTAAAAACATCAGTGTGGGATGATCCAGTCTGAAGATGACTGTCTGTCAGACAGGACTGTTTCCACCACAGGAAGTCACCTCCAGGAACAGGAACCTTCTCAGGAACCAGCATCAGGGCTCTGGGATCGCCCAAACCGGGACCACATCTGCCTAAATTCGGCTTTGACTGACGACATTGACTCAAGGTGAATGTGGCTGCAAAACCTCTGCCACCAGAAAGGAGTGACTCTTTGCGCCTGGTTCTTTAGCTTGTGAAATTTGGATTGTGTACAACCGATGCTGAAACCACGTGTGGCCCGGGTCACAAACTCTGGAACGCGGCTGGCCTACACAGCACAGACTGAGCGATCTGTGCCAACAGTAGCCCAGACCTGGCTGCAACGGAGGACTGAGACCAGGCTGAGACCAGGCTGAGACCAGGCTGAGACCAGGCTGAGACCAGGGTGAGACCAGGGTGAGACCAGGATTAGGCCCGGTTGAGACCAGGCTGAGACCAGGCTGAGACCAGGGTGAGACCAGGATTAGGCCCGGTTGAGACCAGGCTGAGACCAGGATGAGAAAAGGATTAGGCCAGGATTAGGCCAGGATGCCACCAGGCTGAGACCAGGATAAGGCCCGGTTGAGACCAGGAAGAGACCAGGATTAGACCCGATTGAGACCAGGCTGAGACCAGGATGAGAAAAGGATGAGACCAGGGTGAAACCAGGATGAGACCAGGGTAAGACGAGGCTGAGACCAGGGTGAGACCAGTATTAGGCCAGGATCAGGCCAGGATGAGACAAGGATTAGGCCAGGATGAACCCAGGCTGAGACCAGGATTAGGCCCGGTTGAGACCAGGCTGAGACCAGGATGAGAAAAGGATGAGACCAGGCTGAGACGAGCCTGAGACGAGGCTGAGACCAGGGTGAAACCAGGATGAGACCAGGGTAAGACGAGGCTGAGACCAGGGTGAGACCAGTATTAGGCCAGGATCAGGCCAGGATGAGACAAGGATTAGGCCAGGATGAACCCAGGCTGAGACCAGGATGAAACCAGGATGAGACCAGGCTGAGACCAGGGTGAGACGAGGCTGAGACCAGGGTGAGACCAGTATTAGGCCAGTATTAGGTCAGGATGAGACCAGGATAAGGCCCGGTTGAGACCAGGAAGAGACTAGGATTAGGCCCGGTTGAGACCAGGCTGAGGCCAAGATGACACCAGGCTGAGACCAGGATAAGGCCCGGTTGAGACCAGGAAGAGACTAGGATGAGAAAAGGATAAGATTGTCACAGATGAATGAACAGAACCCCAGAGCAGAGCGCCAAGGAAGGTAGAAATGATTTATTTCCCAACATGGAACGCAGAACAAGGCAGGAACAAGGCTTGGCAGACGTAGAATCCCCAGTGGAAACTTGACTTGACTTGGCTTGACTCGACTTGGCCTGGCTTGATTTAACTTGGCTTGACCAGACTTGACTCGACTCGACTCGACTTGGCTTGGCTTGACTCGACTTGGCTTGACAGACTTGACTCGACTTGGCTTGGCCTGGCTTGGATTGGCTTGACTTAACTTGGCTTGACCAGACTCTTGGAATCGGACGCAGAACTTGACTTGACTTGACTTGACTTGACCTGACTTGAGAATCCCCAACGCGGAACTTGACTTGACTTGGCTTGGCTTGACTTGACTTGGCTTGACCTGACTTGAGAATCCCCAACGCGGAACTTGGCCTGGCTTGGCCTGGCTTGGCCTGGCTTGGCCTGGCTTGGCCTGGCTTGGCCTGGCTTGGCCTGGCTTGGCCTGGCTTGGCCTGGCTTGGCCTGGCTTGAGGATTCAGACGGAAATCTCCTGGCAACCAGGAGTGGTGAGAAGGCCTGGTAAATAGGTTTGAGGTTGATGAGGGGATTGAGTGCAGGTGTCCGAAACGGCTGGCCACGCCCCTGCCATCCACCTGGTCTGTAACACAAAGAAGGGGAGGGGAAAAACACCACAGAGCCTCCACAACCATCACAGTACCCCCCCCCCTCAACGGTCGCCACCTGGCGGCCTACCAGGCTTGTGCGGGAACCGGGCATAAAACTCCTACAGAAGTGCCGGGGACACAGGAGCGCTCCTCTGGGCCAAACCCCTCCCAATCCACCAAGTACTGCCACCCGCGCCGCCGAACAGCAAACGCCGGGTGATCATCGACGAGCAGGGGGGGTGGAGGGGGCATGGCCGGAGGGCTGAGCGGCAATGGCCTGCTCGATCCCCTCGGTCTCGGACCGAGTCTGTGTCAGGTGTTGCGTCTCTGCGGGGTTCATTGAGGCCAGGAGATTCTGTCACGGATGAATGAACAGAACCCCAGAGCAGAGCGCCAAGGAAGGTAGAAATGATTTATTTCCCAACATGGAACGCAGAACAAGGCAGGAACAAGGCTTGGCAGACGTAGAATCCCCAGTGGAAACTTGACTTGACTTGGCTTGGCTCGACTTGGCCTGGCTTGACTTAACTTGGCTTGACTCGACTTGGCCTGGCTTGGCTTGACTTAACTTGGCTTGGCTTGATTTAACTTGGCTTGACCAGACTTGACTCGACTTGGCTTGACAGACTTGACTCGACTTGGCTTGGCCTGGCTTGGATTGGCTTGACTTAACTTGGCTTGACCAGACTCTTGGAATCGGACGCAGAACTTGACTTGACTTGACTTGACCTGACTTGAGAATCCCCAACGCGGAACTTGACTTGACTTGGCTTGGCTTGACTTGACTTGGCTTGACCTGACTTGAGAATCCCCAACGCGGAACTTGGCTTGGCTTGGCTTGGCTTGGCTTGGCTTGGCTTGGCTTGGCTTGGCCTGGCTTGGCCTGGCTTGGCCTGGCTTGGCCTGGCTTGGCCTGGCCTGGCTTGAGGATTCAGACGGAAATCTCCTGGCAACCAGGAGTGGTGAGAAGGCCTGGTAAATAGGTTTGAGGCTGATGAGGGGGTTGAGTGCAGGTGTCCGAAACGGCTGGCCACGCCCCTGCCATCCACCTGGTCTGTAACACAAAGAAGGGGAGGGGAAAAACACCACAGAGCCTCCACAACCATCACAAAGACTAGGCTGAGACGAGGCTTAGACCAGGATAAGGACCGGTTGAGACCAGGAAGAGACCAGGATTAGGCCCGGTTGAGACCAGGATTAGGCCAGGCTGAGACAAGGCTGAGACCAGAATGAGACCAAGATGCGACCAGGCTGAGACCAGGATGAGACCAGTATTAGGCTAGGATTAGGCCAGGATGAGACGAGGTTGAGACCAGGGTGAGACCAGGATAAGGCCAGGATGAGACCAGGATGACACCAGGCTGGTACCAGAATTAGGCCAGGCTGAGACCAGGATGGGACCAGGATAAGACCAGGATGAGACCAGGATTAGGCCAGGATGAGACCAGGAGGAGACAAGGCTGAGACTAGGATTAGGCCAGGCTGAGACCAGGATGGGACCAGGATTAGGCTGGATGAGTCCAGGATAAAACCAGGATTAAGACCAGTTGAGACCAGGATGAGACCAGGCTGAGACAAGGCTGAGACCAGAATGAGACCAAGATGCGACCAGGCTGAGACCAGGATGAGACCAGGATGAGACCAAGATCAGGCCAGACTGAGACCAGGCTAAGACCAGGGTGAGACCAGGATGAGACCAGGCTGAGACCAGTCTGACACAAGGGTGAAACCAGGGTGCGACCAGGATGAGACCAGGATTAGGCCAAGATGAGACCAGGCTGAGACTAGGCTAAGGCCCGACTGAGAACAGGATGAGAACTGGATTAGGCCAGGATTAGGCCAGGATGAGACCAGGAATAGGTCAAGATGAGACCAGGATGAGACCAGGCTGAAGCCAGGATGAGACCAGGATGAAACCAGGATGAGACCAGGATTAGGCCAGGATTAGGCCAGGATGAGACCAGGATAAGTCCAGGATGAGGCCAGGATGAGACCAGGAATAGGCCACGTTGAGACCAGGAGGAGACAAGGCTGAGACCAGGATTAGGCCAGGCTGAGACCAGGATGGGACCAGGTTGAGACCAGGATTAGGCCAGGATGAGACCAGGTAGAGACAAGGCTGAGACCAGGATTAAGCCAGGCTAAGACGAGCCTGAGACAAGGTTGAGACGAGGTTGAGACCAGGATGAGACCAGGATTAGGCTAGGCTGAGACCAGGATAAGGCCAGGTTGAGACCAGGCTGAAACCAGGGTGAGACCAAGATGAGACCAGGGTGAGACCAGGATGAGACCAGGATTAGGCCACGATGGGACCAGGAGAAGACAAGGCTGAGACCAGGATTAGGCCAGGCTGAGACCAGGATGGGACCAGGTTGAGACCAGGATTAGGCCAGGATGAGACCAGGAGGAGACAAGGCTGAGACGAGGCTGAGACCAGGGTGAGACCAGGATTAGGCCAGGATTAGGCCAGGATGAGACCAGGATTAGACCAGGATTAGGCTAGGATGACACTAGGTTGAGACCAGGATAAGGCCCGGTTGAGACCAGGAAGAGACCAGGATTAGGCCCGGTTTAGACCAGGCTGAGACCAGGATGAGAAAAGGTTGAGACCAGGAGGAGACAAGGCTGAGACAGGGATTAGGCCAGGCTGAGACGAGCCTGAGACAAGGCTGAGACGAGGTTGAGACCAGGGTGAGACCAGGATTAGGCCAGGATTAGGCCAGGATGAGACCAGGACTAGACCAGGATTAGGCCAGGATGAGACCAGGATTAGACCTGGATTAGGCCAGGATGACACCAGGCTGAGACCAGGATAAGGCCCGGTTGAGACCAGGAAAAGACCAGGATAAGGCCCGGTTGAGACCAGGCTGAGACCAGGAAGAGAAAAGGATGAAACCAGGATTAGGCCAGGATGACACCAGGCTGAGACCAGGATAAGGCCCGGTTGAGACCAAGAACAGACCAGGATTAGGCCCGGTTGAGACCAGGCTGAGACAAGGATGAGAAAAGGATGAGACCAGGGTGAAACCAGGATGAGACCAGGATAAGACCAGGGTGAGACAAGGCTGAGACCAGGGTGAGACACGTATTAGGCCAGGATTAGGCCAGGAGGAGACCAGGCTGAGACCAGGATCAGGCCAGGCTGCGACCAGGATTAGGCCTGGATGAGACCAGGATAAGACCAGGATTAGGCCCGGTTGAGACCAGGATGAGACCAGGCAGAGACCAGGGTGAGACCAGGATGAGACATGGCCGAGACCAGGATAACACCAGGCTGAGACCAGGGTGAGATCAGGATGAGACCAGGATTAGGCCTGGCTGAGACCAGGATGGGACCAGGATGAGACCAAGATTAGGCTAGGCTTAGACAAGGATAACGCCAGGCTGAGACCAGGCTGAAACCAGGGTGACACCAAGATGAGACCAGGAGGAGACAAGGCTGAGAACAGGATTAGGCCAGGCTGAGACCAGGATGAGACCAGGATTAGGCCACGATGAGACCAGGAGAAGACAAGGCTGAGACCAGGATTAGGCCAGGCTGAGACCAGGATGGGACCAGGTTGAGACCAGGATTAGGCCAGGATGAGACCAGGAGGAGACAAGGTTGAGACCAGGATTAGGCCAGGCTGAGACCAGGATGGGACCAGGATTAGGCTGGATGAGTCCAGGATAAGACCAGGATTACGACCAGTTGAGACCAGGATAAGACCTTGCTGAGACCAGGATGAGACCAGGCTGAGACCAGGATGAGACCAGGATTAGGCCAGGCTGAGACAAGGCTGAGACCAGAATGAGACCAAGATGCGACCAGGCTGAGACCAGGATGAGACCAGTATTAGGCTAGGATTAGGCCAGGATGAGACGAGGTTGAGACCAGGGTGAGACCAGGATAAGGCCAGGATGAGACCAGGATGACACCAGGCTGGTACCAGGATTAGGCCAGGCTGAGACCAGGATTAAGCCAGGCTAAGACGAGCCTGAGACAAGGTTGAGACGAGGTTGAGACCAGGATGAGACCAGGATTAGGCTAGGCTGAGACCAGGATAAGGCCAGGTTGAGACCAAGATGAGACCAGGGTGAGACCAGGATGAGACCAGGATTAGGCCACGATGGGACCAGGAGAAGACAAGGCTGAGACCAGGATTAGGCCAGGCTGAGACCAGGATGGGACCAGGTTGAGACCAGGATTAGGCCAGGATGAGACCAGGAGGAGACAAGGCTGAGACCAGGCTGAGACCAGGGTGAGACCAGGATTAGGCCAGGATTAGGCCAGGATTAGGCCAGGATGAGACCAGGATTAGACCAGGATTAGGCTAGGATGACACTAGGTTGAGACCAGGATAAGGCCCGGTTGAGACCAGGAAGAGACCAGGATTAGGCCCGGTTTAGACCAGGCTGAGACCAGGATGAGAAAAGGTTGAGACCAGGAGGAGACAAGGCTGAGACAGGGATTAGGCCAGGCTGAGACGAGCCTGAGACAAGGCTGAGACGAGGTTGAGACCAGGGTGAGACCAGGATTAGGCCAGGATTAGGCCAGGATGAGACCAGGACTAGACCAGGATTAGGCCAGGATGAGACCAGGACTAGACCAGGATAAGGCCCGGTTGAGACCAGGAAAAGACCAGGATAAGGCCCGGTTGAGACCAGGCTGAGACCAGGAAGAGAAAAGGATGAGACCAGGATTAGGCCAGGATGACACCAGGCTGAGACCAGGATACGGCCTGGTTGAGACCAAGAACAGACCAGGATTAGGCCCGGTTGAGACCAGGCTGAGACAAGGATGAGAAAAGGATGAGACCAGGGTGAAACCAGGATGAGACCAGGATAAGACCAGGGTGAGACAAGGCTGAGACCAGGGTGAGACACGTATTAGGCCAGGATGAGACCAGGATAAAACCAGGCTGAGACAAGGATTAGGCAAGGCTGAGACCAGGATGAGACCAGGATTAGGCCAGGATGAGACCAGGATAAGACCAGGATTAGGCCCGGTTGAGACCAGGATGAGACCAGGCAGAGACCAGGGTGAGACCAGGATGAGACATGGCCGAGACCAGGATAACACCAGGCTGAGACCAGGGTAAAACCAGGGTGAGATCAGGATGAGACCAGGATTAGGCCTGGCTGAGACCAGGATGGGACCAGGATGAGACCAAGATTAGGCTAGGCTTAGACAAGGATAACGCCAGGCTGAGACCAGGCTGAAACCAGGGTGACACCAAGATGAGACCAGGAGGAGACAAGGCTGAGAACAGGATTAGGCCAGGCTGAGACCAGGATGAGACCAGGATTAGGCCACGATGAGACCAGGAGAAGACAAGGCTGAGACCAGGATTAGGCCAGGCTGAGACCAGGATGGGACCAGGTTGAGACCAGGATTAGGCCAGGATGAGACCAGGAGGAGACAAGGTTGAGACCAGGATTAGGCCAGGCTGAGACCAGGATGGGACCAGGATTAGGCTGGATGAGTCCAGGATAAGACCAGGATTAGGACCAGTTGAGACCAGGATAAGACCTTGCTGAGACCAGGATGAGACCAGGATTAGGCCAGGATGAGACCAGGATTAGGCCAGGCTGAGACAAGGCTGAGACCAGAATGAGACCAAGATGCGACCAGGCTGAGACCAGGATGAGACCAGTATTAGGCTAGGATTAGGCCAGGATGAGACGAGGTTGAGACCAGGGTGAGACCAGGATAAGGCCAGGATGAGACCAGGATGACACCAGGCTGGTACCAGGATTAGGCCAGGCTGAGACCAGGATGGGACCAGGATAAAACCAGGATGAGACCAGGATTAGGCCAGGATGAGACCAGGAGGAGACAAGGCTGAGACTAGGATTAGGCCAGGCTGAGACCAGGATGGGACCAGGATTAGGCTGGATGAGTCCAGGATAAGACCAGGATTAAGACCAGTTGAGACCAGGATAAGACCACGCTGAGACCAGGATGAGACCAGGATGAGACAAGGCTGAGACCAGAATGAGACCAAGATGCGACCAGGCTGAGACCAGGATGAGACCAAGATCAGGCCAGACTGAGACCAGGCTAAGACCAGGGTGAGACCAGGATGAGACCAGGCTGAGACCAGTCTGAGACAAGGGTGAAACCAGGGTGCGACCAGGATGAGACCAGGATTAGGCCAAGATGAGACCAGGCTGAGACTAGGCTAAGGCCCGACTGAGAACAGGATGAGAACTGGATTAGGCCAGGATTAGGCCAGGATGAGACCAGGAATAGGTCAAGATGAGACCAGGATGAGACCAGGCTGAAGCCAGGATGAGACCAGGATGAAACCAGGATGAGACCAGGATTAGGCCAGGATTAGGCCAGGATGATACCAGGATAAGTCCAGGATGAGGCCAGGATGAGACCAGGAATAGGCCACGATGAGACCAGGAGAAGACAAGGCTGAGACCAGGATTAGGCCAGGCTGAGACCGGGATGGGACCAGGTTGAGACCAGGATTAGGCCAGGATGAGACCAGGAGGAGACAAGGCTGAGACCAGGATTAAGCCAGGCTAAGACGAGCCTGAGACAAGGTTGAGACGAGGTTGAGACCAGGATGAGACCAGGGTGAGACCAGTATTAGCCCAGGATTAGGCCAGGATGAGACCAGGGTGAGACCAGGATAAGGCCAGGATGAGACCAGGATGACACCAGGCTGGTACCAGGATTAGGCCAGGCATAGACCAGGATGGAACCAGGATAAGACCAGGATGAGACCAGGATTAGGCCAGGATGAGACCAGGAGGAGACAAGGCTGAGAACAGGATTAGGCCAGGCTGAGACCAGGATGAGACCAGGATTAGGCCACGATGAGACCAGGAGAAGACAAGGCTGAGACCAGGATTAGGTCAGGCTGAGACCAGGATTGGACCAGGTTGAGACCAGGATTAGGCCAAAATGAGACCAGGAGGAGACAAGGCTGAGACGAGGTTGAGACCAGGGTGAGACCAGGGTGAGACCAGAATAAGGCCAGGATGAGACCAGGATGACACCAGGCTGAGACCAGGGTGAGACCAAGATGAGACCAGGGTGAGACCAGTATTAGGCCAGGATTAGGCCAGGATGAGACCAGGGTGAGACCAGGATAAGGCCAGGATGAGACCAGGATGACACCAGGCTGGTACCAGGATTAGGCCAGGCTGAGACCAGGATGGAACCAGGATAAGACCAGGATGAGACCAGGATTAGGCCAGGATGAGACCAGGAGGAGACAAGGCTGAGAACAGGATTAGGCCAGGCTGAGACCAGGATGAGACCAGGATTAGGCCACGATGAGACCAGGAGAAGACAAGGCTGAGACCAGGATTAGGTCAGGCTGAGACCAGGATGGGACCAGGTTGAGACCAGGATTAGGCCAAAATGAGACCAGGAGGAGACAAGGCTGAGACGAGGTTGAGACCAGGGTGAGACCAGGATAAGGCCAGGATGAGACCAGGATGACACCAGGCTGAGACCAGGATGAGACCAGGATTAGGCCCAGCTGAGACCAGGATTAGGCCAGGCTGAGACAAGGCTGAGACCAGAATGAGACCAAGATGCGACCAGGCTGAGACCAGGATGAGACCAGGATGAGACCAAGATCAGTCCAGACTGAGACCAGGCTAAGACCAGGGTGAGACCAGGATGAGACCAGGCTGAGACCAGGCTGAGACAAGGGTGAAACCAGTGTGCGACCAGGATGAGACCAGGATTAGGCCAAGATGAGACCAGGCTGAGACAAGGCTAAGGCCCGACTGAGAACAGGATGAGAACGTGATTAGGCCAGGATTAGGCCAGGATGAGACCAGGAATAGGTCAAGATGAGACCAGGATGAGACCAGGCTGAGGCCAGGATGAGACCAGGATGAAACCAGGATGAGACCAGGATTAGGCCAGGATTAGGCCAGGATGAGACCAGGATAAGTCCAGGATGAGGCCAGGATGAGACCAGGTAGAGACCAGGGTGAAACCAGGGTGAAACCAGGGTGAGACCAGGAGGAGACAAGGCTGAGACAAGGATTAGGCAAGGCTGAGACCAGGATGAGACCAGGATTAGGCCAGGATGAGGCCAGGCTGAGACCAAGATTAGGCTCGGCAACGACCAGGTGTAGGTCAGGCAGAGACCAGACTGAGACCAGGATTAGGCAAGGCTGAGACCAGGATGAGACCAGGTTGAGACCAGGTTGAGACCAGGATTAGGAAAGACTGAGACCAGGCTGAGACCTGGATTAGGCCAGGATGAGACCAGGATAAAACCAGGATAAGACCAGGATTAGGCCAGGCTGAGCCAGGAATAGGCCCGGCTGAGACCAGGATTAGGCCCGGCTAAGACCAGGCTGAGACCAGGATTAGGCCAGGATGAGACCAGCATGAGACCAAGATGAGACTAGTCTGAGACCAGGATGAGACCAAGATTAGGCCAGGCTGAGACCAGGCTGAGACCAGGATTAGGCCAGGATGAGACCAGGATAAAACCAGGATAAGACCAGGATAAAACCAGGATAAGACCAGGATTAGGCC